>CANTAL010000213.1:0-457893 GCA_947650365.1 Chamaelirium japonicum
TCGTAGGATCCATTCTAATTCGTTCGTATGATCCTTTCTAATTCATTCGCACGATCTATTCTAATTCATTCGTACGATCTATTCTAATCCATTCGTATGATCAATTCTAATTCATTCGCATGATCTATTCTCATTCATTCTCACGAATGTAACCTTTCTAATTCATTTGTATGATCCATTATAATGCATTCGTACGATTCATTCTAATTCATTCGCACGATCCATTCTAATTCATTCGTACGATCCATTCTAATTCATTCATCCGATCCATTCTAATTCATTCGCACGAATGTATCCATTCTAATTCATTCGTACATTCCATTCTAATTCATTCGCACGATTCATTCTAATTTATTCGTACGATCCATTCTAATTCTTTCTCACGAATGTAACCATTCTAATTTATTCGGACGATCCATTCTAATTCATTTGCAAGAATGTAACCATTCTAATTCATTCGTACGATTCATTCTAATTCAGTCGTATGAATGTATCCATTCTAATTCATTCGTACAATCCATTCTAATTCATTCGCACGATCCATTCTAATTCATTCGTATGATCCATTCTAATTCATTCCTACGATCTATTCTAATTCTTTCGCTCGAATGTATCCATTCTAATTCATTCGCACGATCCATTCTAATTCATTCGTACAATCCATTCTAATTCATTCGTACAATCCATTCTAATTCATTCATATGATCCTTTCTAATTTATTCCTACGATCTATTCTAATTCATTCGCTCGAATGTATCCATTCTAATTCATTCGTTCGATCCATTCTAATTCATTCGTACGATCCATTCAAATTCATTCGCATGATCCATTCTAATTCATTCATACGATCCATTCTAATTCATTCGAATGTAACCTTTCTAATTCATTTGTATGATCCATTCTAATTCAATCGTACGATACATTTGTGCGAATGAATTAGAATGGATCGTAGGAATGAATTAGAATGTATCGTGCGAATGAATTAGAATGGATCGTGCGAATGAATTAGAATGGATCGTACGAATGAATTAGAATGGATCGTATGAATGAATAAGAATAGATCGTATGAATGAATTAGAATGGATCGTGCGAATGAATTAGAATGGATCATGCGAATGAATTTGAATGGATCGTACGAATGAACTAGAATGGATCCACCAAATGAGTTAGAATGGATCATACGAATCAATTAGAATGGATCGTACGAATGAATTAGAATGGTTCGTGTGAATGAATTAGAATGGATTGTACGAATGAATTAGAATGGATCGTACAAATGAATTAGAATGGATCGTTCGAATGTATCATACGAATGAATTAGAATGGATCATGCGAATGGATTAGAATGGATCATTCTAATTCATTCGTACAATCCATTCTAATTCATTCGCACGATCTATTCTAATTCATTCACACAAATGTATCCATTCTAATTTATTCGTACAATCCATTCTAATTCATTCGTATGATCAATTCTAATTCATTCGCACGATCCATTCTAATTCATTCGTACGATCCATTCTAATTCATTCGCACACATGTAACCATTCTAATTCATTCGTACGATCCATTCTAATTCATTCCTACGAATTAGAATGGATCATACGAACGAATTAGAATGGATCATACGAATGGATTAGAATGGATCGTACGAATGAATTAGAATGGATCATGCGAATGAATTAGAATGGATTGTACGAATGAATTAGAATGGATACATTTGTGCGAATGAATTAGAATGGATCGAACGAATGAATTAGAATGGATACATTCGAGCGAATGAATTAGAAAGGATCGTTCGAATGAATTAGAATGGATCATAGTAATGAATTAGAAAGGTTACATTCGTGAGAATGAATTAGAACGGATCGTACGAATGAATTAGAATGGATCATGCGAATGAATTAGAATGAATCGTACAATTGGATTAGAACGCATTATACGAATGAATTAGAATAGATACATTTGTGCGAATGAATTAGATTGTATCGTACGAATGAATTTGAATGGATTGTACGAATAAATTAGAATGGATCGTACGATTGAATTAGAATGGATTATGCGAATGAATTAGAATAGATCGTACGAATGAATTCGAATGGATCGTGCGAACGAATTAGAATGGATCGTACGAATGAATTAGAATGGATACATTCGAGCGAATGAATTAGAATGGATCGTATGAATGAATTAGAATGGATCATAGGAATGAATTAGAATGGATCGTGCAAATGAATTAGAATGGATACATTCGTGCAAATGAATTAGAATGGATCGTAGGAATGAATTAGAATGGATCGTACGAATGAATTAGAATGGTTACATTCGTGCGAATGAATTAGAATGGATCGTACGAATGAATTAGAATGGATCGTGCGAATGAATTAGAATTGATCATACGAATGAATTAGAAAGGATCGTACGATCCATTCTAATTCATTCGCACGATCAATTCTAATTCATTCGCACGAATGTAACTATTCTAATTCATTCGTACGATCCATTCTAATTCATTCCTACGATCCACTCTAATTCATTCGCACGAATGTATCCATTCTAATTCATTTGCACGATCCATTCTAATTCATTCCTATGATCCATTCTAGTTCATTCGTACGATCCATTCTAATTCATTCGCTCGAATGTATCCATTCTAATTCATTCGTACGATCCATTGTAATTCGTTCATACGATCCATTCTAATTCGTTCATACAATCCATTCTAATTCGTTCGTACAATCCATTCTAATTCATTCGCACGATCTATTCTAATTCATTCGTAAGATCCATTCTAATCCATTCGTATGATCAATTCTAATTTATTCGCACGATCCATTCTAATTCATTCTCACGAATGTAACCTTTCTAATTCATTTGTATGATACATTCTAATTCATTCATACGATCCATTCTAATCCATTCGTACGATCCATTCTAATCCATTCGTACGATCCATTCTAATCCAGTCGTATGATCCATTCTAATTCATTCGTACGATCCATTCTAATTCATTCGTTCGATCCATTCTAATTCATTCGTACGATCCATTCTAATTCATTCATACGATCTATTCTAATTCATTCGCACGAATGTATCCATTCTAATTCATTCGCACAATCCAATCTAATTCAAGCGTACGATCCATTCTAATTCATTCACATGATGTATTCTAATTCATTCGTACGATCCATTCCAATTCATTTGTATGATCCATTTTAATTCATTCGCATGATCCATTCTAATTCATTCGTATGATACGTTCATACGACTGAATTAGAATGGATTGTATGAATGAATTAGAATTGATCATAAGAATAAATTAGAAGGGATCGTACGAATGAATTAGAATGGATCGTACGAATGAATTAGAATCGATCATATGAATGAATTAGAATGGTTACATTCGTGCGAATGAATTAGAATGGATCATACGAATGGCTTAGAATGGATCGTATGAATGGATTAGAATAGATCGTACGAATGAATTAGAATGGATCATACAAATGAAATAGAAAGGTTATATTCTTGACAATGAATTAGAATGGATCGTACAAATGAATTAGAATGGATCATGTGAATGAATTTGGAAGGATCGTACAAATGAATTAGAATGGATCGAACGAATGAATTAGAATGGATACATTCGAGCGAATGAATTAGAATAGATCGTGGGAATGAATTAGAATAGATCATACGAATGAATTAGAATGGATCTTGCGAATGAATTAGAATGGATTGTTCGAATGAATTAGAATGGATACATTCGTGCGAGAATAAATCGTAAGATCCATTCTAATTCATTCGTCCGATCCATTCTAATTCATTCGCACGAATGTATCTATTCTAATTCATTCGTACGATCCTTTCTAATTCATTCGTATGATCCATTCTAATTCATTCTCACGAATGTAACCTTTCTAATTCATTTGTATGATCCATTCTAATTAGAAAGGTTACATTCGAGCGAATGAATTAGAATAGATCGTAGGAATGAATTAGAATGGATCATACGAATGAATTAGAATTGATCGTACGAATAAATTAGAATGGATCGTGCGAATGAATTAGAATGGATCGTGCAAATGAATTTGAATGGATACATTCGTGCGAATGAATTAGAATGGATCGTAGGAATGAATTAGAATGGATCGTACGAATGAATTAGAATGGTTACATTCGTGCGAATGAATTAGAATGGATCGTACGTAGGAATGAATTCGAATGGATCGTACGAATGAATTAGAATGGATCGTACGAATGGATTAGAATGGATCGTATGAATGGATTAGAATGGATCGCACGAATGAATTAGAATGGATCGAACGAATGAATTAGAATGGATACATTCGAGCGAATGAATTAGAATAGAACCTAGGAATGAATTAGAATGGATCATATGAATGAATTAGAATGGATCATGCGAATGAATTAGAATGGATTGTACGAATGAATTAGAATGGATACATTCGTGCGAATGAATTAGAATGGATCAGACGAATGAATTAGAATGGATCGTGTGAATGAATTAGAATGGATCGTGCGAATGAATTAGAATGAATCGTACGAATGCATTAGAATGGATCGTACGAATGAATTAGAATGAATCGTACGAATGGATTAGAACGGATCGTGCGAATGAATTAGAATGGATCGTACGAATGAATTAGAATGGTTACATTTGTGCGAATGAGTTAGAATGGATCATACGAATGAATTAAAATGGATCGTACGAATGAATTAGAATGGATCATACGAATGAATTAGAATGGATCGTGCGAATGAATTAGAATGGATCATGCGAATGAATAAGAATGGATTGTACGAATGAATTAGAATGGATACATTCGAGCGAATGAATTAGAATAGATCGTAGGAATGAATTAGAATGGATCATACGAATGAATTAGAATGGATCGTGCGAATGAATTAGAATGGATTGTACGAATGAATTAGAATGGATACATTCGAGTGAATGAATTAGAATAGATCGTAGGAATGAATTAGATTGGATCATACGAATGAATTAGAATGGATCGTGCGAATGAATTAGAATGGATCTTGCGAATGAATTAGAATGGATTGTACGAATGAATAAGAATGGATACATTTGTTAGAATGAATTAGAATAGATTGTGCGAATTAATTAGAATGGATCGTACGAATGAATTAGAATGGATTGTGCGAATGAATTAGAATGGATCGTTTGAATGAATAAGAATGGAACGTACGAATGAATTAGAACGGATCGTGCGAATGAATTAGAATGAATCGTACGAATGCATTAGAATGGATCGTACGAATGAATTAGAATGAATCGTACGATCCATTATAATTCATTCGTCCGATCCATTCTAATTCATTCGCACGAATGTATCCATTCTAATTCATTCGTACAATCCATTCTAATTCATTCGCACGATCCTTTCTAATTCATTCGTATGATCCATTCTAATTCATTCCTACGACCTATTCTAATTCATTCGCTCGAATGTATCCATTCTAATTCATTCATACAATCTATTCTAATTCATTCACACGATCCATTCTAATTTATTCGTATGATCCATTCTAATTCATTCGTACAATCCATTCTAATTCATTCGTATAATCCATTCTAACTCATTCGCACAAATGTATCCATTCTAATTCATTCGTACGATCCATTCTAATTCATTCGCACGATCCATTCTAATTCATTCGTACGATCCATTCTAATTCATTCGTACGATCCATTCTTATTCATTCGTACGATCCATTCTAATTCATTCGCACGATCTATTCTAATTCATTTGTACGATCCATTCTAATTCATTCGCACGAATGTTACCATTCTAATTCATTCATATGATCCATTCTAATTCATTCCTACGATCCATTCTAATTCATTCGCACGAATGTATCCATTTTAATTCATTTGCACGATCCATTCTAATTCATTCCTATGATCTATTCTAATTCATTCGTACGATCCATTCTAATTCATTCGCTCGAATGTATCCATTCTAATTCATTCGTACGATCCATTCTAATTCGTTCATACGATCCATTCTAATTCGTTCGTACGTTCCATTCTAATTCGTTCGTATGATCCATTCCAATTCATTCGCACGATCTATTCTAATTCATTCGTACGATCCATTCTAATCCATTCGTATGATCAATTCTAATTCATTCGCACGATCCATTCTAATTCATTCTCACGAATGTAACCTTTCTAATTCATTTGTATGATCCATTCTAATGCATTCGTATGATTCATTCTAATTCATTCGCACGATCCATTCTAATTCATTCGTACGATCCATTCTAATTCATTCGTCCGATCCATTCTAATTCATTCGCACGAATGTATCCATTCTAATTCATTCGTACATTCCATTCTAATTCATTCGTACGATCCATTCTAATTTATTCGTACGATCCATTCTAATTCATTCTCACGAATGTATCCATTCTAATTTATTCATATGATCCATTCTAATTCATTTGCAAGAATGTAACCATTCTAATTCATTCGTATGATCCATTCTAATTCAGTCGTATTAATGTATCCATTCTAATTTATTCGTACAATCCATTCTAATTCATTCACACGATCCATTCTAATTCATTCGTATGATCCATTCTAATTAATTCCTACGATCTATTCTAAGTCTTTCGCTCGTATGTATCCATTCTAATTCATTCGCACGATCCATACTAATTCATTCGTACGATCCATTCTAATTCATTCGTACAATCCATTCTAATTCATTCGTATGATCCATTCTAATTCATTCCTACGATCTATTATAATTCATTCGCTCGAATGTATCCATTCTAATTCATTCGTTCGATCCATTCTAATTCATTCGTACGATCCATTCAAATTCATTCGCAAGATCCATTCTAATTCATTCGTACGATCCATTCTAATTCATTCTCACGAATGTAACCTTTCTAATTCATTTGTATGATCCATTCTAATTCATTCGTACGATACATTTGTGCGAATGAATTAGAATGGATCGTAGGAATGAATTAGAATGTATCGTGCGAATGAATTAGAATGGGTAGTGCGAATGAATTAGAATGGATCGTACGAATGAATTAGAATGGATCGTATGAATGAATAAGAATAGATCGTGCGAATGAATTAGAATGGATCGTGCGAATGAATTAGAATGGATCGTACGAATGAACTAGAATGGATCCACCGAAAGAGTTAGAATGGATCATACGAATGAATTAGAATGGATCGTACGAATGAATTAGAATGGATTGTGTGAATGAATTAGAATGGATCGTATGAATGAATAAGAATGGATCGTACGAATGAATTAGAATGGATCGTGCGAATGAATTAGAATGAATTGTACGAATGCATTAGAATGGATCGTACGAATGAATTAGAATGAATCATACAAACGAATTAGAATGGATCGTACCAACGAATTAGAATGGATCGTATGAACGAATTAGAATGGATCGTACGAATGAATTCGAATGGATACATTCGAGCGAATGAATTAGATTGGATCGTACGAATGAATTAGAATGGATCATAGGAATGAATTAGAATGGATCTCCCACGTTCCATTCTAATTCATTCGTACGATCCATTCTAATTCATTCGTATGATCCATTCTAATTCATTCGCATGATCCATTCTAATTCATTCCTATGATCCATTCTAATTCATTCGTACGATCCATTCTAATTCATTTGATCGAATGTATCCATTCTAATTCATTCGTACGATCCATTCTAATTCATTCGTACGATCCATTCTAATTCATTCTCACGAATGTAACCTTTCTAATACATTTGTATGTATCCATTCTAATTCATTCGTACGATCCATTCTAAGTCATTCGCATGATCCATTCTAATTCATTCGTACGATCCATTCTAATTCATTCGCACGATCCATTCTAATTCATTCGTACGATCTATTCTAATTCATTCGCACGAATGTATCCATTCTAATGCATTCGTACGATTCATTCTAATTCATTCGCACGATCCATTCTAATTCATTCATACAATCCATTCTAATTCTTTCATCCAATCCATTCTAATTCATTCGCATGAATGTATCCATTCTAATTCATTCGTACAATCGATTCTAATTCATTCGCACGATCCATTCTAATTTATTCGTATGATCCATTCTAATTCATTCCTACGATCTATTCTTATTCATTCGCACGAATGTATCCATTCTAATTCATTTGCACGATCCATTCTAATTCTTTCCTATGATCCATTCTAATTCATTCTTACGATCCATTCTAATTCATTCGCTCGAATGTATCCATTCTAATTCATTCTAATTCATTCGCACGATCCATTCTAATTCATTTGCACGATCGATTCCAATTGATTACTATGATCCATTCTAATTCATTCGTACGATCCATTCTAATTCATTCGTACGAATGTATCCATTCTAATTCATTCGTACAATCCATTCTAATTTATTCGTACGATCCATTCTAATCCATTCGTACGATCCATTCTAATCCATTCGTACGATCCATTCTAATTCACTCGCACGAATGTAACCATTCTAATTCATTCATACGATCCATTCTAATTCATTTCTACGATCCATTCTAATTCATTCGCACGAATGTTCTAATCTATTCGTACGATCCATTCTAATCCATTCGTACGATCCATTCCAATCCATTCGTACGATCCATTCTAATCCATTCGTACGATCCATTCTAATTCATTCGCACGACTGTATCCATTATAATTCATTCGTACGATCCATTCTAATTCATTCCTACGATCCATTCAGATTCATTGGTACGATCCATTCAAATTCATTCGAATTATCCATTCTAATTCATTCCTATGATCCATTCTAATTCATTCGTACGATCCATTGTAATTCATTCGCTCGAATGTATCCATTATAATTCATTCGTACGATCCATTCTAATTCATTCGTACGATCCACTCTAATTTATTCTCACGAATGTAACCTTTCTAATTCATTTGTATGTATCCATTCTAATTCATTCGTACGATCCATTCTAATTTATTCGCACGATCCATTCTAATTCATTCGTGCGATCCATTCTAATTCATTCGCACGATCCATTCTAATTCATTCGTACGATCCATTCTAATTCATTCGTCCGATCCATTCTAATTCATTCGCACGAATGTATCCATTCTAATTCATTCGTACAATCCATTCTAATTCATTCGTACGATCCATTCTAATTCATTTGTATGTTCCATTCTAATTCATTCCTACGATCTATTCTTATTCATTCGCACGAATGTATCCATTCTAATTAATTTGCACGATCCATTCTAATTCATTCCTATAATCCATTCTAATTCATTCGTATGATCCATTCTAATTCAATCGCTCGAATGTATCCATTCTAATTCATTCGTACGATTCATTCTAATTCATTCGCACGATCCATTCTAATTCATTTGCACGATCCATTCTAATTAATTCCTATGATCCATTCTAATTCATTCGTACGATCCATTCTAATTCATTAGTACGAATGTATCAATTCTAATTCATTAGTACGAATGTATCCATTCTAATTCATTCGTACGATTCATTCTAATTCATTCGTACGATCCATTCTAATTCATTAGTACGAATGTATCCATTCTAATTCATTCGAACGATCCATTCTAATCCATTCGAACGATCCATTCTAATCCATTCGTACGATCCATTCTAATTTATTTGCACGAATGTAACCATTCTAATTCATTCGTACGATCCATTCTAATTTATTCCTACGATCCATTCTAATTCATTCGCACGAATGTTCTAATCCATTTGTACGATCCATTCTAATCCATTCGTACGATCCATTCTAATCCATTCGTACGATCCATTCTAATCCATTCATACAATCCATTCTAATTCATTCGCACGAATGTAACCATTCTAATTCATTCGTACGATCCATTCTAATTCATTCCTACGATCCATTCAGATTCATTCGTACGATCCATTCTAATTCATTCTCACAAATGTAACCTTTCTAAATCATTTGTACGATCCATTCTAATTCATTCGTACGATCCATTCTAATCCATTCGTACGATCCATTCTAATTCATTCGTACGATACATTCTAATTCATTCTCACGAATGTAACCTTTCTAATCATTTGTATGATCCATTCTAATTCATTCGTACGATCCATTCTAATCCATTCGTACGATCCATTCTAATCCATTCGTACGATCCATTCTAATTCATTCTCACAAATGTAACCTTTCTAATTCATTTGTACGATCCATTATAATTCATTCGTACGATCCATTCTAATACATTCGTACGATTCATTCTAATCCATTCGTACGATCCATTCTAATTCATTCGCACGAATGTAACCATTCTAATTCATTCGTACGATTCATTCTAATTCATTCCTACGATCCATTCTATTTCATTCGCACGAATGTATCCATTCTAATTCATTCGTACGATCCATTCTAATTCATTCGCACGAATGTATCCATTCTAATGCATTCATACGATTCATTCTAATTCATTCGCACGATCCATTCTAATCCATTCGTACCATCCATTCTAATCCATTCGTACGATCCATTCTAATTCATTCTCACAAATGTAACCTTTCTAATTCATTTGTATGATCCATTCTAATTCATTCGTACGATCCATTCTAATCCATTCCTACGATCCATTCTAATTCATTCGCACGAATGTAACCATTCTAATTCATTCGTACGATCCATTCTAATTCATTCGTCCAATCCATTCTAATTCATTCGCACGAATGTATCCATTATAATTCATTCGTACGATCAAATCTAATTCATTCCTACGATCCATTCTAATTCATTCGCACGAATGTATCCATTCTAATTCATTTGCACGATCCATTCTAATTCATTCCTATGATCCATTCTAATTCATTCGTACGATCCATTCTAATTCAATGTATCCATTGTAATTCATTCGTACGATCCATTCTAATTTATTCGTACGATCCATTCTAATTCATTCTCACGAATGTAACCTTTCTAATTCATTTGTATGTATCCATTCTAATTCATTCGTACGATCCATTCTAATCCATTCATACGATCCATTCTAATTCATTCGCTCGAATGTATCCATTCTAATTCATTCATTCGATCCATTCTAATTCATTCGTACGATCCATTCAAATTCATTCGCATGATCTATTCTAATTCATTCGTACGATCCATTCTAATTCAATCGTATGATCCATTCTAATTCATTCGCACAAATGTATCCATTTTAATTCATTCGTACGATCCATTCTAATTTATTGATACGATCCATTCTAATTCATTCGCATGATCCATTCTAATTCATTCGTACGATCCATTCTAATCCATTCATACGAATGGATTAGAATGGATACATCCGTGCAATCCATTCTAATTCATTTGCACGATCCATTCTAATCCATTCGTACAATCAATTCTAATCCATTCGTACGAGCCATTCTAATTCATTCGTACGATCCATTCTAATTCATTTGCACAAATGTATCCATTCTAATTCATACGATCCATTCTAATTCGTTCATACGATCCATTCTAATTCATTCGCACGAATGTGACCATTCTAACTCATTCGTATACGATCCATTCTAATTCATTCCTACGATCCATTCTAATTCATTCGTACGATGTATTCTAATTCATTCGCACGATCTATTCTAATTCATTCGTACATGGATTGTGCGAATGAATTAGAATGAATCGTTCGAATGCATTAGAATGGATCGTACGAATGAATTAGAATGAATCGTACGATCCATTCTAATTCATTCGTCCGATCCATTCAGATTCATTCGCACAAATGTATCCATTCTAATTCATCCGTACGATCCATTCTAATTCATTCGCACTATCCATTCTAATTCATTCGCACGATCTATTCTAATCCATTCTAATTCATTCATACGATCCATTCTAATTCGTTCGTACGATCCAATCTAATTCGTTCGTACGATCCATTCTAATTCGTTCATATGATCCATTCTAATTCGTTCGTACAAATGAATTAGAAAGGTTACATTCTTGAGAATGAATTAGACTGGATCGTGCGAATGAATAAGAAAGGATCATACGAATGAATTTGAATGGATCGTACGAATTAATTAGAATGGATATATTCGTGCGAATGAATTAGAATGGATTGTATGAAATTAGAATGGATCGTATGAATGAATTAGAATGGTTACATTCGGGCGAATGAATTAGAATGGATTGTGCGAATGAATTAGAATGGATCGTATGAATGAATAAGAATGGATCGTACGAATGAATTAGAATGGATCGTACGAATGAATTAGAAAGGATCGTACAAATGAATTAGAAAGGTTACATTTGTGCGAATGGATCATAGAAATGAATTAGAATGGATCGTACGAATGAATTAGAATGGATTGTACGAATGAATTAGAATGGATACATTCGTGCGATTGAATTAGAATGGATCGTACGAATGAATTAGAATGGATCGTACGAATGAATTAGAATGGATCGTACAAATGAATTAGAATGGATACATTCGAGCGAATAAATTAGAATGGATCGTACGAATGAATTAGAATGGATCATAGGAGTGAATTAGAATGGATCGTGCAAATAAATTAGAATGGATACATTCGTGCGAATGAATTAGAATGGATCATACGAATGAATTAGAATGGATCGTACGAATGAATTAGAATGGATTGTGCGAATGAATTAGAATGGATCGTATGAATGGTTTAGAATGGATACATTTGTGCGAATGAATTAGAATGGATCGTACGAATGAATTAGAATGGATCGTGCGAATGAATTAGAATAGATCATACGAATGAATTAGAATGGATCGTGCGAATGAATTAGATTGGATCGTACGAATGAATTAGAATGGATACATTTGTGCGAATGAATTAGAATGGATCGTACGAATGAATTAGAATGGATTGTACGAATGAAATAGAATAGATCGTGCGAATGAATTAGAATGGATCGTACGAAAGAATTAGAATGGATCGTATGAATGAATTACAATGGATCATATGAATGAATTAGAATCGATCATGCGAATGAATTAGAATGGATCGTACGGATGAATTAGAATGGATACATTTGTGCGATGAATAAGAATGGAGCGTGCGAATGAATTAGAATGGATCGTACGAATGAATTAGAATGGATCGTACGAATGAATTAGAATAGATCGTGTGAATAAATTAGAATGGATCATACGAATGAATTAGAATAGATATATTCATGCGAATGAATTAGAATGGATCGTACGAATGAATTAGAATGGATTGTACGAACGAATTAGAATGGATCGTACGAATGAATTAGAATGTATTGTGCGAATGAATAAGAATGGATCGTATGAATGAATAAGAATGGATCGTACAAATGAATTAGAATGGATCGTACGAATGAATTAGAATAGATCGAACGAATGAATTAGAATGGATCGTACGAATGAATTAGAATGGATTGTGCGAATGAATTAGAATGGATCGTATGAATAAATTAAAATGGATCATACGAATGAATTAGAATGGATCGTACGAATTAATTAGAATGGATCATACAAATGAATTAGAAAGGTTATATTCGTGAGAATGAATTAGAATGGATCATACGAATGAATTAGAATGGATCATGCGAATGAATTTGAATGGATCGTACGAATGTATTAGAATGGATCGAACAAATGAATTAGAATGGATACATTCGAGCGAATGAATTAGAATAGATCATAGGAATGAATTAGAATGGATTGTACGAATGAATTAGAATGGATACATTCATACGAATGAATTAGAATGGATTGTACAAATGAATTAGAATGGATCGTATGAATGAATTAGAATGGATCGTACGAATGGATTAGAATGGATCGTACGAATGGATTAGAATGGATACCTTTGTGCGAATAGGTTAGAATGGATCATACAAATGGATCATAGGAATGAATTAGAATGGATCGTACGAATGAATTAGAATGGTTACATTCGTGCAAATGAATTAGAATGGATCGTACGAATGGATTAGAATGGATCGTACGAATGGATTAGAATAGATCGTACGAATGAATTAGAATGAATCGTACAAATGAATTAGAAAGGTTACATTTGTGAGAATGAATTAGAATGGATCGTACGAATGAATTAAAATGGATCGTACGAATGGATAAGAATGGATCGTACGAATGGATTAGAATGGATCGTACGAATGGATTAGAATGGATCGTACGAATGAATTAGAATGGATCATACAAATGAATTAGAAATGTTACATTCGTGAGAATGAATTAGAATGGATCGTACGAATGAATTAGAATGGATCATGCGAATGAATTTGAATGGATAGTACGAATGAATTAGAATGGATTGAACGAATGAATTAGAATGGATACATTCGAGCGAATGTATTAGAATAGATCGTAGGAATGAATTAGAATGGATCGTACGAATGAATTAGAATGGTTACATTCGTGCGAAAGAATTAGAATGGATCGTACGAATGGATTAGAATGGATCGTGCGAATGAATTAGAATGGATCATGCGAATGAATTAGAATGGATCGTATGAATGAATAAGAATGGATCGTACGAATGAATTAGAATGTATACATTCGTGCGAATGAATTAGAATGGATTAATTCTAATTCATTCGCACGATCCATTCTAATTCATTCGTACGATCCATTCTAATTCATTCGCACGATCCATTCTAATCCATTCGTACGATCCATTCTAATCCATTCGTACGATCCATTCTAATCCATTAGTACGATCCATTCTAATTCATTCGCACTATCCATTCTAATTCATTCATACGATCCATTCTAATTTATTTGCTCGAATGTATCCATTCTAATTCATTCATTCGATCCATTCTAATTCATTCGTACGATCCATTCAAATTTATTCGCATGATCCATTCTAATTCATTCGTACGATCCATTCTAATTCATTCTCAAGAATGTAACCTTTCTAATTCATTTGTACGATCCATTCTAATTCATTCGTACGATCCATTCTAATTTATTCACTCGAATGTATCTATTCTAATTCATTCATACGATCCATTCTAATTCGTTCATACGATCCATTCTAATTCATTCCTATGATCCATTCTAATTCAATCGTACGATCCATTCTAATTCATTCGCTCGAATATATCCATTCTAATTCATTCGTACGATCCATTCTAATTCATTCGTACGACCCATTGTAATTCATTCATACAATCCATTCAGATTCATTCGCACAAATGTATCCATTCTAATTCAGTCGTATGAATGTATCCATTTTAATTCATTCGTACGATCCATTCTAATTCATTCGTACGATCTAATTCATTCGTGCGATCCATTCTAATTCATTCGTACGATCGATTCTAATTCATTCGCACGATCCATTCTAATTCATTCGTACGATTCATTCTAGCTCATTCGTATGATCCATTCTAATTTATTCGTTCAAATATATCCATTCTAATTCATTCGTACGATCCATTCTAATTCATTCGCACGATCCATTCTAATTCATTCGAACGAATGTATCCATTCTAATTCATTTGCACGATCCATTCTAATTCATTCGTATGATCCATTCTTATTCATTCATACGATCCATTCTAATTCATTCGCACAATCCATTTAAATTCATTCGTACGATCCATTCTAATTCATTTGTACGAATAAATTAGAATGGATCGTACGAATGTATTAGAATGGATCGTACGAATGAATTAGAATGGATCGTACGAATGAATTAGAATGGATCATATGAACGAATTAAAATGGATCGTACGAATGAATTAGAATGGATACATTCGAGCGAATGAATTAGAATGGATCGTACGAATGAATTAGAATGGATCGTACGAATGAATTAGAATGGATCGTACGAATGAATTAGAATGGATTGTACGAATGAATTAGAATAGATCGTGCGAATGAATTAGAATGGATCGTACGAAAGAATTAGAATGGATCGTACGAATGAATTAAAATTGATCGTGCGAATGAATTAGAATCGATCGTGTGAATGAATTAGAATGGATCGTACGAATGAATTAGAATGGATACATTTGTGCGATGAATAAGAATGGACCGTACGAATGAATTAGAATGGAGCATACGAATGAACTAGAATGGATACATTCGTGCGAATGAATTAGAATGGATCATATGAAAGAATTAGAATGGATTGTGCGAACGAATTAGAATGGATCGTGCGAATGAATTAGAATGGATCGTACGAATGAATTACAATGGATCGTACGAACGAATTAGAATGGATCATATGAACGAATTAGAATGGATCGTATGAATGAATTAGAATGGATACATTCGTACGATCCATTCTAATTCATTCGTACGATCCATTCTTATTCATTCGTATGATCCATTCAAATTCATTCGCATGATCCATTCTAATTCATTCCTACGATCCATTCTAATTCATTCTCACGAATGTAACCTTTCTAATTCATTTGTATGATCCATTCTAATTCATTCGTACGATCCATTCTAATTCATTCGTACAATCCATTCAAATTCATTCGTACGATCCATTCTAATTCATTCATCCGATCCATTCTAATTCATTCGCACGAATGTATCCATTCTAATTCATTCATACAATCCATTCTAATTCATTCGCACGATCCATTCTAATTCATTCGTATGATCCATTCTAATTCATTCCTACGATCTATTCTAATTCATTCGCTCGAATATATCCATTCTAATTCATTCGTTTGATCCATTCTAATTTATTCATACGATCCATTCAAATTCATTCACATGATCCATTCTAATTCATTCGTACGATCCATTCTAATCCATTCGTACGATCCATTCTAATCCATTCGTACGATCCATTCTAATCCATTCGTACGATCCATTCTAATTCATTCGTATGATCCATTCTAATTCATTCGCACAAATGTATCCATTCTAATTCATTCGTACAATCCATTCTAATTCACTCGCACGATCCATTGTAATCTAATTCATTCATACAATCCATTCTAGCTCATTCATACAATCCATTCTAATTCATTCGCATGAATGTATGCATCCATTCTATTTCATTCGCACGAATGTATCCATTCTAATTCATTCGTACGATCTATTCTAATTCAATCGCAAGATCCATTCTAATTCATTCGTACGATCCATTATAATTCATTCGTACGATCCATTCTAATTCATTCGCACGATCCTTTCGAATTCATTCGTACAAATGTATCCATTCTAATTCATTCGTACGATCCATTCTAATTCATTCGCACAAATGTATCCATTCTAATTCATTCGTACGATCCATTCTAATTCATTTGCACGATCCATTCTAATTCATTCGTACGATCCATTCTAATTCATTCGCACGATCCATTCTAATTCATTCGTACGATCCATTCTAATTCATTCGCACGAATGTATCCATTCTAATGCATTCCTACGATTCATTCTAATTCATTCGCACGATCCATTCTAATTCATTCGTATGATCCATTCTAATTCACTCGTCCGATCCATTCTAATTCATTCGCACGAATGTATCCATTCTAATTCATTCGAACAATCCATTCTAATTCATTCGCACGATCCATTCTAATTCATTCGTATGATCCATTCTAATTCATTCCTACGATCTATTCTAATTCATTTGGTCGAATGAATCCATTCTAATTCATTCGTTCGATCCATTCTAATTCATTCGTACGATCCATTCAAATTCATTCGCATGATCCATTCTAATTCATTCGTACGATCCATTCTAATCCATTCGTACGATCCATTCTAATTCATTCGTACGATCCATTCTAATTCATTCGTACGATCCATTCTAATTCTTTCGTACGATCCATTCTAATTCATTCGCACGATATATTATAATTCATTCGTACAATCCATTCTAATTCATTCGTACGATCCATTCTAATTCATTCGCACTATCCATTCTAATTCATTCGTGCGATCCATTCTAATTCATTTGTACGAATGAATTAGAATGGATCGTACGAATGGATTAGAATGGATCGTACGAATGAATTAGAATGAATTAGAATGGATCGTACGAATGAATTAGAATGGATAGTGCGAATGAATTAGAATGGATCTTACGAATGAATTAGAATGGATTGTACGAATGAATTAGAATAGATTGTGCGAATGAATTAGAATGGATCGTATGAAAGAATTAGAATGGATCATATGAATGAATTAGAACGGATCGTACGAATGAATTAGAATGGATCGTATGAATAAATTATTCGAGCGAATGAATTAGAATGGATCGTACGAATGAATTAGAATGGATCATAGGAATGAATTAGAAAGGATCGTGCAAATGAATTAGAATGGATATATTCGTGCGAATATATTAGAATGGATCATAGGAATGAATTAGAATGGATCGTACGAATAAAGTAGAATGGATCGTGCGAATGAATTAGAATGGATCGTACGAATGAATTAGAATGGATCCACCGAATGAGTTAGAATAGATCATAAGAATGAATTAGAATGGATCGTACGAATGAATTAGAATGGATCGTACGAATGAATTAGAATGGATCGTATGAATGAATAAGAATGGATCGCACGAATGAATTAGAATGGATCGTGCGAACGAATGAATTAGAATGGATACATTCGAGCGAATGAATTAAAATATATCGTAGGAATGAATTAGAATGGATCGTACGAATGAATTATAATGGATCGTGCAAATGAATTAGAATGGATACATTCGTGCGAATGAATTAGAATGGATCGTAGAAATGAATTAGAATGGATCGTACGAATCAATTAGAATGGTTACATTTGTGCGAATGAATTAGAATGGATCGTACGAATAAATTAGAATGGATACATTCGAGCGAATGAATTAGAATGGATCGTACGAATGAATTAGAATGGAACGTACGAATGAATTAGAAAGGTTACATTTGTGAGAATGAATTAGAATGGATCATACAATTCATTAGAATGGATCGTACGAATGAATTAGAATTGATATATTCGTGCGAATGAATTAGAATGGATCGTACGAATGAATTAGACTGGATCGTACGAATAAGTTAGAATGGATACATTCATGCAAATGAATTAGAATGGATCGTACGAATGAATTAGAATGGATCATACGAATGAATTAGAATGGATCGTACGAATGAATTAGAATGGATCGTACGAATGGATTAGAATGGATCATACGAATGGATTAGAATGCATTGTACGAATGAATTAGAATAGATACATTTGTGCGAATAAATTAGATTGCATCGTACGAATGAATTTGAATGGATTGTACGAATGAATTAGAATGGATCGTACGAATGAATTAGAATGGATCATGCGAATGAATTAGAATAGATCATACGAATGAATTAGAATGGATCGTGCGAACGAATTAGAATGGATCGTATGAACGAATTAGAATGGATCGTACGAATGAATTAGAATGGATACATTCGAGCGAATGAATTAGAATGGATCGTACGAATGAATTAGAATTGATCGTGCGAATGAATTAGAATGGATTATACAAATAAATTAGAAAGGTTAAATACGTGAGAATTAATTAGAATGGATCGTGCGATGAATTAGAATGGATCATACAAATGAATTAGAATGGATTCTAATCCATTCGTACGATCCATTCTAATCTATTCTAATTCATTCGCACAAATGTATCCATTCTAATTCATTCTCACGAATGTAACCTTTCTAATTCGTTCATACGATCCACTCAAAATGGATCGTACGAACGAATTAGAATGGATCGTACGAACGAATTAGAATGGATCGTATGAACGAATTAGAACGGATACATTCGAGCGAATGAATTAGAATGGATTAGAATGGATCGTACGAATGAATTAGAATGGATCATACAAATGAATTAGAAAGGTTACATTTGTGAGAATGAATTAGAATGGATCGTACGAATGAATTAGAATGGATCGTACGAATGGATTAGAATGGATTGTACGAATTAATTATAATGGATCATGCGAATGAATTAGATGGATTGTACGAATGAATTAGAATTGATACATTTGTGCGAATGAATTAGAATGGATCGTGCGAATGAATTAGAATGGATCGTACGAATGAATTAGAATGGATATATTTATGCGAATGAATTAGAATGGATCGAACGAATAAATTAGAATGGATACATTTGTGCGAATGAAGTAGAATAGATCATACGAATGAATTAGAATGGATCATAGGAATTAATTAGAATGGATCGTGCAAATGAATTAGAATGGATACATTCGTGCGAATGAATTAGAATGGATCTTAGGAATGAATTAGAATGTATCGTACGAATGAATTAGAATGGATCGTACGAATGAATTAGAATGGTTCATAGGAATGAATTAGAATGGATCGTACGAATGGATTAGAATGGATCGTTCGAATGAATTAGAATGGATCGTACGAATGGATTAGAATGGAGCGTACGAATGAATTAGAATGGAGCGTACGAATGAACTAGAATGGATACATTCGTGCGAATGAATTAGAATGGATCATATGAAAGAATTAGAATGGATCGTGCGAATGAATTAGAATGGATCGTACGAATGAATTAGAATGGATCGTGCGAATGAATTAGAATGGATCGTACGAATGAATTAGAAAGGTTACATTCTAATTCATTCGTACGATCCATTCTAATTCATTCGCATGATCCATTCGTACGATCCATTCTAATCATTACAATGGATACATTCGTGCGAATGAATTAGTATCGATCGTACGAATGAATTAGAATGGATCGTACGAATGAATTAGTTCGTACGAAAGAATTAGAATGGATCGTACGAATGAATTAAAATGGATACATTCATGCGACTAAATTAGAATGGATCGTGCGAATTAATTAGAATGGATCGTACGAATGAATTTGAATGGATACATTTGTACGAATGAATTCGAATGGATCGTACGAATGAATTAGAATGGATCATGCGAATGAATTTGAATGGATCGTACGAATGAATTAGAATGGATCGTATGAATGAATAAGAATGGATCGTACGAATGAATTAGAATGGATCATGCGAATGAATTAGAATGGATTGTACGAATGAATTAGAATGGATACATTTGTGCGAATGAATTAGAATGGATCGTGCGAATGAATAAGAATAGATCGTACGAATGAATTAGAATAGATCGTGCGAATGAATTAGAATGGTTACATTCGTGCGAATGAATTAGAATGGATTGTACGAATGAATTAGAATGGATACATTCGAGCAAATGAATTAGAATGGATCGTACGAATGAATTAGACTGGAACATAGGAATGAATTAGAATGGATCGTGCAAATGAATTAGAATGGATACATTCGTGCAAATGAATTTGAATGGATCGTAGGAATGAATTAGAATGGTTCGTACTAATGAATTAGAATGGATCGTGCGAATGAATTAGAATGGATCATACGAATGAATTAGAATGCATCATAGGAATGAATTAGAATGGATCGTGCAAATGAATTAGAATGGATACATTCATGCGAATGAATTAGAATGGATCGTAGGAATTAATAAGAATGGATCGTACGAATGAATTAGAATGGATCGTGCGAATGAATTAGAATGGATCGTACGAATGAATTAGAATGGATCATAGGAATGAATTAGAATGGATCATGCAAATGAATTAGAATGGATACATTCGTGCGAATAAATTAGAATGGATCGTAGGAATGAATAAGAATGGATCGTACGAATGAATTAGAATGGATCGTACGAATGAATTAGAATGTATCATGCGAATGAATTTGAATGGATCGTACGAATGAATTAGAATGGATCGTGCGAATGAATTAGAATGAGTCGTACGAATGCATTAGAATTGATCGTACGAATGAATTAGAATGAATCGTACGATCCATTCTAATTCATTCGTCCGATCTATTCTAATTTATTCGCACGAATGTATCCATTCTAATTCATTCGTACGATCCATTCTAATTCATTCCTGTGATCCATTCTAATTCATTCGCATGAATGTATCGATTCTAATTCATTTGCACAATACATTCTAATCCATTCGTACGCAAGAATGTATCCATTCTAATTCATTCACACGATCAATTCTAATTCATTCGTACGATCCATTCTAATTCATTCGCATGAATGTATCCATTCTAATTCATTCGTACAATCCATTCTAATTGATTCGCACGATCCATTCTAATTCATTCGTATGATCCATTCTAATTCATTCCTACGATCTATTCTAATTCATTCGCTCGAATGTATCCATTCTAATTCATTCGTACAATCCATTCTAATTCATTCGCACGATCCATTCTAATTCATTCGTATGATCCATTCTAATTCATTCCTACGATCTATTCTAATTTATTCACTCGAATGTATCCATTCTAATCCATTCCTACGATCCATTCTAATTCATTCGTACGATCCATTCTAATTCATTATCCATTATAATTCATTTGTATGTATCCATTCTAATTTATTCGTACGATCCATTCTAATTCATTCGTACAATCCATTCTAATTCATTCGCTCGAATGTATCCATTCTAATTCATTCGTACGATCCATTCTAATTCGTTCGTACGATCCATTCTAATTCGCTCGTATGATTCATTCTAATTCATTCGTATGATCCATTCTAATGCATTCGTATGATTCATTCAAATTCATTCGCACGATCCATTCTTATTCATTCATATGATCCATTCTAATTCATTCCTACGATCTATTCTAATTCATTCGCTCGAATGTAACCTTTCTAATTAGAATGGATTGTACAAATGAATTAGAAAGGTTATATTCATGAGAATGAATTGGAATGGATCATACGAATGAATTAGAAAGGATCGTACGAATGAATTAGAATGGATACATTCGTGCGAATGAATTAGAATGGATCGGACGAATGAATTAGAATGGATCGTACGATTCATTCTCGCACGAATGTATCCATTCTAATTCATTCGTACAATCCATTCTAATTCATTCGCACGATCCATTCTAATACATTCGTATGATCTATTCTAATTCATTCCTACGATCTATTCTAATTCATTCGCTAGAATGTATCCATTCTAATTCAATCGTTCGATCCATTTTAATTCATTCGTAAGATTCATTCAAATTCATTCGCATGATCCATTCTAATTCATTCGTACGATCCATTCTAATTCATTCTCACGAATGCAACCTTTCTAATTCATTTGTATGATCCATTCTAATTCATTCGTACGATCCATTCTATTCCATTTGTACAATCCATTCTAATCCATTCGTACGATCCATTCGTACGATCCATTCTAATTCATTCGCACGAATGTAACCATTCTAATTCATTCATATGATCCATTCTAATTCATTCGTACGATCCATTCTAATTCATTCATATGATCCATTCTAATTCGTTCATAGGATCCATTCTAATTCATTCGCACGAATGTAACCATTTTAATTCATTCGTACGATCCATTCTAATTCATTCCTACGATCTATTCTAATTCATTTGCACGAATGTATCCATTCTAATTAATGGATCGTGCGAATGAATTAGAATGGATCGTACGAATGAATTAGAATGGATCGTGCGAATGAATTAGAATGGATCATACAAATGAATAAGAAAGGTTACATTCGTGAGAATGAATTAGAATGGATCGTACGAATGAATTAGAATGGATCGTACGAATGGATAATACAAATGAATTAGAAAGGTTACATTCGTGAGAATGAATTAGAATGGATCGTACGATCCATTCTAATTCATTCTCACGAATGTAACCTTTCTAATTCATTTGTATGATCCATTCAAATTCATTCGTACGATCCATTCTAATCCATTCGTACGATCCATTCTGATTCATTCGCACGATCCATTCTAATTCATTCGTACGATCCATTCTAATTTATTTGCACGAATATACGATCCATTCTAATTTATTCGCAAGAATGTATCCATTCTAATTCATTCGTACAATCCTTTCTAATTTATTCGTACAAATGTATCCATTCTAATTCATTCGTACGATCCATTCTAATTCATTCGTACGATTCATTCTTATTCATTCGTACGATCCATTCTAATTCATTCGTACGATCCATTCTAATTTGTTCGCACGAATGTATCCATTCTAATTCATTCGTACAATCCATTATATTTCATTCGCACGATCTATTCTAATTCATTCGTATGATCCATTCTAATTCATTCCTACGATCTATTCTAATTCATTCGCTCGAATGTATCCATTCTAATTCATTTGTACGATCCATTCTAATTCATTTGTACGATCCATTCTAATTCATTTGTACGATCCATTCTAATTCATTCGTACGATCCATTCTAATTCATTCGTACGATCCATTCTAATTCATTCGTACGATCCATTCTAAATCATTCTCACAAATGTAACCTTTCTAATTCATTTGTACGATCCATTCTAATTCATTCGTACGATCCAATCTAATTCATTCGTACGATCTATTCTAATTCGTTCGTACGATTCATTCGTACGATCCATTCTATTCATTCGTACGAATGAATTTGAACGGATCATACAAATGAATTAAAAAGGTTACATTCGTGAGAATGAATTAGAATGGATACATTTGTGCGAATGAATTAGAATAGATTAGAATGGATCGTACGAATGGATTAGAATCCATTCTAATTCATTTGTATGATCCATTCTAATTCATCGCACGATCCATTCTAAATCATTCGCTCGAATGTATCCATTCTAATTCATTCGTACGATCCATTCTAATGCATTCATACGATCCATTCTAATTTATTCGTCCGATCCATTCTAATTCATTCGCACGAATGTATCCATTCTAATTCATTCGTACAATCCATTCTAATTCATTCGCACGATCCATTCTAATTCATTCGTATGATCCATTCTAATTCATTCCTACGATCTATTCTAATTCATTCGCTCGAATGTATCCATTCTAATTCATTTGTTCGATCCATTCTAATTCATTCGTACGATCCATTCAAATTCATTCGCATGATCCATTTTAATTCATTCGTACGATCCATTCTAATTCAATCGTATGATCCATTCTAATTCATTCACACAAATGTATCCATTTTAATTCATTCGTACGATCCATTCTAATTTATTCATACGATCCATTCTAATTCATTCGCACGATCCATTCTAATTCATTCGTACGATCCATTCTAATTCATTTGTACGATCCATTCTAATTCATTCGCACGAATGAATTAGAATAGATACATTTGTGCGAATGAATTAGAATGGATCGTACAAATGAATTAGAATGGATACATTCGTGCGAATGAATTAGAATGGATCGTAAGAATGAATTAGAATGGATCGTGCGGATGAATTAGAATTGATCATACGAATGAATTAGAATGGATCGTACGAATGAATTAGAATGGATACATTCGTGCGAATGAATTAGAATGGATCGTACAAATGAATTAGAATGGATCGGACGAATGAATTAGAATGGATCGTACGATTCATTCTAATTCATTCGTACGATCCATTCTAATGCATTCGTACGAGCGAATGAATTAGAATGGATCGTACGAATGAATTAGAATGGATCATAGGAATGAATTAGAATGGATCGTACAAATGAATTAGAATGGATACATTCATGCGAATTAATTAGAATGGATCGTAGGAATGAATTAGAATGGATCGTACGAATGAATTAGAATGGATCGTACGAATGAATTAGAATGGATACATTCGAGCGAATGAATTAGAATAGATCGTAGGAATGAATTAGAATGGATCGTACGAATGAATTAGAATGGATCGTGCGAATGAATTAGAATGGATCGTAAGAATGAATTAGAATGGATCGTGCGAATGAATTTGAATGGATCGTACGAGTGAATTAGAATGGATCGAACGAATGAATTAGAATGGATACATTTGTGCGAATGAATTAGAATGGATCGTGCGAATAATATAGAATGGATCGTACGTATGGATTAGAATGAATCGTACGAATGAATTAGAATGGATCGTGCGAATGAATTAGAATGGATTGTACGAATGAATTAGAATGGATCGTACGAATGAATTAGAATGGATATTGTAACGCCCCAATATTTTTAGGGATTAATTCAACCCGTATAATATTGGGGTGTTAGGAATAAAAACTTGATATAAATAAATTCCATCAAATATGGAAATTACTGAGCCAATCTATTAAAACATCATTGTTTTATACAATTTATCGAAATCGAAAGCCTAAAGCTAAGACTTTCCACATTGACATATCATAATCCAGCTCCGTCATCGTCATAGAAAGGTGTGTAGAGTGGGTCTTCAACTCCTTCTGGGTCGAATCCCGATCGCTCCTCATCTTCTCCGAGTACTGCAGGGTTGGTCTCTGTAGGGTGCATATCATCTGTAACGGGGTGAGTTCTATCCACTGACTCACCAATGACTCAGTTTTGTTCATGCTAAATAATATGTATTGAAAGCAGTAAACATGACTACGAAAAGTAAATAATTAAAACATTAATCACCCGATTCCCTTTTTGGCTCTTCCGGCCAGGGTAGGAATCTCAATCCTTACCCGGGTACTTCTAGCCCGCAACAAGGCTAGCCCCACACCTAGGTACTTTTTGGCCTTCCGTCAGGGCAAGACCCACACCCAGGTACTTTTTGGCCTCAGCCAGGGCTAACCCCACACCCAGGTACTTTTTGGCCTCAGCCAGGGCTAGCCCCACACCCAGGTACTTTTTGGCCTCAGCCAGGGCTAGCCTCACACCCAGGTACTTTTTGGCCTCAGCCAAGGCTAGCCCCACACCCCAATAAGTGATTACGTATTTCAAAATTTACCATTCCATATCAAATTACCGACATTCTATAGCATATAATTAGCATGAATAAACTGAGTTTAAATACCCTACCTGAACCGTTGCAAACTCTTACTCCTGATAAGGAAGCTTTAGTACGCTCAAAACCTGAAAATATGTTACTAATAATTGGTTAGTTTTTATCTTAATTTTTCCAGGATTTTTCTAACATTTTCCGATGTGAACTAATTGGTTTTCTACTGGTTAGAGTAGACCTTCTTAGGCTCTAGTTTAGAGAGGTCATGGGTTCTAATATAAAGCCTTGCATTTTTGCATTAATATTTTATAACAGGTTGAAACCCGAATTTAAATGGGTTTAAACTCATACCCAACCCGACAACCTGGGGTGTTGGGAGGCGGCGCTCGGCCGGAGGTGGTGGTGGCGGCGGCGGCCGGAGGTGGTGGTCGGCCAGAGATGGTGGCGGCGCCGGTGGTGGTGGCGGCAGCCGGCGTCGGCGGCGGCGGACAGCGACCGGTGGCGGACGGTGGCGGCGGACGGCGCAGGCGGCGGCGACCGGCGACCGGCGACGGGCGGCGGCCGACGACCGACGGCGGTGACCGGCGGCAGGCGGCGGGCGGCGGCGGGTGGTGGGGCCCGCTTGGTCGCGAGGACTTGTGTGCAGATGTTTGTGGGAGGGGGGGTTTATATAGGCCATCCGGGAATACGAAGAGTCCCGGGGGCTTTATTGCAAATCGGTCGTTTCGTATTTTGGCCGCCCGATTTGGAAACGAACGGTCACAGATGTCGATTGGTATTCCATGTGTCGTTTCGTATTCTGGCCGTTCGATTGGAATCGATCGGTCAGATGACGCTTGGTATTCTGGTTATATAATAACAATTAGTTTTATTATATTTGAACAGAAAAGTCTTAAAGGATTTTTGGTTAGAGGAAATTGTTTTAAGAATTTATAAAAAGGTCTTTGGTTCGAATCCTTTTATTGGCTATTTAAGTTTACACATATATATAATCTTTTTCTTTTAAATTTTTAATGCTTTAAATGAGTTCAAAACAAAAAAGTTTATATATGGTTTTTAATCGTTTCGACGAGACGGACACAATGCGCCGTCCATTTTTTATTTTAAATTTCTTATAAAAATTTCTTATAATGACCTTTTAAACTATTATTTTATTTTAGGTTGTTATATTCTCTACCCCTAATAAAAATTTCGTCCTTGAAATTTAAAGTACGTACCTTAGTTATTGAACTAGTATATTTTTGGATCTAATTCCTAAGTAACTTCTTCACAATTTCTTCCAATCATCAAGTGATAGATTTTTGCTTTTCTCTTTCTGAACTTTCTTTCGAAGAATATTATTTCCTTTCCTTCAGGTGTTTAAAAGGTAACATTATTCCGATAACAATTCTTCATCATCCTATATTTGGATAACCAGTCCATTCCTAATATAATATCAAATTTTCTTCAATTTCAATTTGGCCACCACTCCACATCTTCAATTCTTAGTATACAGTTTCTGCAGACTCTGTTTGTTTTGGCCATATCACTAAGTGCAGTGGTGAGGGCAAGTATATACCCTAACGGTACTGTCTTCAATTGTAAGTCTCTAGCCAAGTGAATTGATATGAACAAATAGTTCGAACCCGGCCTAAAATTACTTTAGCTAGATTTCCAAAATGGTGCTTACGAAAATTCAAATTGTTCTGTTTATAACTCACATATTTTTAATTGGAATAATATTCTAAAAGTGGATCGTTCATACCTTTAATGATGTCATTTGATTCTTCCTCAGTAGATACTGCAAATGCCTTTCCAGGCACCTTTTGATTTTGAGCGGTGCGAGCTACCGGTACTTATGGAGCATTTCGAAAAGGAGGACTGGTTGGAATGTTACCATTCAAGCGAGGACAGTATCATTGAAAATGATCCCGCGATCCGCATGTGAAGCAAGTCCGAGGTCCTGTAGATATTGGAGGACTACCCATCCTTGCTGGAAGTTCTTGTATCTTTGGTCTTTTATTTGACTCTATCAATGGTGCACTTCTTTTCAGTCTATTCTTTTCAAATATTTTTTGAGTTTCCTCCCATTCTCGTTTTGCCACTAAAGCAGTTTGTACTAGTTCTCCATATTTTCGAATACGGAGTACCGCCACTCTGGTTCGAATATGAGGATTCAAACCTTGTTCAAACCTTTTGGACTTTAGTTCTTCAGTGGTTATTAGATACTGGGCAAAACATGACAGTTCAATAAACTTGGCTTTATACTGGAAACACTAAGCTTTCCTTGAAAAAAGTTCTAAGAATTCTGCAATCATTTTTATCTCTGGCAGCATCTGAGAAATATTTTTTCCAAAAAAACTTTGATAAACTCCTCCCAAGTGAAATTAGTTTGGGTCCTCTTGACAGAATCCCACCAGTAATCTGCTTCTCCTTCTAACATATAAGTAGCTAAAGTGACTTTCTGTTTATCCGTTGCCTTCAAAGTCTCTAATATTTTTCCTATTTGCTTTAGCCATCTATCTGCAATCAGAGGATCCGGTTCTCCCATAAACGCAGGGGGTTTTAGTTCCTTGAATTCCTTTAAAATAACCCCAATTCTTGAGCTTTCTTTGGAGGAATCCATCTTTTCTATAAGTTGATGTAGGGCTCCTAACACTTTGTTAATATATTTTGAATAGAAAATTTTAATCGTTAACCTTTTGGAGTTTTAATATTACTTTGCTCACCTTGAAACCTCTTATAGTAAATCTTTTCATTATAATATCAATCTTTTTTTTCCTAAGAGGTAATTATTAACTTATTTGGGTGTCTTGTTTATGGGATTCAATAAGGCAGTAAATTCTAGGGTTTGAGAATATAATTTTTCTGACTTTCTCTACTCACACATCAACTGTACCTGGCTACTGTATTCACAGGAACCACAGTGATATAAGAATAGAGTTAACCTAAGAGTTGGGGCAATTCTAGTGATCTAGTTTGGGGACGGTTCAAATTTTGGAATCCGACTAAAAACTTTTGGTCTTGACAACCGTCGAGAAACTTGTTAATGGCTCCATATACTTTATTCCTAAAGGAGGTAAAAAAATGGATGCTCATAACTTATAAGTAGTGTATCCTGTTAGTTTTTGCCTTCAGTTGAATATGTATGATTTGTGTCGGGGTCTAAAGGAATTGATCCTACGAATTTAAATCTTTTCGTAGTTACTGTTATATTGTTTGAAATAGTTCATACCTTTGATGACATCATTGTTAGTCGATACAGCAAAAGTCTTGCTACGTACTCTTTGAGCAGCATGATCCACAGGTCCTTGTTGGATAGGACGGCCTAGATTGAGTAAATAGGAAATTTTGCCCAATGAGTTTCTGTTAATATATTTTTCTTGTAAATAAGGAGCATCAGTAACTGCTAATCTGTCCCGAAATCTTTGTCCAATATTGTCTGTGCCAAAACTTCGGTTTTCTATTGCTTTCCCTTTTCTAACTTGTATCCAATCCCTTGATGTTCTTAATTTCACATCTGTACTTCGATTACTTTTTTTTTTATTAAAAACTTTAACTATTTGACTCTGATCATTTAGGATGTAGAGGTAAACTATCATGATCTCGAAGTCAAAATCCTAGGCGGCTCCACCTTAGGTGGCTCCACACTAGCAGTGGGCAGCCCTTTTTCCCATGGAACGGCTCCACCTAACTCCAGGCAGCCCTTTCCTAGGTAGCCCTTTCCATTGAACTCGAATTCGAGAAATGATGATTATCCTCAATCCTAATCATCACAGTATATGTTATAAATTTTTTATTTTAAGTCAATTATGTACTTGAAATTAGTTCTCTATGCACTAATGATTCCACCCTGATCTTACCATATCTTTGTAAAAATTAAATACTAGAAAGTGACTAGTATTCTACATTCAACTTGACTATATTTAAAACTTTAATTATTTGTGTCAATCATTTGTATGTTACTAACCACTTGAGGTTAGAGTCCATTGGACTTCTCGACTATGGATTTTATTCGAGAAGTATCTTAGTTCTTATAGGAGTTATCATGGATGTTTTATTTTATTTTATTTATTATTATTTTTTTTTTGAGTAATTGGCGTACATAAATCTAATTCCTGAGTTAACCTACTCTCATTAAGATTGATGAACCTAGGTAAGGTTCTAATACTTTGGATAGGTTTCAGGTTACACAGGAAAGAGGTCTTAGTCTTTGATACACGACTAAGTTTATAAAAAAAAAAAACTTAAGAATAATTTCTTTCGGATGATCATTGAATATTATTTCTGCTATGATACTATAGTGACGTGTTCTCAAAAAGAGGTCTTAGGAGATAGGATCTTAAATTAAGTTACTCATTAGGGATTTCTTACCCTGATTGAGTTACTACTAGGGTTTATAACAGCTTCTTATGTTTCCATAACGTTACAAAGCGGCATCCTATAATTCTAGTTAGTTTCTAATTCTCTTTAAGTGATCATATGTTCTAATTTTGATGTATTATATTGTCTTCTGGGTTGACTAACTTTTCAGCGTTCAAAATTTATTGTCTCAGACCTACTCATCGAAAGCTATTATAAAATATTTAAAAGAGATATCCTAAATTTAAGTTTAGGTATATATGCTTTGTTCTACCAATTAATTATCTTAGGTTATCAATGTCTTAATTATCTAGGGTTAAGTGTACCTAGATCTACTTCACATGTGCCTAGCTTGTGTTCTAGGTTAAATGACTATCCTATCGATGTCCTTCTTGTTAATACATTTTAACTACTCGAACCTATTACCTAGGCTCTGATACCAAGTTGTAACGCCCCGATATTTTTACGGATTAATTCAACCCGTATAATATTGGGGTGTTAGGAATAAAAACTTGATATAAATAAATTCCATCAAATATGGAAATTACTGAGCCAATCTATTAAAACATCATTGTTTCATACAATTTATCGAAATCGAAAGCCTAAAGCTAAGACTTTCCACATTAACACATCATAATCCAGCTCCGTCATCGTCATAGAAAGGTATGTAGAGTGGGTCTTCAACTCCTTCTGGGTCGAATCCCGATCGCTCCTCATCTTCTCCAGGTACTGCAGGGTTGGTCTCTGTAGGGTGCATATCATCTGTAGGGGGGTGAGTTCTATCCACTGACTCACCAATGACTCAGTTTTGTTCATGCTAAATAATATGTATTGAAAGCAGTAAATATGACTACGAAAAGTAAATAATTAAAACATTAATCACCCGATTCCCTTTTTGGCTCTTCCGGCCAGGGTAGGAATCTCAATCCTTACCCGGGTACTTCTAGTCCGCAACAAGGCTAGCCCCACACCTAGGTACTTTTTGGCCTTCCGCTAGGGCAAGACCCACACCCAGGTACTTTTTGGCCTCAGCCAGGGCTAACCCCACACCCAAGTACTTTTTGGCCTCAGCCAGGGCTAGCTCCACACCCAGGTACTTTTTGGCCTCAGCCAGGGCTAGCCCCACACCCAGGTACTTTTTGGCCTCAGCCAAGGCTAGCCCCACACCCCAATAAGTGATTACGTATTTTAAAATTTACCATTCCATATCAAATTATCGACATTCTATAGCATATAATTAGCATGAATAAACTGAGTTTAAATCCCCTACCTGAACCGTTGCAAACTCTTACTCCTGATAAGGAAGCTTTAGTACGCTCAAAACCTGAAAATATTTTACTAATAATTGGTTAGTTTTTATCTTAATTTTTCAAGGATTTTTCCAACATTTTCTGATGTGAACTAATGGGTTTTCTTCTTTAGGGGCATTTTTGTCAATTCCAAAATATTTTAAATTTATATTCATTTTGTAGAGCTTTTTATTAGGAACTCGTGGCCGCAGACGGAACTCAATTCCGATTTAGAATGAAAAGGTTATGACCATTTTACCCTAGGGGTAAAATGGTAATTTTACTTTTTAATTGTCGGTTATGGTATTTTATGATCTCCGTAGGTGTATTTTTTCATTATGAATCCAACGCCACTGACGGAACTCAATTCAGAGTCCGTATGGGTAAGATACGGTTAATACAGTTTACCTTGATAATCTATATATTTAATGTTAGTTGATTCTTTTCAGAAGTTATAAATTGTTCTACTGGTTAGAGTAGACCTTCTTAGGCTCTAGTTTAGAGAGGTCATGGGTTCTAATAAAATGTCTTGCATTTTTGCACTAATATTTTATAACGGTTTGAAACCCGAATTTAAATGGGTTTAAAGTCATACCCGACCTGACAACCTGGGGTGTTGGGAGGCGGCGCTCGGCCCGAGGTGGTGGTGGCGGCGGCGGCCGGAGGTGGTGGTCGGCCGGAGATGGTGGCGGCGCCGGGGGTGGTGGCGGCGGCGGCGGCGGCTGGCGCCGGCGGCGGCGGCGGCGGACGGCGGCCGGCGGCAGACGGTGGCGGCGGCGACCGGCGGCGGCGGGCGGTGACCGGCGGTGGCCGGCGGCTGGCGGTGGTCGGCGGCGGGTGGTGGGGCCCGCTTGGTCGTGAGGACTTGTGTGCAGATGTTTGTGGGAGGGGGGGTTTATATGGGCCATCCGGGAATACGAAGAGTCCTGGGGGCTTTATTGCAAATCGGTCGTTTCGTATTCTAGCCGTCCGATTTGTAAACGAACGGTCACAGATGTCGATTGGTATTCCATGTGTCGTTTCGTATTCTGGCCGTTCGATTGGAATCGATCAATCAGATGATGCTTGGTATTCTGGTTATATAATAACAATTAGTTTTATTATATTTGAACATAAAAGTCTTAAAGAATTTTTGGTTAGAGGAATTTGTTTTAAGAATTTATAAAAAGGTCTTGGGTTTGAATCCATTTATTGGCTATTTAAGTTTACACATATATATAATCTTTTTCTTTTAAATTTTTAATGCTTTAAATGAGTTCAAAACAAAAAAGTTTATATATGGTTTTTAACCGTTTCGACGAGACGGACACAATGGCGCCGTCCGTTTTTTATTTTAAATTTCTTATAAAAATTTCTTATAATGACCTTTTAAACTATTATTTTATTTTGGGTTGTTACAGATATATTCGTGCGAATGAATTAGATTGCATCGTACGAATGAATTAGAAAGGTTAAATTCGTGAGAATGAATTAGAATGGATCGTACGAATGAATTATAATGGATAGTACGAATGAATTAGAATGGATACATTCAAGCGAATGAATTAGAATGGATCGTACGAATGAATTAGAATGGATCGTACGAATGAATTAGAATGGATCGTACAAATGAATTAGGAAGGTTCCATTTGTGAGAATGAATTAGAATAGATCGTACGAATGAACGAATGGATTAGAATGGATCGTACGAATGGATTAGAATGGATCGTACGAATGGATTAGAATGGATCGTACGAATGAATTAGAATGGATCATACAAATGAATTCGAAAGGTTACATTCGTGAGAATGAATTAGAATGGATCATACGAATGAATTAGAATGAATCATGCGAATGAATTTGAATGGATCGTACGAATGAATTAGAATGGATCGTAGGAATGAATTAGAATGGATCGTACGAATGAATTAGAATGGATACATTCGAGCGAATGAATTAGAATGGATCGTACGAATGAATTAGAATGGATCATAGAAATGAATTAGAATGGATCGTGCAAATGAATTAGAATGGATACATTCGTGCGAATGAATTAGAATGGATCGTACAAATGGATTAGAATGGATCGTACGAATGAATTAGAATGGATCGTACGACTGGATTAGAATGGATCTTACGAATGAATTAGAATGCATACATTCGAGTGAATAAATTAGAATGGATCGTACGAATGAATTAGAATGGATCATAGGAATGAATTAGAATGGATCGTGCAAATGAATTAGAATGGATACATTCGTGTGAATGAATTAGAATGGATCGTAGGAATGAATTAGAATGGATCGTACGAATGAATTAGAATGGTTACATTCGTGCGAATGAATTAGAATGGATCGTTTGAATAAATTAGAATGGATCATAGGAAAGAATTAGAATGGATCGTGCAAATGAATTAGAATGGATACATTCGTGCGAATGAATTAGAATGGATCGTAGGAATGAATTAGAATGGATCGTACGAATGGATTAGAATGGTTACATTCGTGCGAATAAATTAGAATGGATCGTACGAATGGATTAGAATGGATCGTACGAATGGATTAGAACGCATTGTACGAATGAATTAGAATGGATCGTACGAATGAATTAGAATGGATACATTCGAGCGAATGAATTAGAATGGATCGTACGAATGAATTAGAATGGATCATAGGAATGAATTAGAATGGATCATACGAATGGATTAGAATGGATCGAACGAATGAATTAGAATGGATACATTCGAGGGAATGAATTAGAATAGATCGTAGGAATGAATTAGAATGGATCATACGAATGAATTAGAATGGATCGTGCGAATGAATTAGAATGGATTGTACGAATGAATTAGAATGGATACATTCGTGCGAATAAATTAGAATGGATCGGATGAATGAATTAGAATGGATCGTACGATTCATTCTAATTCGTTCGTACGATCCATTCTAATTCATTCGTATGATCCATTCTAACTCATTCGGTGGATCCATTCTAATTCATTCGAACGATCCATTCTAATTCATTCGCACTATCCATTCTAATTCATTCACACGATCCATTCTAATTCATTCGTACGATCCATTCTAATTCATTCGCACGAATGTATCCATTCTAATTCATTTGTACGATCCATTCTAATTCATTCGTACAATGGCTCTAATCCATTCGTACGATCCATTCTAATTCATTCCTATGATCCATTCCAATTCGTTCGTACGATCCATTCTAATTCATTCGCTCGAATGTATCCATTCTAATTCATTCGTACAATCCATTCTAATTCATTCGCACGATCCATTCTAATTTATTCGTATGATCCATTCTTATTCATTCCTACGATCTATTCTAATTCATTCGCTCAAATGTATCCATTCTAATTCATTCGTTCGATCCATTCTAATTCATTTGTATGATCCATTCTAATTCATTCGTACGATCCATTCTAATTCATTCGTGCAAATGTTTCTATTCTAATTCATTCGTACAATGCGTTCTAATCTATTCGTACGATCCATTCTAATCCATTCGTACGATCCATTCTAATTCATTCGCATGAATGTACCCATTCTAATTCATTCGTACGATCCATTCTAATTCATTCGTACGATCCATTCTAATTCGTTCGTATGATCCATTCTAATTCATTCGTACGATCCATTCTAATTCATTCTCACAAATGTAACCTTTCTAATTCATTTGTACGATCCATTCTAATTCATTCATACGATCCATTCTAATCCATTCTAAACCATTCGTACGATCCATTCTAATTCATTCGCACGAATGTAACCATTCTAATTCATTCGGACGATCCATTCTAATTCATTCCTATGATCCATTCTAATTCATTCGCACGAATGTATCCATTCTAATTCATTCGTACGATCCATTCTAATGCATTCGTACGATTCATTCTAATTCAATCGCACGATCCATTCTAATTCATTCGTACGATCCATTCTTATTCATTCATACGATCCATTCTAATTCATTCACACAAATGTAACCTTTCAAATTTATTTGTACGATCCATTCTAATTCATTCCTACGATCTATTCTAATTCATTCGCTCAAATGTATCCATTCTAATTCATTCATTCGATCCATTCTAATTCATTCGTACGATCCATTCTAATTCATTCGTACGATGCAATCTAATTCATTCGCACAAATGTATCTATTCTAATTCATTCGTACAATGCATTCTAATCCATTCGTACGATCTATTCTAATCCATTCGTACGATCCATTCTAATTCATTCGCACGAATATAACCATTCTAATTTATTTATATTATCCATTCTAATTCATTCGTACGATCCATTCTAATTCATTCGTACGATCCATTCTAATTCGTTCGTACGATCCATTCTAATTCATTCGTACGATCCATTCTAATTCATTCTCAGAAATGTAACCTTTCTAATTCAATTGTACGATCCATTCTAATTCATTCGTACGATCCCTTCTAATCCATTCGTACGATCCATTCTAATACATTCGTACGATTCAATCTACTTCATTCGTATAAATATATCCATTCTAATTCATTCGTACGATCCATTCTAATTCATTCGCACGATCCATTCTAATTCATTCGCACAAATGTATCCATTCTAATTCATTCGTATGATCCATTCTAATGCATTCGTACGATTCAATCTAATTCATTCGCACGATCCATTCTAATTCATTCGTACGATCCATTCTTATTCATTCATACGATCCATTCTAATTCATTCGCACAAATGTAACTTTTCTAATTCATTTGTACGATCCATTCTAATTCATTCCTACGATTTATTCTAATTCATTCACTCGAATGTATCCATTCTAATTCATTCGTTCGATCCATTCTAATTCATTCGTACGATCCTTTCTAATTCATTTGCACGATCCATTCTAATTCTTTCATATGATCTATTCTAATTCATTCGCACGAATGTATCCATTCTAGTTCATTCGTACGATCCATTCTAATTCATTCCTACGATCCATTCTAATTCATTCGCACGAATGTATCTATTCTAATTCATTCGTACGATCCATTCTAAACCATTCGTACGATCCATTCTAAACCATTCGTATGATCCATTCTAATTAATTCGCATGAATGTAACCATTCTAATTCATTCATACGATCCATTCTAATTCATTCACACAATCCATTCCAATTCATTCGTACGATCCATTCTAATTCATTCGTATGATCCATTCTAATTCATTCGCACGAATGTATCCATTCTAATTCATTCGTACGATCCATTCTAATTCGTTCATACGATCCATTCTAATTCGTTCGTACGATCCATTCTAATTCATTCGTTCGATCCATTCTAATTGATTCGTACGATCCATTCTAATCCATTCGTACGATCCATTCTAATTCATTCGCATGAATGTAACCATCCTAATTCATTCGTACGATCCATTCTAATTCATTCGTACGATCCATTCTAATTTATTTGCACGATCAATTCTAATCCATTCGTATGATCCATTCTAATTCATTCGTACAAATGTATCTATTCTAATTCATTCGTACAATGCGTTCTAATCCATTTGTATGATCCATTCTAATCTATTCGTACGATCCATTCTAATTCATTCGTACGATCCATTCTAATCCATTTTAATTCATTCATACTAATCCATTTGTACGATCCATTCTAATTCATTCGTATGATCAATTCTAATTCATTCGTACGATCCATTCTAATTCATTCGTACAATCCATTCTAATTCATTCGCACGATCCATTCTAATTCATTCGCACAAATATATTCGTTCTAATTTATTTGCACGATCCATTCTAATTCATTCCTATTATCCATTCTAATTTATTCGTACGATCCATTCTAATTTATTCGCTCGAATGTAACCATTCTATTTCATTCGTACAATCCATTCTAATTCATTCGTACGATCCATTCAAATTTATTCGGTGGATACATTCTAATTCATTCGTACGATCCATTCTAATTCATTCGCATGATCCATTCTAATTTATTCATACGATCCATTCTAATTCATTCATACGATCTATTCTAATTCATTCGTACGATCTATTCTAATTCATTCGTACAATGCGTTCTAATCCATTCGTACGATCCATTCTAATTCATTCATACAATCCATTCTAATTCAATCGCAAGATCCATTCTAATTCATTCGTATGATCCATTCTAATTCATTCCTACGATCAATTCGAATTCATTCGCTCGAATGTATCCATTCTAATTCATTCGTTCGATCCATTCTAATTCATTCGTATGATCCATTCTAACTCATTCGCTCGAATGTATCCATTCTAATTCATTCGTACGATCCATTCTTATTCATTCGTACGATCCATTCTAATTTATTCTCACGAATGTAACCTTTCTAATTCATTCGTACGATCCATTCTAATTTATCCTCACGAATGTAACCTTTCTAATTCATTTGTATGATCCATTCTAATTCATTCGCACGATCCATTCTAATTCATTCGTATGATCCATTCTAATTCATTCGCACGATCCATTCTAATTCATTCGTACGATTCATTCTAATTCATTCGTACGATTCATTCTAATTCATTCGCACGATCCATTCTAATTCATTCCTACGATCTATTATAATTCATTCGTACTATCCATTCTAATTCATTCGCACGATCCATTCTAATTCATTACCAGGATCCATTCTAATTCATTCATACGATCCATTCTAATTCATTCTCACAAATGTATCGTACGAATAAATTTGAATGGATCATACAAATGAATTAGAAAGGTTACATTCGTGAGAATGAATTAGAATGGATCGTACAAATGAATTAGAATGGATCATGCGAATGAATTTGAATGGATCGTACAAATGAATTAGAATGGATCGAACGAATGAATTAGAATGGATACATTCGAGCGAATGAATTAGAATAGATCGTAGGAATGAATTAGAATGGATCATACGAATGAATTAGAATGGATAGATTCGTGCGAATGAATTAGAATGGATCGTAGGAATGAATTAGAATGGATCGTACGAATGAACTAGAATGGATACATTCGTGCGAATGAATTAGAATGGATCATATAAAAGAATTAGAATGAATCGTGTGAATGAATTAGAAAGGATCGTACGAATGAATTAGAATGGATATATTCATGCGAATGAATTAGAATGGATCGTACGAATGAATTAGACTGGATCGTACGAATAAATTAGAATGGATACATTCATGCAAATGAATTAGAATGGATCGTACGAATGAATTGGAATGGATCGTATGAACGAATTAGAATGGATTGTACGAATGAATTAGAATGGATATATTCAAGCGAATGAATAAGAATAGATCGTGTGAATAAATTAGAATGCATCATACGAATGAATTAGAATAGATATATTCATGCGAATGAATTAGAATGGATCGTACGAATGAATTAGAATGGATCGAGAGAATGAATTAGAATGGATCGTAGGAATGAATTAGAATGGATACATTCGTGCGAATGAATTCGAATGGATCATACGAATGAATTAGAATGGATCGTACGAATGAATTAGAATAGATTAGAATGGATCGTACGAATGGATTAGAACGCATTGTACGAATGACTTAGAATAGATATATTTGTGCGAATGAATTAGATTAAATCGTACGAATGAATTTGAATGGATTGTACGAATGAGTTAGAATGGATCGTACGAATGAATTAGAATGGATCGTGGGAATGAATTAGAATGGATAATACGAATGAATTAGAATGGATCGTGCGAATGAATTAGAATGGATCGTACGAATAAATTAGAATGGATACATTTGTGCGAATGAATTCGAATGGATCGTACGAATGAATTAGAATGGATACATTTGAGCGAATGAATTAGAATGGATCGTACGAATGAATTAGAATGGATCATAGGAATGAATTAGAATGGGTCGTGCAAATGAATTAGAATGGATCGTACGAACGAATTAGAATGGATCGTATGAATGAATTAGAATGGATACATTTGTGCGAATGAATTAGAATGGATCGTACGAATGAATTAGAATGGATCGTACGAATGTATTAGAATGGATCGTACGAATGAATTAGAATGGATACATTCGAGCGAATGAATTAGAATGGATCGTGCGATGAATTAGAATGGATCATACAAATGAATTAGAATGGATTCTAATCCATTCGTACGATCCATTCTATTCTATTCTAATTCATTCACACAAATGTATCCATTCTAATTCATTCTCACAAATGTAAACTTTCTAATTCCTTTGTATGATCCATTCTAATTCATTCATACGATCCATTCTAATCCATTCGTACGATCCATTCTAATCCATTCGTACGATCCATTCTAATTCATTTGTACGATCCATTCTAATTCATTCTCACAAATTTAACCTTTCTATTCCATTCGTACGATCCATTCTAATTCATTCGCACGAATGTAACCATTCTAATTCATTCGTACAATCCATTCTAATTCATTCCTATGATCCATTCTAATTTATTCACATGAATGTATCCATTCTAATTCATTTGCACGATCCATTCTAATTCATTCTTATGATCCATTCTAATTCATTCGTACGATCCATTCTAATTCATTCGTACGATCCATTCTAATTCATTCGTACAATACATTCTAATTCATTCGTACGAATAGATTAGAACGCATTGTACGAATGAATTAGAATGGATCGTAAGAATGAATTAGAATGGATACATTCGTGCGAATGAATTAGAATGGATTGTACGTATGAATTAGAATGGATCGTGCGAATGAACTAGAATGCATACATACATTCATGCGAATGAATTAGAATGGATCATATGAATGAGTTAGAATGGATCGTATGAATGAATTAGAATGGATTGCATGAATGAATTAGAATGGATCATACGAATGAATTGGAATGGATCGTACGAATGAATTAGAATGGATACATTCATGAAAATGAATTAGAATGGATCGTACGAACGATTTAGAATGGATCATACGAATGAATTAGAATGGATCGTGCGAATGAATTAGAATGGATCGTGCGAATGAATTAGAATGGTTACATTCGTACAAAGGAATTAGAATGGATCGTACGAATGAATTAGAATAGATCGTACGAATGAATTAGAATGGATATATTTGTGCGAATGAATTAGAATGGATCGTACGAATGAATTAGAATGAATCATACGAATGAATTAGAATGGATCATATGAATGAATTAGAATACATCATGTGAATGAATTAGAATGGATCGTACGTTTGAATTAGATTGGATTGTGCGAATGAATTACAATGGATACATTCGTGCAAATGAATTAGAATAGATCATATGAATGAATTAGAATGGATCGAACGAATGAATTAGGATGGATACATTTGTATGAATGAATTAGAATGGATCGTACGAATGAATTAGAATGGATCGTACGAATGAATTAGAATGGATAGTGCAAATGAATTAGAATGGATCATACGAATAAATTAGAATGGATTGTACGAATGAATTAGAATAGATCGTGCGAATGAATTAGAATGGATCGTACGAAAGAATTAGAATGGATCGTACGAATGAATTAGAATGGATCATACGAATGAATTAGAATCGATCGTGCGAATGAATTAGAATGGATCGTACGAATGAATTAGAATGGATACATTTGTGCGATGAATAAGAATGGAGCGTACGAATAAATTAGAATGGAGCGTACGAATGAACTAGAATGGACATATTCGTGCGAATGAATTAGAATGGATCATAAGAAAGAATTAGAATGGATCGTGCGAATGAATTAGAATGGATCGTGCGAATGAATTAGAATTGATCGTACGAACGAATTAGAATGGATCGTACGAACGAATTAGAATGGATCATATGAACGAATTAGAATGGATCGTACGAATGAATTGGAAAGGATACATTCGTACGATCCATTCTAATTCATTCGTATGATCCATTATTATTCATTCGTACGATCCTTTCAAATTCATTCGCATGATCCATTCTAATTCATTCGTACGATCCATTCTAATTTATTCTCACGAATGTAACCTTTCTAATTCATTTGTATGATCCATTCTAATTCATTCGTACGATCTATTCTAATCCATTCGTACAATCCATTCTAATCCATTCATACGATCCATTCTAATCCATTCGTACGATCCATTCTAATTCATTCGTACGATCCATTCTAATTCATTCTCACAAATGTAACCTTTCTAATTCATTTGTATGATCCATTCTAATCCATTCGTACGATCCATTCTAATCCATTCGTACGATCCATTCTAATTCATTCGCACGAATGTAACCATTCTAATTCATTCGTACGATCCACTCTAATTCATTCCTATGATCCATTCTAATTCATTCGCACGAATGTATCCATTCTAAATCATTTGCACGATCCATTCTAATTCTCGCACAAATGTATCTATTCTAATTCATTCGTACAATGCATTCTAATCCATTCGTACGATCTATTCTAATCCATTCGTACGATCCATTCTAATTCATTCGCACGAATATAACCATTCTAATTTATTTATATGATCTATTCTAATTCATTCGTACGATCCATTCTAATTCATTCGTACGATCCATTCTAATTCGTTCGTACGATCTATTCTAATTCATTCGTACGATCCATTCTAATTCATTCTCAGAAATGTAACCTTTCTAATTCAATTGTACGATCCATTCTAATTCATTCGTACGATCCCTTCTAATCCATTCGTACGATCCATTCTAATACATTCGTACGATTCATTCTAATTCATTCGTATAAATATATCCATTCTAATTCATTCGTACGATCCATTCTAATTCATTCGCACGATCCATTCTAATTCATTCGCACAAATATATCCATTCAAATTCATTCGTATGATCCAATCTATTGCATTCGTACGATTCATTCTAATTCATTCGCACGATCCATTCTAATTCATTCGTACGATCCATTCGTATTCATTCATACGATCCATTCTAATTCATTCGCACAAATGTAACTTTTCTAATTCATTTGTACGATCCATTCTAATTCATTCCTACGATCTATTCTAATTCATTCACTCGAATGTATCCATTCTAATTCATTCGTTCGATCCATTCTAATTCATTCGTACGATCCTTTCTAATTCATTTGCACGATCCATTCTAATTCTTTCATATGATCTATTCTAATTCATTCGCACGAATGTATCCATTCTAGTTCATTCGTACGATCCATTCTAATTCATTCCTACGATCCATTCTAATTCATTCACACGAATGTATCTATTCTCATTCATTCGTACGATCCATTCTAAACCATTCGTACGATCCATTCTAAACCATTCGTATGATCCATTCTAATTAATTCGCACGAATGTAACCATTCTAATTCATTCATACGATCCATTCTAATTCATTCACACAATCCATTCTAATTCATTCGTACGATCCATTCTAATTCATTCGTATGATCCATTCTAATTCATTCGCACGAATGTATCCATTCTAATTCATTCGTACGATCCATTCTAATTCGTTCATACGATCCATTCTAATTCGTTCGTACGATCCATTCTAATTCATTCGTTCGATCCATTCTAATTCATTCGTACGATCCATTCTAATCCATTCGTAAGATCCATTCTAATTCATTCGCATGAATGTAACCATTCTAATTCATTCGTACGATCCATTCTAATTCATTCGTACGATCCATTCTAATTTATTTGCACGATCAATTCTAATCCATTCGTATGATCCATTCTAATTCATTCGTACAAATGTATCTATTCTAATTCATTCGTACAATGCGTTCTAATCCATTCGTACGATCCATTCTAATCTATTCGTACGATCCATTCTAATTCATTCGTACGATCCATTCTAATCCATTTTAATTCATTCATACTAATCCATTCGTACGATCCATTCTAATTCATTCGTATGATCAATTCTAATTCATTCGTACGATCCATTCTAATTCATTCGTACAATCCATTCTAATTCATTCGCACGATCCATTCTAATTCATTCGCACAAATGTATTCGTTCTAATTCATTTGCACGATCCATTCTAATTCATTCCTATTATCCATTCTAATTTATTCGTACGATCCATTCTAATTCATTCGCTCAAATGTATCCATTCTAATTCATTCGTACGATCAATTCTAATTCATTCGTACGATCCATTCAAATTCATTCGGTGGATCCATTCTAATTCATTCGTACGATCCATTCTAATTCATTCGCATGATCCATTCTAATTTATTCATACGATCCATTCTAATTCATTCATACGATCTATTCTAATTCATTCGTACGATCTATTCTAATTCATTCGTACGATCCATTCTAATTCATTCGCACGAATGTATCCATTCTAATTCATTCGTACAATCCATTCTAATTCATTCGCACGATCCATTCTAATTCATTCGTATGATCCATTCTAATTCATTCCTACGATCAATTCTAATTCATTCGCTCGAATGTATCTATTCTAATTCATTCGTTCGATCCATTCTAATTCATTCGTATGATCCATTCTAATTCTTTCGCTCGAATGTATCCATTCTAATTCATTCGTACGATCCATTCTTATTCATTCGTACGATCCATTCTAATTTTTCTCACGAATGTAACCTTTCTAATTCATTCGTACGATCCATTCTAATTTATCCTCACGAATGTAACCTTTCTAATTCATTTGTATGATCCATTCTAATTCATTCGCACGATCCATTCTAATTCATTCGTATGATCCATTCTAATTCATTCGCACGATCCATTCTAATTCATTCGTACGATCCATTCTAATTCATTCGTACGATTCATTCTAATTCATTCGCACGATCCATTCTAATTCATTCCTACGATCTATTATAATTCATTCGTACTATCCATTCTAATTCATTCGCACGATCCATTCTAATTCATTACCAGGATCCATTCTAATTCATTCATACGATCCATTCTAATTCATTCGCACAAATGTATTGTACGAATAAATTAGAATGGATCATACAAATGAATTAGAAATGTTACATTCGTGAGAATGAATTAGAATGGATCGTACAAATGAATTAGAATGGATCATGCGAATGAATTTGAATGGATCGTACGAATGAATTAGAATGGATCGAACGAATGAATTAGAATGGATACATTCGAGCGAATGAATTAGAATAGATCGTAGGAATGAATTAGAATGGATCATATGAATGAATTAGAATGGATAGATTCGTGCGAATGAATTAGAATGGATCGTAGGAATGAATTAGAATGGATCGTACGAATGAACTAGAATGGATACATTCGTGCGAATGAATTAGAATGGATCATATGAAAGAATTAGAATGAATCGTGTGAATGAATTAGAAAGGATCGTACGAATGAATTAGAATGGATATATTCGTGCGAATGAATTAGAATGGATCGTATGAATGAATTAGACTGGATCGTACGAATAAATTAGAATGGATACATTCATGCAAATGAATTAGAATGGATCGTACGAATGAATTGGAATGGATCGTATGAACGAATTAGAATGGATCGTACGAATGAATTAGAATGGATATATTCAAGCGAATGAATAAGAATAGATCGTGCGAATAAATTAGAATGCATCATACGAATGAATTAGAATAGATATATTCATGCGAATGAATTAGAATGGATCGTATGAATGAATTAGAATGGATCGAGCGAATGAAATAGAATGGATCGTAGGAATGAATTAGAATGGATACATTCGTGCGAATGAATTAGAATGGATCATACGAATGAATTAGAATGGATCGTACGAATGAATTAGAATGGATTAGAATGGATCGTACGAATGGATTAGAACGCATTGTACGAATGACTTAGAATAGATATATTTGTGCGAATGAATTAGATTGCATCGTACGAATGAATTTGAATGGATTGTACGAATGAGTTAGAATGGATCGTACGAATGAATTAGAATAGATCGTGGGAATGAATTAGAATGGATCATACGAATGAATTAGAATGGATCGTGCGAATGAATTAGAATGGATCGTACGTTTGAATTAGATTGGATTGTGCGAATGAATTACAATGGATACATTCGTGCAAATGAATTAGAATAGATCGTATGAATGAATTAGAATGAATCGTACGAATGAATTAGGATGGATACGTTTGTATGAATGAATTAGAATGGATCGTACGAATGAATTAGAATGGATCGTAAGAATGAATTAGAATGGATAGTGCGAATGAATTAGAATGGATCGTACGAATAAATTAGAATGGATTGTACGAATGAATTAGAATAGATCGTGCGAATGAATTAGAATGGATCGTACGAAAGAATTAGAATGGATCGTACGAATGAATTAGAATGGATCATACGAATGAATTAGAATCGATCGTGCGAATGAATTAGAATGGATCGTACGAATGAATTAGAATGGATACATTTGTGCGATGAATAAGAATGGAGCGTACGAATAAATTAGAATGGAGCGTACGAATGAACAAGAATGGATAAATTCGTGCGAATGAATTAGAATGGATCATATGAAAGAATTAGAATGGATCGTGCGAATGAATTAGAATGGATCGTGCGAATGAATTAGAATTGATCGTACGAACGAATTAGAATGGATCGTACGAACGAATTAGAATGGATCATTTGAACGAATTAGAATGGATCGTACGAATGAATTGGAAAGGATACATTCGTACGATCCATTCTAATTCATTCGTATGATCCATTCTTATTCATTCGTACGATCCTTTCAAATTCATTCGCATGATCCATTCTAATTCATTCGTACGATCCATTCTAATTCATTCTCACGAATGTAACCTTTCTAATTCATTTGTATGATCCATTCTAATTCATTCGTACGATCCATTCTAATCCATTCGTACAATCCATTCTAATCCATTCATACGATCCATTCTAATCCATTCGTACGATCCATTCTAATTCATTCGTACGATCCATTCTAATTCATTCTCACAAATGTAACCTTTCTAATTCATTTGTATGATCCATTCTAATCCATTCGTACGATCTATTCTAATCCATTCGTACGATCCATTTTAATTCATTCGCACGAATGTAACCATTCTAATTCATTCGTACGATCCATTCTAATTCATTCCTACGATCCATTCTAATTCATTCGCACGAATGTATCCATTCTAAATCATTTGCACGATCCATTCTAATTCATTCCTATGATCCATTCTAATTCATTCGTACGATCCATTCTAATTCATTCGGTCAAATGTATCCATTCTAATTCATTCATACGATCCATTCTAATTAGTTCATACGATCCATTTTAATTCGTTCGTACGATCCATTCTAATTCGTTCGTACGATCCATTCTAATTCATTCGCACGATCCATTCTAGTTCATTTGTACGATCCATTTTAATTCATTCGCATGATCCATTCTAATTCATTCGTATGATACATTCGTGCGAATGAATTAGAATGGATCGTACGAATGAATTAGAATGGATCGTACGAATGAATTAGAATAGAGCGTCCGAATAAATTAGAATGGATCATACGAATGAATTAGAATTGATATATTCATGCGAATGAATTAGAATGGATCGTACGAATGAATTAGAATGGATCGTGCGAATGAATTAGAATGGATCGTATGAATAAATTAGAATGGATCGTACGAATGAATTAAAATGGATACATTTGTGCGAATGAATTAGAATGGATCACACGATTGAATTAGAATGGATCACGCGAATGAATTAGAATGGATCATATGAATGGATTAGAATGGATCATAGGAATGAATTAGAATGGATCGTGCAAATGAATTAGAATGGATACATTCGTGCGAATGAATTAGAATGGTTACATTCGTGCGAATGAATTAAAATGGATCGTACGAATGAATTAGAATGGTTACATTCGTGCGAATGAATTAGAATGGATCGTACGAATGGATTAGAATGGATCGTACGAATGGATTAGAAAGGATCGTACGAATGAATTAGAATGGATCATACAAATGAATTAGAAAGGTTACATTCGTGAGAATGAATTAGAATGGATCGTACGAATGAATTACAATGGATCATGCGAATGAATTTGAATGGATCGTACAAATGAATTAGAATGGATTGAACTAATGAATTAGAATGGATACATTCAAGCGAATGAATTAGAATAGATCGTAGGAATGAATTAGAATGGATCATACGAATGAATTAGAATGGATCGTGCAAATGAATTAGAATGGATTGTACGAATGAATTAGAATGGATACATTCGTGCGAATGAATTAGAATGGATCGGACGAATGAATTAGAATGGATCGTACGATTTATTCTAATTCATTCGTATGATCCATTCTAATGCATTCATACGATTCATTCTAATTCATTCACACGATCCATTCTAATTCATTCGTATGATCCATTCTAATTTATTTGCACGAATATATGATCCATTCTAATTTATTCGCAAGAATGTATCCATTCTAATTCATTCGTACAATCAATTCTAATTTATTCGTACAAATGTATCCATTCTAATTCATTCGTACGATCCATTCTAATTCATTCGTAAGATTCATTCTAATTCTTTCGTACGATCCATTCTAATTCATTCGCACGAATGTATCCATTCTAATTCATTCGTACAATCCATTCTATTTCATTCGCACGATCCATTCTAATTCATTCGTATGATCCATTCTAATTCATTCTTACGATCTATTCTAATTCATTCGCTCGAATGTATCCATTCTAATTCATTCGTTCGATCCATTCTAATTCATTCGTACGATCCATTCAAATTCATTCGCATGATCCATTCTAATTCATTCATATGATCCATTCTAATTCATTCTCATGAATGTAACCTTTCTAATTCATTTGTATGATCTATTCTAAATCATTCGTACGATCCATTCTAATCCATTCGTACGATCCATTGTAATTCATTCATACAATCCATTTAGATTCATTCGCACAAATGTATCCATTCAAATTCATTCGTACGATCCATTCAAATTAATTCGCACGATCCATTCTAATTCGGTCGTATGAATGTATAGATCGTGCGAATGAATTAGAATTGATCGTACGAATGAATTAGAAAGGTTACATTCGTGAGAATAAATTAGAATGGATCGTACGAATTAATTAGAATGGATCGTACGAATGAATTTGAATGGATACATTTGTGCGAATGAATCTGAATGGATTGTATGAATGAATTACAATGGATCGTACGAATGAAATAGAATAGATCGTACAAATGAATTAGAAATGAATTAGAATGGATATATTCGAGCGAATGAATTAGAATGGATCGTACGAATGAATTAGAATGGATCATAGGAATGAATTAGAATAGATCGTGCAAATGAATTAGATACATTCGTGCGAATGAATTAGAATAGATCGTAGGAATGAATTAGAATGGATCGTACGAATGAATTAGAATGGATCGTGCAAATGAATTAGAATGGATTGTACGAATGAACTAGAATGGATACATTCGTGCGAATGAATTAGAATGGATCATATGAAAGAATTAGAATGGATCGTACAAATAAATTAGAATGGATCGTACAAATGAATTAGAATGGATCATGCGAATGAATTAGAATGGATTGTACGAATGAATTAGAATGGATACATTTGTGCGAATGGATTAGAATGGATCGTGCGAATGAATTAGAATGGATCGTACGAATTAATTAGAATGGATATATTTATACGAATGAATTAGAATGGATCGAACGAATGAATTAGAATGGATAAATTTGTGTGAATGAATTAGAATGGATCGTGCGAATGAATTAGAATGGATCGTACGAATGAATTAGAATGGATCGAACGAATGAATTAGAATGGATACATTCTTGCGAATGAATTAGATTAGATCATACGAATGAATTAGAATGGATCCACCGAATGAGTTAGAATGGATCATGCGAATGAATTAGAATGGATCGTACGAATGAATTAGAATGGATACATTCGTGCGAATGAGTTAGAATGGATCATACGAATGAATTAGAATGGATCGAACGAATGAATTAGAATGGATTGTGCGAATTAATTAGAATGGATCGTACGAATTAATAAGAATGGATCGTACGAATGAATTATAATGGATCGTGCGAATGAATTAGAATGGATCGTATATTCGTGCTAATAAATTAGAATGGATCATACAAATGAATAAGAATGGATCGTACGAATGAATTAGAATGGATCGTACGAATGAATTAGAATGGATCGTATGAATGAATTAGAATGGATTGTGCGAATGAATTAGAATGGATTCGTGCGAATGAATTAGAATGGATCGTACGAATGAATTAGAATGGATTCGTGCGAATAAATTAGAATGGATCGTACGAATGAATTAGAATGGATCATACAAATAAATTAGAAAGGTTACATTCGTGAGAATGAATTAGAATGGATCGTATGAACGAATTAGAATGGATCGTACGAATGAATTAGAATGGATACATTCGAGCGAATGAATTAGAATAGATCGTAGGAATGAGTTAGAATGGATCATACGAATGAATTAGAATGGATCGTACGAATGAATTAGAATGGATCGTGCGAATGAATTAGAATGGATCGTACGAATGAATTAGAATGGATCGTGCGAATGACTTAGAATGAATCGTACGAACGCATTAGAATGGATCGTACGAATGAATTAGAATGATTCGTACGATCCATTCTAATTCATTCGTCCGATCCATTCCAATTCATTCGCACGAATGTATCCATTCTAATTCATTCGTACAATCCATTCTAATTCATTCGCACGATCCATTCTAATTCATTCGCACGATCCATTCTAATTCATTCGTATGATCCATTCTAATTCATTCCTATGATCTATTATAATTCATTCGCTCGAATGTATCCATTCTAATTCATTCGTACGATCCATTCTAATTTATTCATACGATCCATTGTAATTCATTCATACGATCCATTCTAATTTATTCGTACGATCCATTCTAATTCATTCGTACGATCTATTCTAATTCATTCGTACGATCCAATCTAATTCATTCTCACAAATGTAACCTTTCTAATTCATTTGTATGATCCATTCTAATTCATTTGCACGATCCGTTCTAATTCATTCGTACGAATGTATTCGTTCTAATTCATTCGTACGATATATTCTAATTCATTTGCACGAATGTAACCATTCTAATTCATTCGTACGAATGAATGTATTAGAATGGATCATACGAACGCATTGTACGAATGAATTAGAATAGATCGTACGAATGAATTAGAATGGATCGTGCGTATGAATTAGAATTGATCGTACGAATGAAGTAGAATGGATCGTACGAATGGATTAGAATGAATCCATTCATGCAAATGAATTAGAATGGATCATATGAATGAATTAGAATGGATCGTGCGAATGAATTAGAATGGATCGTGTGAATGAATTAGAATGGATCTTGCGAATGAATTAGAATGGATACATTCATACAAATGAATTAGAATGGATCGTACGAATGAATTAGAATGGATCATATGAACGAATTAGAATGGATACATTTGTACGAATGAATTAGAATAGATACATTTGTGCGAATGAATTAGATTGCATCGTACGAATGAATTAGAATGGATCATAGGAATGAATTAGAATGGATCGTGCAAATGAATTAGAATGGATATATTCATGCGAATGAATTAGAATGGATCATAGGAATGAATTAGAATGGATCATACGGATGGATTAGAATGGATCGTACGAATGGATTAGAATGGATCGTACGAATGAATTAGAATGGATCATACAAATGAATTAGAAAGGTTACATTCGTGAGAATAAATTAGAATGGATCATACGAATGAATTAGAATGGATCATGCGAATGAATTTGAATGGATCGTACGAATGAATTAGAATGGATCGAACGAATGAATTAGAATGGATACATTCCTGCGAATGAATTAGAATGGATCGTACGAATGAATTAGAATGGATCGTACAAATGAATTAGAAAGGTTACATTTGTGAGAATGAATGAGAATGGATTGTATGAATGAATTAGAATAGATCGTACGAATGAATTAGAATGGATCGTATGAATAAATTAGAATGGATCGTACGAATGAATTAGGATGGATCGTATAAACGAATTAGAATGGATCGTACGAATGAATTAGAATGGATACATTCGAGCGAATAAATTAGAATAGATCGTAGGAATGAATTAGAATGGATCATACGAATGAATTAGAATGGATTGTACGAATGAATTAGAATGGTTACATTCGTACGATCCATTCTAATATATTCGTACGATCCACGATCCATTCTAATTCATTCGCACGATCCGATCCATTCTAATCCATTCATACGATCCATTCTAATTCATTCGTACGATCCATTCTAATTCATTATCACAAATGTAACCTTTCTAATTCATTCGTACGATCCATTCTAATCCATTCGTACGATCCATTCTAATCCATTCGTACGATCCATTCTAATTCATTCGCACGAATATATCCATTCTAATTCATTCGTACGATCCATTCTAATCCATTTGAATGTATCCATTCTAATTCATTCGTACAATCCATTCTAATTCATTCGTATGATCCATTTTAATTCATTCTTATGATCTATTCTAATTCATTCGCTCGAATGTATCCATTCTAATTCATTCTAATTCTAATTAGAATGGATCATACGAATGAATTAGAATGGATCGTACGAATGGATTAGAAGGGATCATAGGAATGAATTAGAATGGATCGTGCGAATGAATTAGAATGGATCGTACGAATGAATTAGAATGGATCCACCGAATGAGTTAGAATGGATCATACGAATGAATTAGAATGGATCGTACGAATGAATTAGAATGGATTGTGCGAATGAATTAGAATAGATCGTATGAATGAATTAGAATGGATCCACGGAATGAGTCAGAATGGATCGTACGAGTGAATTAGAATGGATCGTACGAATGAATTAGAATGGATTGTGCGAATGAATTAGAATAGATCGTATGAATGAATTAGAATGGATCGTACGAATGAATTACAATAGCTCATACGAATGAATTAGAATGAATCGTACGAATGAATAAGAATGGTTACATTCGTGTGAATAAATTAGAATGGATCATACGAATGAATTAGAATGGATCGTACGAATGAATTAGAATAGATCGTACGAATGAATTAGAATGGATACATTCGAGCGAGTGAATTAGAATGGATCGTACGAATGAATTAGACTGGATCATACGAATGAATTAGAATGGATCGTACGAATGAATTAGAATTGGAATGGATCGTACGAAAGAATTAGAATACATCATGTGAATGAATTAGGATGGATCGTACGTTTGAATTAGATTGGATTGTGCGAATGAATTAGAATGGATACATTCTAATTCATTCGCACGATCCATTCTAATTCATTATTATGTTCCAGTCTAATCCATTCGTACGATCCATTCTAATTCATTCGTATGATCCATTCTAATTAGAATTAGAATGAATTAGAATGGATACATTCGATCGAATGAATTAGAATAGATCGTAGGAATGAATTAGAATGGATCATACGAATAAATTAGAATAGATCGTACGAATGAATTAGAATGGATACATTCGAATGGATTAGAATGGATTGTACGAATGAATTAGAATGGATATATTTATGCGAATGAATTAGAATGGATCGTGCGAATGAATTAGAATGAATCGTACGAATGAATTAGAATGGTTACATTCGTGCGAATGAATTAGAATGGATCGTACGAATGAATTAGAATGGATCGTAGGAATTAATTAGAATGGATCGTATGAAAAATTCATTCGTACGATCCATTCTAATTCATTCGTACGATCCATTCTAATCCATTCGTACGATCCATTCTAATCCATTCGTACGATCCACTCTAATTCATTCGCACGAATGTAACCATTCTAATTCATTCGTACGATTCATTCTAATTCATTCGCACGATCCATTCTAATACATTCGCATAAATATATCCATTCTAATTCATTCGTACGATCCATTCTAATCCATTCGAATGTATCCAATCTAATTCATTCGTACGATCCATTCTAATTCTTTCGTATGATCCATTCTAATTCATTCCTAGGATCAATTCAAATTCATTCGCTCGAATGTATCTATTCTAATTCATTCTAATTCTAATTAGAATGGATCATACGAATAAATTAGAATAGATCGTACGAATGGATTAGAATGGATCATAGGAATGAATTAGAATGGATCGCGCGAATGAATTAGATTGGATCGTACGAATGAATTAGAATGGATCCACCGAATGAGTTAGAATGGATCATACGAATGAATTAGAATGGATCGTACGAATGAATTAGAATGGATTGTGTGAATGAATTAGAATAGATCGTATGAATGAATTAGAATGGATCCACCGAATGAGTTAGAATGGATCATACGAATGAATTAGAATGGATCGTACGAATGAATTACAATGGATTGTGCGAATGAATTAGAATAGATCGTATGAATGAATTAGAATGGATCGTACGAATGAATTAGAATAGCTCATACGAATGAATTAGAATGAATCGTACGAATGAATTAGAATGGTTACATTCGTGCGAATGAATTAGAATCGATCATACGAATGAATTAGAATGGATCGTACGAATGAATTAGAATAGATCGTACGAATGAATTAGAATGGATACATTCGATCGAATGAATTAGAATGGATCGTACGAATGAATTAGAATGGATCATACGAATGAATTAGAATGGATCGTACGAATGAATTAGAATTGGAATGGATCGTACGAATGAGTTAGAATATATCATGTGAATGAATTAGAATGGATCGTACGTTTGAATTAGATTGGATTTTGCGAATGAATTAGAATGGATACATTCGTGCGAATGAATTAGAATAGATCGTAGGAATGAATTAGATTGGATCATACGAATGAATTAGAATGAATCGTACGAATGAATTAGAATGGATACATTCGAATGGATTAGAATGGATCGTACGAATGAATTAGAATGGATATATTTATGCGAATGAATTAGAATGGATCGTGCGAATGAATTAGAATGAATCGTACGAATGAATTAGAATGGTTACATTCATGCGAATGAATTAGAATAGATCGTACGAATGGATTAGAATGGATCGTACGAATGGATTACAATGGATCGTACAAATGAATTAGAAAGGTTATATTTGTGAGAATGAATTAGAATGGATCGTACGAATGAATTAGAATTGATCGTACGAATGGATTAGAATGGATCGGATCGTGCGAATGAATAAGAATGGATTGTATGAATGGATTAGAATGGATCGTACGAATGTAACCATTCTAATTTATTCGTACGATCCATTCTAATTCATTCGTATGATCCATTCTAATTCATTCCTACGATCTATTCTAATTCATTCGTTCGAATGTATCCATTCTAATTCATTCGTACGATCCATTGTAATTCGTTCGTACGATCCATTCTAATTCGTTCGTACGATCCGTTCGAATTCATTCGTACGATCCATTCGAATTTATTCGTACGATCCTTTCGAATTCATTCGTACGACCTATTCTAATTCATTCGTACGATCCATTCTCATTCATTCTCAGAAATGTAACCTTTCTAATTCATTTGTACGATCCATTCTAATTCATTCGCATGATCCATTATAATTCATTCGTACGATCCATTCTAATTCATTCGCACGATCCATTCTAATACTTTCATATGATCCATTCTAATTCATTCGCATGAATTTATCCATTCTAATTCATTTGCACGATCCATTCTAATTCATTCCTATGATACATTCTAATTCATTCCTATGATCCATTCTAATTCATTCGCTTGAATGTATCCATTCTAATTCATTCGTACACATTTGTGCGAATTAATTAGAATGGATCCACCGAATGAGTTAGAATGGATCATACGAATGAATTAGAATGGATACATTTGTGCGAATGAATTAGAATGGATACATTTGTGCGAATGAATTAGAATAGATCTTATGAATGAATTAGAATGGATCCACCGAATGAGTTAGAATGGATCATACGAATGAATTAGAATGGATCGTACAAATGAATTACAATGGATCATGCGAATGAATTAGAATAGATCGTATGAATGAATTAGAATGGATCGTACGAATGAATTAGAATAGCTCATACGAATGAAATAGAATGAATCGTACAATCCATTCTAATTCATTCGTACGATCTATTCTAATTCATTCGTACGATCCATTCTAATTCATTCTCACAAATGTAACCTTTCTAATTCATTTGTACGATCCATTCTAATTCATTCGCTTGATCAATTCTAATTTATTCGTACGATCCATTCTAATTCATTCGCACGATCAATTCTAATTTTTTCATATGATCCATTCTAATTCATTCGCACGAATGTATCCATTCTAATTCATTTGCACGATCCATTCTAATTCATTCCTATGATCTATTCTAATTCATTCGCTCGAATGTATCCATTCTAATTTATTCGTACATATTTGTGCAAATGAATTAGAATGGATCCACCAAATGAGTTAGAATGGATCATACAAATGAATTAGAATGGATCGTACGAATGAATTAGAATGGATTGTGCGAATGAATTAGAATAGATCGTATGAATGAATTAGAATGGATCCACCGAATGAGTTAGAATGGATCATACGAATGAATTAGAATGGATCATACGAATGAATTACAATGGATTGTGCGAATGAATTAGAATAGATCGTATGAATGAATTAGATTGGATCGTACGAATGAATTAGAATAGCTCATACGAATGAATTAGAATGAATCGTATGAATGAATTAGAATGGTTACATTCGTACGAATGAATTAGAATGGATCATGCGAATGAATTAGAATGGATCGTACGAATGAATTAGAATAGATCGTATGAATGAATTAGAATGGATACAGTCAATCGAATGAATTAGAATGGATCGTACGAATGAATTAGAATGGATCATACGAATGAATTAGAATGGGTCGTACGAATGAATTAGAATTGGAATGGATCGTACGAATGAATTAGAATACATCATGTGAATGAATTAGAATGGATCATACGTTTGAATTAGATTGGATTGTGCGAATGAATTAGAATGGATACATTCGTGCGAATGAATTAGAATAGATCATAGGAATGAATTAGAATGGATCATACGAATGAATTAGAATGGATCGTACGAATGAATTAGAATGGATACATTCTAATGGATTAGAATGGATCGTACGAATGAATTAGAATAGATATATTTATGCGAATGAATTAGAATGGATCGTGCGAATGAATTAGAATGAATCGTACAAATGAATTAGAATGGATACATTCGTGCGAATGAATTAGAATGGATCGCACGAATGGATTAGAATGGATCGTACGAATGGATTAGAATGGATCGTACGAATGAATTAGAATGGATCGTACAAACGAATTAGAAAGGTTACATTTGTGAGAATGAATTAGAATGGATCGTACGAATGAATTAGAATGGATCGTACGAATGGATTAGAATGGATCGGATCGTGCGAATGAATTAGAATGGATCATACGAATGGATTAGAATGGATCGTACGAATGTAACCATTCTAATTCATTCGTACGATCCATTCTAATTCGTTCATACGATCCATTCTAATTCGTTCGTACGATCCATTCTAATTCATTCGTACGATCCATTCTAATTCATTCGCTCGAATGTATCCATTCTAATTTATTCGGACGATCCATTCTAATTCGTTCATACGATCCATTCTAATTCATTCGTACGATCCATTCTAATTTATTCGTACGATCCATTCTAATTAATTCGTACGATCTATTCTAATTCATTCGTACGATCCATTCTAATTCATTCTCACAAATGTAACCTTTCTAATTCATTTGTACGATCCATTCTAATTCATTTGCATGATCCATTCTAATTCATTCGTACGATCCATTCTAATTCATTCGCACGATCCATTCTAATTCTTTCATATGATCCAATCTAATTCATTCACACGAATGTATCCATTCTAATTCATTTGCACGATCTATTCTAATTCATTCCTATGATCCATTCTAATTCATTCGTACGATCCATTCTAATTCATTCGCTCGAATGTATCCATTCTAATTCATTCGTACGATCCATTCTAATTCTTTCGTACGATCCATTCTAATTCATTCGCACGAATGTAACCATTCTAATTCATTCGTACGATCCATTCTAATTCATTCCTACGATCCATTCTAATTCATTGATCCATTCTAATTCATTCGCACGATCCATTCTAATTCTTTCGTATGATCCATTATAATGCATTCGCACGAATGTAACGATTCTAATTCATTCGTACGATCCACTCTAATTCATTCCTACGATCCATTCTAATTCATTCGCACGAATGTATCCATTCTAATTCATTTGTACGATCCAGTCTAATTCATTCGCACGAATGTAACCATTCTAATTCATTCGGACGATCCATTCTAATTCATTCCTACGATCCATTCTAATTCATTCGCACGAATGTATCCATTCTATTTCATTTGCACGATCCATTCTAATTCATTCCTATGATCCATTCTAATTCATTCGTATGATCCATTCTAATTCATTTCTACGATCCATTCTAATTCATTTGTACGATCCATTCTAATTCATTCGCACGAATGTAACTATTCTAATTCATTCGTACGATCTATTCTAATTTATTCCTACGATCCATTCTAATTCATTCGCACGAATGTATCCATTCTAATTCATTTGCACGATCCATTCTAATTCATTCCTATGATCCATTCTAATTCATTCGTACGATCCATTCTAATTCATTCGCTCAATGAATTAGATCGTACGAACGAATTAGAATGGATCGTACGAATGAATTAAAATGGATACATTCGAGCGAATGAATTAGAATGGATACATTTGTGCGAATGAATTAGAATGGATCGCACGAATGAATTAGATTGGATCGTAGGAATGAATTAGAATGGATGGTGCGAATGAATTAGAATGGATTGTACGAATAAATTAGAATGGATACATTCGTACGAATGAATTAGAATAGATCGTAGGAATGAATTAGAATGGATCATACGAATTAATTAGAATGGATCGTGCGAATGAATTAGAATGGATTATACGAATGAATTAGAATGGATACATTCGAGCGAATGAATTAGAATAGATCGTAGGAATGAATTAGAATGGATCATACGAATGAATTAGAATGGATTGTACGAATGAATTAGAATGGATAGTACGAATGAATTAGAATGGATCGTGCGAATGAATTGGAATGGATCGTGCGAATGAATTAGAATGGATCACACGAATGAATTAGAATGGATCGTACGAATGAATTAGACTGGATCGTACGAATAAATTAGAATCGATATATTCATACGAATGAATTAGACTGGATCGTACGAATGAATTAGAATGGATCGTACGAATGGATTAGAATGGATCATACGAATGGATTAGAATGGATCGTACGAATGAATTAGAATGGATCATACAAATGAATTAGAAAGGTTACATTCAAGAGAATGAATTAGAATGGATCGTACGAATGAATTAGAATGGATCATGCGAATGAATTTGAATGGATTGTACGAATGAATTAGAATGGATCGAACGAATGAATTAGAATGGATCACACGAATGAATTTGAATAGATCGTAGAAATGAATAAGAATAGATCATACGAATGAATTAGAATGGATCGTACGAATGAATTAGAATGGATCATGCGAATGAATCGTGCGAATGAATTAGAATGGATCGTGCGAATGAATTAGAATGGATCGTACGAATGAATTAGAATGGATAGTACGAACGAATTAGAATGGATCGTACGAACGAATTAGAATGGATCGTATGAACGAATTAGAATGGATCGTACGAATGAGTTAGAATGGATACATTCGAGCGAATAAATTAGAATGGATCATTCGAATGAATTATAATGGATCATAGGAATGAATTAGAATGGATCGTGCGAATGAATTAGAATGGATCGTGCAAATGAATTAGAATAGATCATACGAATAAATTAGAATGGATCGTACGAACGAATTAGAATGGATCGTACGAACGAATTAGAATGGATCGTATGAACAAATTAGAATCGATCGTATGAATGAATTAGAATGGATACATTCGAGCGAATGAATTAGAATGGATCGTACGAATGAATTATAATGGATCATAGGAATAAATTAGAATGGATCGTGCAAAAGAATTAGAATAGATACATTCGAGCGAATGAATTAGAATAGATCGTAGGAATGAATTAGAATGGATCATACGAATGAATTAGAATGGATCGTACGAATGGATTAGAATGGATCGTACGAAAAGATTAGAATGGATCGTACGAATGAATTAGAATGGATCGTACAAATGAATTAGAAAGGTTACATTTGTGAGAATAAATTAGAATGGATCGTACGAATGAATTAGAATGGATCGTACGAATGGATTAGAATGGATCGTACGAATGGATTAGAATGGATCGTACGAATGAATTAGAATGGATCATACAAATGAATTAAAAAGGTTACATTCGTGAGAATGAATTAGAATGGATCGTACGAATGAATTACAATGGATCATGCGAATGAATTTGAATGGATCGTACGAATGAATTAGAATGGATCGAACGAATGAATTAGAATGGATACATTCGAGCAAATGAATTAGAATAGATCGTAGGAATGAATTAGAATGGATCATACGAATGAATTAGAATGGATCGTGCGAATGACTTAGAATGGATTGTACGAATGAATTAGAATGGATACATTCGTGCGAATGAATTAGAATGGATCGTACGAATGAATTAGAATGGATCGTGCGAATGAATTAGAATGAATCGTATGAATGAATTAGAATGGATCGTACGAATGAATTAGAATGGATACATTTGTACAAATAAATTAGAATGGATTGTACGAATGAATTAGAATGGATACATTCTTGCGAATAAATTAGAATGGATCGTATATTCGTGCAAATAAATTAGAATGGATCATACGAATGAATTAGAATGGATCGTGCGAATAAATTAGAATGAATCGTACGAATGCATTAGAATGGATCATACGACTGAAATAGAATGAATCGTACGGTCCATTCTAATTCATTCGTATGATCCATTCTAATTCATTCGTACGATCCATTCTAATTCATTCGTGCAATCCATTCAATTCAAACGAATGAATTAGAATAGATACATTCGTATAATCCATTCTAATCCATTCGTACGATCTATTCTAATCCATTCGTACGATCCATTCTAATTCATTAGCACAAATGTATCCATTTTAATTCATTCGTACGATCCATTCTAATTCATTCGCACGATCCATTTTAATTCATTCGTAAGACCCATTCTAATTCATTCGTACGATCCATTCTAATTCATTCGTTCTAATCCATTCTAATTCATTCGCACAAATGTATCCATTCTAATCCATTCGTACGATCCATTCTAATCCATTCGTACGATCCATTCTAATTCATTCGCACGAATGTATCCATTCTAATTCATTCGTACGATCCATTCTAATTCATTCCTACGATCCATTCTAATTCATTCGCTCGAATGTATCCATTCTAATTCATTCGTACGATCCATTCTAATCCATTCGTACGATCCATTCTAATTCATTCATACGATCCATTCTAATTCATTCTCACAAATGTAACCTTTCTAATTCATTTGTACGATCCATTCTAATTCATTCGTACGATCCATTTTAATTCATTTGTACGAATGGATTAGAATGGATTGTACGAATGAATTAGAATGGATACATTTGTGCAATGAATAAGAATAGATCGTACGAATGAATTAGAATGGATCATGCAAATGAATTTTAATGGATCGTACAAATGAATTAGAATGGATCGTACGAATGGATTAGAATGGATCGTACGAATGGATTAGAATGGATCGTACGAATGGATTAGAATGGATCGTACGAATGGATTAGAAAGGTTACATTCGTGAGAATGAATTAGAATGGATCGTACGAATGAGTTAGAATGGATCATACGAATGAATTAGAATGGATCGTGCGAATGAATTAGAATGGATCATACGAATGAATTAGAATGGATACATTTGTGCGAATGAATTAGAATGGATCGTACGAATGAATTAGAATGGATAGTACGAATGAATTAGAATGGATCGTACGAATGAATTAGAAAGGTTACATTTGTGAGAATGAATTAGAATGGATCGTACGAATGAATTAGAATGGATCATACGAATGGATTAGAATGGATAGTACGAATGAATTAGAATGGATCGTGCGAATGAATTAGAATTGATCGTGCGAATGAATTAGAATGGATTGTATGAATGGATTAGAATGGATCGTACGAATGAATTAGAACGCATTGTACGAATAAATTAGAATGGATCATACGAATGGATTAGAATGGATCGTACGAATGAATTAGAATGTATATGATGTGATCTAAACTAATTCTAAATTAAGGGTTTAATTTGATCTAAATTATAACTCGCATGTGCATGAATCGCTTGTTGGAGAGATGCGTATTACGAGGTCGATCCCACAGGGATTGCTAATGAGAGGAGCGGTCTAATCTAGGGTTATTAACTATTTAAACCTAAATTACTTTAAACGATAGTTTGATGGGAGTTGATTGAGATTTGAGATTAAGATGAAAAACTAAACAGGATTAAAGCATACAGATTAACTAAAGTAATACGGTGCAGTGTGGAAGTTCGGATATGGATAAGATACTAAGGCGGTCGAATCCACCGCTAGATCATCGTAGATGCTATGTTAAATTATGGTGTTCTAAATTTATGCGACTAGCATGCGGGAAACAAATCCCGTGCTTTCTCGAGATGTGATCATTAAAGCTTTAATATGAGGTTAATTACATAAGTATGGTTTAATTTCAAGCATGGAGTAATAAAGCAGAGCATCGATTGTCTAAATAGAGCACAATGGATCAAAGCTAACATAGCAGAGCATCGATTGTCAAGATTAAGCACAATGGATCTAAGCTTTAATTATACAATGAAACTGGGCTTTGATTAACAAGATGACTGATATTAACTACAAGGCATGCATGACAATACCATGTGAGAACTATTAAATCATCATAGCAAATCCGAAATTAAATCATATATTATCGATGAAAAGCTCGGCATAGAACGCATAAAATAAACTAACATCAATTATGATCTAGGGTTTCATCTTGGCCTTAGCATGCGGTTTAGCTAGACATGAGTTTTGTTACATCAAAGGAAAGACTGAAAATAAACGAAGTACAGATCATCCCTGAAGATTGCTCCGTGGACTTCGCTTGCCTCAATCGCGTTTCTCGATGCTTTCTCCGCTTCGGCTCGTTCACGTCGTGGCTTCGATGACGGTGCGATGACGGCTCGGATGGTGGACGAATGACGGATGATGGCCGTTGGCGACGGGATGTGGAGGATTAGGGGTTCGGGTTTTGGTCCAGGCTTGTGGTCGGTAGACGATGATGGAAGCCGGTGATGGGAAGATGGATCGAGATGGTGGCTCCGGTCCGGTGGTGATGGGTGGGGTCCTAAGTGGTAGATGGCTAAGGTGGGTGATGGGAGCTAGGTACGGTCGTCCAAAGCCTCCCTTGATGGTTCCGATCCCCCCCTCTATATAGGAGAGATAGGTTGGTTATTGTAGAGAGAGAATAGATAGAGAGAGAGAAAGTCCGGGGGAGAGAGGGTTTCGCATGGGGGACGTGCATGGCTCGGTTAAAATGGACGGTTGTGATTCGGAAATAGAGAGAGAAAGGAGAGAATAAGGAAAGAGAGAGAGACAGTCGGGTTTTAGAGAGAGAAATCCGGAGTAGGAGAGAGAGAAGATCGGTGAGAGTGGGAGTGGATCCCGGAGAGAGAACGTGGGCCGATCGGGAGTGTGCAGACGGGATGGCCTGATAAGGGAAGAGAAGATAGAGAGATATGGAAAGAGATCTAGAGAGAGAGACGATCGGCTGAGTTTTCGGTTGAGAGGAACTCAGGAGAAAGAGCTGGAAGTTTGGTGGGGATGGGTTCGGCTGGGTCTCGAACGGTTGTGATTTAGTGGGAAAGAGAGAGAGCTCTGATGGGATCCGATCGGGTAAGAGTGAGAGAGGTTCGGGCTGGGCGGTTGGGTTTCGTTTCTAGAGAGAGAATCTAGAGAGAGAAAATCGAGAGAGAGAGTCGGGACCTGCGGACGGTTAAGGAAAGAGAGGGAGAGAAGATCGGGCTGCTGTTATGGGAATGGACGGCTATGATCGAGTGCATGGACGGGAGAAAGAGATGAGTGGAGAGTTGGGTGGCTGGGTTTTTGGCGTGCATGAGCTGATGCACGGAAGGGACGGCCGTGATCGGGTCTAGAGAGAGAGAATCAAGGGGCAGCGGCTGCTTGGTTCACATGCATGCTTGCATGGGTTTGGATCTGTAGGGACGATGCATGGGACGCACGGATGGCTGTGATATTATTAGAGAGAGAGGGTCGGCTGTGATTTAGATGCATACATGGGTTTGGGCCATGCAATGGAGGGCTGTGATGGATCGGACGGTGCTGTGATGGTGGGTGAAAGAGTGGGTGAAGATCTTGGGTTTGAGAGAGAAAATAGGGGCACTGCATGCATGGGATCACAGCATGTGGTAATTGGGATCGGACGGCTGGGTGTGGTGCACCGCATAGAGAGGTTCCGGAGCTTGCCATCGGGTCGGGACGGGGTTGATGCACGGGATGGAGGGCATGGGTTTGAGGCTCAGACGGTGCTGGCCGGGCAAAGATAACACGTGGGTGCATGATCGAGCCGGGTTTGATACTTCAAACCCTATGGTAATGCGCGGCTTCGTTTTAGAAGGAAGAAGAGGTCATGAGAGAGAATCGGGTTTGTGCGATTCGATCGAAGTCTTGGCCATGACGGGTTTACGGGGGACTTTGTATATAGACGGTTGCGATGGGTACGACGGTGAAATAGAACGAGCTGGGAATGGGCGACTTGGTTTGGTTAATGGGTTCAAGCGCGATGGGGTCAAGTGGAAGGCTTGGTCACCCACTTATCATCATCCGAATTCTTCATTAAATCCATCGTCGGTCCTTCGCATGGTTGTAGTCATCTTCTGATTCGAGTCATACGTTGGAGCGATTTGTTGAATTCTTCCCCCGCCGTCGAATTATTGCACATTCTTTCTTTCATCGTTCCTTCAGAGGTGTCCGCATACGGCCTGTACAACTTCCATCAAATTGCCGTGAGAATATCCATTGCTTGATCATAACACTCTTGAGCTGACTGCATCGATAACCGGATCAATTCCCTGAAAATCACACATGAAATGACGTCCATAAGATTCTAATACGCGATTATCGATAAAAGGGATATATTGGACTTTCGAGCTCCGTATTTTTCATGCATGCAATGTATGAGAGCGAACCAATATACCGTTGGGTTCGTATGAGAGTCTACTATATCGTGGTGCAAAGAAATTTATGCAGTTTACGTGTATTATGAAAGTTTTACGTAGCAAAGTGACGCTATGTGTATGATAAAGAAGGGTTAAATCGCACCAAATGGACGCTCAACACACCCCCAAACTTAAATCTTTCTCGTCCTCGAGAAAGCAAAATAAACTAAGAGAATAATAAAAGAATAAAAATAACTTAACTCACTTTCGCAGAAATCGCGATTGCAGTTAGCACGTGCAACAAGCCGTTAAACCCCTGGGTTACCCCAGTGGACGAGTTTTGTCTCGTGAGGGTTTGCAGTGAATCTACCCACAAAATTCAAACTTTTTTTTTTAAGAAAAAAAAAAAAAAAAAAAAAACTAATAATAAAAAATAAGAAAATTCGGTTTCGTAGAATAATTAAAAAGTACTCAAAAAATAGAATTTCTAAGGCATAAGACTCACAAGGTATCTAGCCCAAGCTTCGGCTTTCGAAGTACGCACTTTAGGTTCTAACTATTAGTTTCCCGTTAGAAAAGGTCAAGGTCAACTATGCTCGAGTGCACGGTGCTATCTGGGCTAGACACAACTGGGGGTTTGGTTCTCTACATTCATAACATTCTAACAGTCCCCTAGAACGGTCAAAGTCGACCTTAGAATCTGAGTCAAAACCAGCTAATCTAGACAGGCTAGTGAGAGTTGTGGATATTCACCTTAATACCTTTCGGCTTTATATGTGAGATTCCAGTTTCCCCACATTGTTTATAGCGACGGCTTTCACACTATTTTCTTTTTCTTTTTCTTTTTCTTTTTCTTTTTTTTTTCCGGTCTTTTTTTTTTCTTTTTTTCTGGATCTAATTATATATCCCTTCCTAACTTGTACCATGCCAGCTGCACTCTATGCCCATGACACGCTGCCAACGCTCTCATGAGTTAGGTAGCCATCCTCATGTTGCCTTTACATTTGATTCACTCTGCATCCATAGGATCATTCTCATAACCCTATCGACCAGGCTTCACTCATAATAGGACATACATGTTAATACTTTTATATAATTAGGTCCTAGACCATGCTAATAGGTAGCCCTTTCCGCTATACCTTAGAATTCACTGGTCGCTTTTCTAATGATATCTCTTTTCAAACCAAGTGAACCAGATCCGCATGGTTCATCAGGACTCTAAGTGACTATTAGGTGATATAAAAGCTTTGAATCTAGACCCTAGAGGTGTAAGCCAGATGTGAAGTGAAAAGTCAAGTCAAGTTTGTTTTGACAATCTCTAAAAGGTTACTAAGGGTCAGAACCATATTAGACATACTTTTTCTAGCTGATCCTTGGACTTTATACCTTGATTACCAAGTGTCTTATAGTCCTATTCGAGTACGATAAAATTAGACTATAAAACCTGAAATAAAGGTAAAATATATATAGTTTTTTTTTTCGAAAAGAACGAAAAGGATGGCAAAAGTAAAATGAGAAGAAACTAAAATATGGAAAAGAAAATAAAAACATGCAAATGTACATTCCTATAGATTTTTATACGAATGCTATAGTTTTGGTAGGGGACTACAGACGAGACACCTATACGCCACGACGTATATGCCGAGCTTTCCCACTACAGCGTAAGTTGATGCATTATTTTTACTAATATTTAAAAAATCATTTTTTTTTTTTAATTCAAAATAAGAACACAAAAAAATTTTGTGGAAATTGAATGCATACAGGATTTTGCAAAAAGGTACATCACACCCCCAAACTTAAATTAGACATTGTCCTCAATGTATGAATTAGAATGACTACAACAAAAAAGGCATTTCCTGACGGTTTTAACTGTCAAGAAACCCATTACTTGACGTTTTTTATAAGGCCAAATTCCGTCAACTATGCCAGTGTCAAGAAAAGTTAAGAATAGTTGACAGTGTCATAACTGACAACTATTCATTGTTTACTTGACGGTTGTTTATTTTTTTGTAGGAAAAATAATCTAGAGGTTCTCCATAAAACCGTCAAGTATAAGAAGTATAATTGACAGTGGTTCAAAACCGTCAAGTATTTTTGTACTAAACCGTCAAGTAATATTGACATACTTGACGATTACATAAAAAAACATCAACTACACTCACTTTCTTGATGGAGATGGATTTGACGGTTCTCAACAAAACTGTCAAGTATTGTGAAGAAAACTTGATGATTTTGTAGAATACCGTCAATTATAAGTGATCATTGTTGACAATTTTTATAATAGTTGACAATTTTCTTAAAAATAATATCCACCTATATTCCTTAATTAATTGATGGTTCATTGATACGCATGCATGTACAACAGTTTTAAAGTCCGGGCATATTTCATAAAAAAAAGTTCCATACAGATTGAAACTACTACATAGAACAACTGGTCAATTCAATAAAGATATTAATGTTTCATACAAACTACTCCAAACTACTACTTAGCTATAGCACGAACTTCTGAATTAATTATAGCAATTCATACAAGAACTTTTTAATTGAAAATATGACAAGTACATGGAGGGGAGCCAAAAAAACTATGAAATAAAAGAGCGACAGCCCCCAAATCATCTCGATGCGAAGTCTGGCTCAGTGGTGGTCGGGTCTAGCTGCAGCTCGATCAGCTGATGTCTTTCCACCAGCGGCCCGAATCACCTCTCCGAGTGCCAAGTCGAGCACGGCGACTCGAGAAGTACATCGAGAGTGTGGTTCCAGAAACAGTCATGAAATCCAGATTTGGTATTGAACAATTAATAAATCCAGCTTCTCTTTTGCCATTTGGACGGATATACGACATATAGCAACCTGTGAATAAGAAAGTTATCAATATCAGGCATTGAAAATAAGAATTTATATTCATCAGATGAAATATGAGAAACAATATGAGAATAAAAAATATTATCATCAGATAGACAAACAATATGATAATCAAGGGAGACCTTTAACAAGATTTTCACATGGACAAAAGTAAAAAGATGAATGAACATCTGAAGCACACTAGCATTCTTGTCTGGTGCTAGGTGCCAAAACATTCATATATTCAAAGCACAATACAAAACTACTCTTGAAAAGAGAATAAATTAATTAAAATCACCAATATTTGCTATATGACCATAAATAAAAATACTACATGTGGACATGTTAGATTTTAGGTTGAAGTCTCGGATACTCGAACCACTTAATACACCGGAAAAAAAAAGGCACTATCCAACCCAACATTCTTCAGTTGTATAGATTCTTCACTGCCGGATGGAAAGATGATGCTCTAAAACCAACCCATGCACCAAGAAATCAGTAATAGTCACTGAACGATAATTTGGTTTATTCGAAGAGAATGCTATGAAAGGTTTTCTGCAGTCACACAAAGTACTCACAATTCTTTCAGGAGATTGGGCAACACTCTTTATGGCATCCAGTGAAGCTGCTGAAGTTCGCTCGTTGCTGCAATATAGCAAATAACATGCCAATCACCAGTAGTTTAAATGGGAACAAAAAAAAAAAAGCAGAAACCATGTAATCCCATTATACAAGGTATACAAATATTGTACATAACCATAGTAGTGGCTTGTGAGCAAATTTAAAATTCGAAAAAGTATCTACCTTTGAATGATTTCTACGTGCAGGGGTGGGTGGGCTATTGACGCTTTATAAATATGTATTCTCATTTAAGGTTCAAAGTTTCAGAAAAGATAAATAAATAACCAGCCAATATGTTCCACCTTTTTGGTAAAAACTCAAAGAATAGGAAGAATTCCCCACTCTCCTTGGCCTACAGTCATCCTCTTTGTCAGATGTTATCCACAATTCCAAACATGAGTGATATCAAAGTCGATGGCTGGATAAAGTTGCTCATGTGCACCGGCTCTTCGTCGTTGATGCTTTTTCACCCCTCTTACCCTTAGATGTGATGCCATGCTCTTTGTGAAGTAGAAGTGCACTCCCCTTGACAGCTCTTACATAGGCTCTGCAGTTGCAGGAATGCTTGAGAAGCTGTTGTACCAAGAATATCCTCCAGAAGACTTCCCATAGATGAAGAGTGGGAAAGGAAGTCCCGCAAAATGAGGAAAGTCTTGCTCTAGGTGAAGGAGTGGTATAATGGTGATTCTGGAATTACTGGTTAGCCGGGAGGTGGTGATGATGTGGTCAGGTGATTTGGCACTGCAAGAACTCCGAAAGGAACCCAACATCGCACTGATCGGACAAGCGTGGCTCAAGATATTGATAATTTGTGAAGGGGTATCTTTGGTGAAACATGTCTATTTTGGGGAAATCGGGTAGGGTTCAACTTTAAGTTAAAAGTTGTTGGTTTAGATCATAGTAGTCAAAGCGGCGCCTAGGCACCGCCTAGGCGTTTTGGACCTCTGGGCCAGTGTTTTCAAAACCGAACTGCTTATCAATCACAAGACTAGCACCATCCATGCTGAACTGCTTATTTAAATCTTGTGATATGCATGTAAACTAACATAAGTTCTGAATATAAGACTATATGTAGATAATTCAAAAATATATTTAATCAAACAAATTCAGATTGTGTATAGGTAAAATCAAAGCTTTACTATTCTGGAGGCAATCAGATCCAAGACGATGCTGAAAATCAAATCAAGCTAAAAAGATATTGGACGTACCTTACTAGTCTAAACATTCTTGGAGAGCATGAGCAAACTCAGACCGCACTTCATCAATTTCAGCTTGTGTGTAAGTTTTTTTACTGTTGAACTGCAAGATTGTATAAAAGATAAGTGAAAGAATTAAATTTACTAGTTATTTAATACATCTCATAATTTGATTCGATATACCTTTATTGTTAGTAGGAGGTCCCGATCATCGATAAGGTCTTTCATGAACTTCATTACATAATAGCCACATTCAATATGTGTGGGCTGTATTGGGCACTATATACAATCACTATTAAATGACAATTATTTTTTATAAATTACTTAATGTTAAGTTTGTACAATAATCGAAATTGCATACCTCCATATTTTTCCAAGTTGGGTTTTTATTTGTCCTTTTCATTATTTAAGCATGATATATTCTAAATCCACTACAAAAAACAATTTACGAATTATATATAATATAAAATATCTATTCCAAATAAATATGAAAAAATATAGATACTTACGTGTTTACAATCAATTTAATATCTGCATCCATAGTCTTCCCTCCCATAGAATCAAAGTAATAGACTGTGTCTGAGGATGAATCGATAACAATCAACATCCAATGAAACCTAAAATTGTATATATTTATCAGAATATGAGCTAGTGTATTATTAGTTAAATATAAACATCAATATAATTACCTTGGGTTAAACGAAAAGGGAAGCCTTAGCTGGCCTAGAGCCGCGTCGATCGATTCACGAGGGTTGCCACTGGCTCTTACAAAGTCGTCGGCATTATCGCCACCATGGGGTCAGTTGCATGCGCAAAAACCTACACAGGGATTTAATACTTTCGGTCCGCCTGGGCGATCAAGACCGCATTGGCACAAATCATATTTAAACAATCATAAAAACATTATTAAATTGCTTAGCTCGATGGATCAAAATTGACGATTCGAGGGTTCTCCTCATGGTAGGGTTTCCAATAGCCGGTTGTCGGATTAACATCGCAATAGGAGGTCGAGTGCCACATGAAAACCTTTTGAGAGAGAGAGAGATTGAGAGAGAGATGAGAGAGAGAGATGAGAGAGAGAGAAGTGGCCGGTTGACTTGGTTCTCCACCCCAAGTCCGGCCTTGTTTATTTATAATAAATAACGAATAGAAGTTTACATTAATTCGGATCTCAACTGAACAGCACATTCAAATCCCAACTAACCCATATCCTATATGTTGTTATTATCTGTGGTTATCACCGTAACTAATATTGTTACGGGAGATAACCACAGTGATATCTTATCAGCCCCCCACAAACTGATCGGCGGATCGGACGAGAAGTTTGTCCCGTAATGATTTGAACCGAGTCTGAGGCAGATGCTTAGTGAAGATATCTGCAAGTTGATCGACTGTTGAGATATGACGAACCTCAATGCGCTTCTGAATTACCTTCTCACGAACAAAGTGGTAGTCCACCTCAATATGTTTGGTGCGGGCATGAAATACCGGATTTGAGGCCAATGAAATGGCGGAGATATTGTCACACCAGATAATGGGAGGACCGGGCACAGGGATATGCAGGTCATGAAGGAGCATGACGAGCCAAGTGACTTCAGCAGCAGTAGTGGCAAGACTCCGGTATTCAGATTCCGTCGAAGAGCGAGCAACTGTGGGTTGTTTCTTAGCAGACCAGGAGACCACATTCCCGCCAAGCAGCAAGCACAGTCCGGTAGTAGATCGCCGATCGATGTCATTCCCCGCCCAATCAGCATCAGAAAAGGCTTGAAGTAGAAGAGGGCCAGGGGAAAATTGGAGGCCATGTGAGATGGTGCCCTTGATATAGCGAAGTACCCGCTTGAGATCGGCGAAGTCACCAGTTGTTGGAGCATGCATGTGCTGGCAAATGGTGTTGACAGCAAAGGAGATATCCGGCCTGGTGACCGTCAAATATTGAAGCATACCCGCAAGACTCCGATAAAGTGTAGGATCATGAAACGGAGCAGTGAGAGCCGGATCCAGACCCTTCTTAGAGGAGGTGGGTGTTAGGTAGGGCTTGCAATCAGTCATTGCTGCGCGAGAGAGAATATCAACAGCATATTTGTGTTGGTGCAGTAATAGACCCTTGGCATTGGAAGAGACCTCAATGCCAAGAAAATGATGTAGGTGACCAAGATCCTTCATCTCAAACTGAGACTTCATCAGAGAGAGGATATGAGTAATATACGCGGGATCATTTCCAGTGACAAGAATGTCATCGACATACACAAGTAGTATGGTGAGTCGACGAGAAGTCCGTTGTATAAAGAGGGAGTTATCATTTTTACTCATGACAAAGCCCAGAAGTTGGAGATATGTGGAGAGACGATCGAACCACGCACGGGGAGCTTGGCGCAAACCATATAGAGCCTTCCGAAGGCGACAAACATGCCCTGGTTGAGAGGGATCAACGAACCCGGGTGGTTGTTGCATATAAATCTCCTCCGAAACGAAGCCATGAAGAAATGCATTAGAGACATCAAGTTGTCGAATATGCCAGCCAAAGTGAAGCGCAAGAGTAATAACGACCCTGACCGTGGCCATCTTGACGACTGGACTAAAAGTCTCCTGAAAGTCGACACCTTCCTGCTGATGAAAGCCCTTGGCAACGAGGCGAGCTTTGTAGCGAGCGACAGTGCCATCAGGACGTCGTTTCAGTTTGAACACCCATTTACAGCCGATGACGTTAGCAGAGGAAGGAGAGGGAACGAGGGACCACGTCCCTTGCCGTTGGAGAGCTTGAAATTCAGCGGACATTGCGCGACGCCATTCCAAATGGCGATTAGCATCAGTGAAGCATGTGGGTTCGACGTCAGGAGTGGAGGAGATGGCTGTTAGACAGAGAGGGTGTTTGGGCTTGAAGACACCCACTTTGGAGCGAGTAACCATGGGGTGGCCAGGAGCAGTAGGAGTAGTGGAGTCTACTAGGGTTGGATGCTCGTCGACGACAGGATCCGAGGGATTGATATATGGCCCGTGTGCTATGGAGTTTGAACAGGGGGAACCAGCGGGAGAGGACGCACGTGTCGATACCGGTAGGCAGGAGGTGGGGTCCATGGAGGAACTGTCAGCATGTGCAGTTGGAACTCTGAGCCCTGAAGTTGTTGGTAAGGATGCAGCCGTGCCAGAGTCTGATGAAGCGGCATTAACGGGACGCCGACTCCTCGACCGTTGGACGGAGGAAAGTCCCGGCCATGGTGGAGGAAGAAGCGAAGCACTGGTGGTGGTTGTAGAACCTGATGGAGCAGTAGTGGTGGTGGTAGCGGAGAAGAGTGGGGGTAGGAATGGGAGATAAGGAGAGTGCTTGGAAACGGTGCGAGAGGGCCGGACAGCAGGCGGGTCAAGTGCAAACGGGAAGATGTTCTCAAAGAACCGAACATGACGAGAAATGAACACTATCCCCGTAGAGGGATCAAGACACCTATATCCTTTGGAGCGAGCACAGTAACCGAGGAAGACACATCGTCGTGAACGAGGTTCGAGTTTATGGGAGGAGTAAGGCCGAAGCCAAGGAAAGCATAAGGAACCAAATACCCGGAGAGAGTGATAATCAGGGGATTGCTTAAATAGAACCTCAAAAGGAGATTTGTGGCCTAATTGGGGTGAGGGGAGACGATTGATTAAATAGGTGGCTGTACAGAGGGCATCGGCCCAATAACGATAGGACATCGATGCATGCTGCAGAAGGGTAACAGTGGTGTCAATCAAATGACGATGTTTTCTTTCGGCGACCCCATTTTGCTCTGGGGTATGAGGACACGAGACTTGATGTAGGATGCCACTTGAGGTGAGAAGAGATGTAAAGGCAATACTGACAAACTCACCACCACCATCGGTTCGCAATGTTTTAATACGAGAAGCAAACATATTTTCAACAAGAGGCTTAAAGGACAGAAAAAACAGAAAAGACATCAGATTTATTTTTGATTGGAAATACCCAACAATACTTTGAATATTCATCAATAAAAGAGACATAATAGAGAAATCCACTAGCAGAGGGGACGGAGGAAGGGCCCCATACATCAGAATGCACTAAAGCTAATGGACGATTGACCGTGGACGACGAGGAAGGAAACGGGAGACGATGGCTTTTTCCGAGATTACATGCTGTGCAACAAAACTTGAACGAGCCGATGAACGGAAGAGCCGATCGTTGCTGAAGAAAACGGAGAGTGCCGGTAGAGGGGTGGCCAAGACGGGAGTGCCAGACTGGAGCAGCAACGATAGAAGCAACGAGTGCAGCGGAGGTTGAAGAGGACAGAGGACCCGACGGAAAAGGGTATAACCCATTCCTACTGGGCCCGCGAAGACGGATCTTGTTCGTATTCTTGTCCTGGACAACAAATTCAGAAGAGTCAAAACAAAGGCGACAATTATTATCCGACACGAAGCGATTGACAGACAGAAGATTAGCAGATGCTGTGGGAACATGGTAAATATTGTTAAGTTGAAAGGAAGACGTAGGAGTATGTAGAATACCACGACCAGAATGAGAGATGGGCAAGGAAGCACCGTTACCAATGGTAACTGAGTCATTACCAGTGTAAGGAGAGGCAACACTGAGGTTGGATAAGTCAGGTGTCAGATGATTACTCGCGCCACTGTCTGCATACCACGGATTGCGAGTAGTCGGAGGAGCGGACGCAAGCAGTGCAGGGGAAGAGAGGGCTACAGGGGGGGGAGGACCCTGGCTCTGGTAGAGAGCAATGTTTGTCCGATGCCAGCAATTGAGGGCGATGTGACCCGGTCTGGAGCAGATCTGGCAGACTGCGGAGGGAGAACCACCGAGAATACCACGACCGCGAGTGCGTTCAAAACCACTGCGATCGGGGCCGTCACGACCACGGTAGAACCGACCACCACCGCCACGGTTGCCACGACGACCACCCCCACGGCTGGCCGTAAAGGCAGAGGAGGCCGGTGGTGGGGCCGAGGTTAGGTGGGGATCGGGGGAAGTGGTTGAAGTAGAGGCCACGTCAAGGTAGTTCTCCTCCGCATGTAGGAGGGCAGAGAGCTCGTCCATAGCCAAAGGACCAGGGCGAAGACGAAGCGCCGTCTTGACATTGTTGTATGCGGCAGGGAGGCCATCGAGAGTATAAAGCACAATATCGGGCTCGGAGACTGGAGCACCGATCGCGGCCAGATTGTCGCAGATAGTTTGGATCTGTTGAACATAGGCGGATAAAGAAAGGGTGCCTTTCTGAAGCTTCTGAAGTTGAGAGCGGAGATGAAGGACATTAGATCGGGCTTGGGAAAGGAAGCGCTTCTCAAGCGCCACCCAGACATCACGAGACCCAGGCAGACGAAGCACTGTAGGAAGGATGCTAGGGGAGAGGGTGGCGAGGATGCATGTACGAAGCTGTCTATCAGCGAGGATCCACTCCTTGTAGAGAGAATCGGTGGGTTCTGGGACAGGATGACTACCATCAACAAGATGCTCAAGTTGAAAAGTTGATAAGGCACCGAGAAAGAGATCTTTCCAAGTCATAAAATTGGTGTCATCGAGTTTGATTGTCACCAGAGAGCTCAGGTTTTTGATGAGGAGCAATATTGGAGAAGAAAACGAGGACAGAGAAGGAGCAGAAGAGGGAGGAGAAGATTGTGTGGAGGAAGAATCCGTCATGATGAAGGCTGCCGAGGAGAAAAAAAAAGTTGGAAGAAAATTTTAAGAAGCTGAGGATAGATGTAGATCTAGCACACCTCAGAGACGAGGCTCTGATACCATGAAAACCTTTTGAGAGAGAGAGAGATTGAGAGAGAGATGAGAGAGAGAGATGAGAGAGAGAGAAGTGGCCGGTTGACTTGGTTCTCCACCCCAAGTCCGGCCTTGTTTATTTATAATAAATAACGAATAGAAGTTTACATTAATTCGGATCTCAACTGAACAGCACATTCAAATCCCAACTAACCCATATCCTATATGTTGTTATTATCTGTGGTTATCACCGTAACTAATATTGTTACGGGAGATAACCACAGTGATATCTTATCACCACATGGATGCCAATCGTTGGCCTCTCGACCGGTGGCAACCTCAACAAAAAGAGGGAAAAAGAGGGGGGCTTGTTAGTCAGCTCGGGTGACTGTCAGCCCAAAGAGCATGTTCGGGCTTAATCCGTTTTTGTTAGCTGCATTGTTGCCGGCCATATGGCTGGGCCGGGCCGCGTCGAGACAAGCAACATGGGACATCCACGACCAAGAAATAGAGAACACACACAGGGGGGAGGAAGGGGGACCTACCTTGGGTAGTGAGATTCCTCCGCAGCTGCGAGCTCCTCCGCGCCACGCCTCCTTGTCCCAGTCGATCCCTTAGGTAGGCCGCTACTAAACCGATCGAAGGGTACCGAGGTCATGGGGGTCCCCTTGTCCGCGGCTGCGTTTTCCCACCGGCCACCTTGTGGCAGCCCAAACCGTAGAGAGAGAAGAGAGGAATTCGGAAAGAAGGGTGAGGAGAATGGGGGTTTGGGATTTGATTTAAAGATAGGGCAGATCGGGGTTGTTGGGGAGAGATAGGGATTGAAATCGAGTGAGAGAAAAGAGGGGGAAACGATTGGGGTTGAGATCAGATGAGGGAAGAGAGAGGGGAAGGTCGGGTCTGGGTTTAGGGCTGGGATTGAGGGAAGGGGGTGAAGGGGGTCGGGCTGAGGAAGGGGAGAGAGGGGGGTCGACTTGGGGGTTTTAAACGGGAGGGGAAGGGCGGAGGCCGGCGGGGTAGGGAGCCTAGGGGCGGCGGCGGCAGCGGGATTTGGGGCGGCGGCGTCGGCGGGAATCCGGGGCGGCGGCGCGGCAGTAGAGGGGGGCGGCGTCGGCGGGAATCCGGGGCGGCGGCCGGCGGCTTTGGGGAGAGGGCCGGGGTCGGGTTTGGGTTCAAGAGGGGGAGAAAGAGAGAGAGTGGAACCAGATAAAAGAGAGAAGAGAGAGAGAGAGAGAGAGAAAGGGGGGATGGGTGGGGTCACGGGTTGGGGGTTGGGGTTGGGATTGGGATGGGTAGTGGGTTTTAGGTTTTGTTTTTCTCTTTTTTTTTTAGTTTAGTTAGTTCTTTTTTTTATTTTAATTTTTTTTTTTTAAAAAAACCCGGTCATTACATTGATCAAGTTCTATCTGGTGGGAGAGAATCGGGGGATGTGGCAGCTGGGTGGGTGTAGGGATGGCAATGGGTCGGGTCGGGTCGGGTTGAAACAAAGCTATAAGGGCAAAACACCCAATCCAAACCCAACCCGTTTAATAAACGGGTCAAAAACTTAAACCCAAACCCGACCCGTCTAATAAAAGGGTTGACCCAACCCGACCTGTTTAACCTGTTTACCAAACGGGTCGGGTCGGGTCGGGTCGGGTTGGCTCGGGTTGGGTCAACAGAACCCGTGTAAACTTGCCGGGTTAAGTCAAGACAAGTTGGATTGGGTCGGGTTGGCTCGGGTCGGGTTGACATGACCCATTTGGTAAACGGGTCAATTGGGTCAAAGTACAAATCCGAACCCGACCCATTAAATAAATGGGTCAATCGGGTCGACCCGTTTATGACCTGAACCTGTTTATCGGGTCAAGTCGGGCCGAGTCGAGTCGGATTGGGTCAAGTCGGATTGGCTCTATCGGGTCAACTGAATAGACTCGTCGTGTGGTAAACGGGTCTAACAGGTCTTATCAGGTCTACCCGTCGTTTATAAACAAGTCGGGTATGGGTTTAGGATCTAGACATGATTAGTTAAACGGGTCGGGTCTGGGTCTAGGGGTTTTGGACACGACCCAAAACTAGACACGACACGAACCCGACCCGACCCGAACCCCAAAACCTTTTTTTACTGATGGTTGGGCTTTATCGACGGTTCTGTAATAAATGTCAAGTAATAACACCTTTATTGACGGTTTTGTTATCTCCAAGCTAACTTTGAGGATTAGATGATAGTTTATTTAAAACTGTCAAGAAACCATGAACCTACCTTGAGGGTTTTATATATACTGTCAAGAAATATTAAATTTACTTGACCTTTTTTAATAAGCGTCAAGTAATAAACTTCTTTCTTGACGGTTTATTACGAAACCGTCAACTCATCTGGCTCCTTCTTGGGCTTTATATTTGGACCGTCAACAAAACCATCTTTCTTGACGGTTTACTTAAAACCGTCAAGAAAGACTAAAATCAAAGCGTCAAGTAAAGGCATTTTTATTGTAGTGACATGCTCATGAATGAGATGATGACATTATATGATAGCATTTTTGCAGGAAATGTATAAAATAAAAGTACGAAATTTTAAGGATGGATAGTACCGTATAATTTTTTTGCATCCTCGTTTCCTATAAAATGTTAGTACCATAAAGAAAAAGAAAAAAAACAACTAAATAAACTAATAAAGATGAGCATATAGTAATAAATAAATAAATAAAATTACTGCTACAGTACAAATGAGTTTTTCAGCAGATGGAATTTTTAAAAAGAAAAGAGAGTAGTCATTAATTAAGAAATTATATTCTATTGTATACTTTGGACATGTTTCTGCGTGACTCTTCTTTATTCTATTAGGATTCATCCTATATTGTTCTTCATAAATTTTCTTTTCAAATGGAACAATATAAGATTCATTATTATACTCCATATTCCACCATGTATCATCTATATTATCTTTGAAAAGTTCATATAATTGAATTTTCTGATTTTGGATGTATTGAGAAAAAATTAAATCAGAAAATATATCTTCTTCACCGAAATGTGTATGTTGAAACTCAGATAGCAGAATTTGTAGGTCAATGCATGATTTTTCGATAATGGATGGATGATCAATCATGATATCATTAAATTCAAGATTCATTGATAGAGCATTGACTTCTTTAGCAAATAGATCATCATTATTGTCATAAGGAAGATCATGAGTGACATCAAATATAATATTGGTCAGATCGTTATCTACTGGATCATTAAAAGATGATTGAAGAGGCTTGTCCTCCATGAGATTGTCGATCATATGCATCTCATAGATCTTATTATCATTAGTAACTTTTAAACTGGATGAGAGAACATTAGTATCCTTAAAAATCATATCCATATTAATGTCATCAATATTGCTCGGACAGTCTTCCAAAGGATTGAGATGATAAGATATGGCAAGTTCATCTTCTAAGGGGATGTCCATCTTAGTTTCCTCATAAGCTCCATTATCTATTGAGACACTAATTATGTTCTCATAATCCTCATATTATTCATCGGAGTTAGACTCAGGTTGAGATTGATCTCGAAGGATTGCTTCCTTAATGATATTAAAATGTGATTCAATTCTTTCGAACGCGTTAATTTGCTCTTGCATATTGCTTTGATAGTTCTGCATAAGCTGATTGAGCATAGACATTTGTAGTGTCTCTTCAAGAGTCTCCTCATTAGGTGGCAAATAATCATAAGGCTCTTGAAAATTATTTACAGATGATTTATTTTTCCAACTATAGCCTTGATGATTTTGCCAACTAGAATTTTGATAATATTGCCTACTTGGATCTTGAAAATTTTGCCATCTAGGATCGTGATAATTTTGCCATCTAGGATCATGTGTGTCATAACATGGTGAATTATGTTGTATATGGCTCTGTAAACTCCTACTCGGTGAATTTCTTCCAGGATATTCTAGTTCAGTTGAAAAGTTTGTATAATCCTGATATCTGGTGGTCCTTGTTTGGTTCATATACTCTTTTAGGGTCATTGTTCGGTTAGTCATTTTTGTTAAAGATTGAGAAACTAATCTAAAGATAAAATTAAACTAACAAAACTAAAACTAACTAAGGCGAAAAAAGAAATAACCTAGATACGAAAGCTCCGTTGCAATCCCCGACAAAGGCGCCAAAAACTTGATGCGATCTAAACTAATTCTAAATTAAGGGTTTAATTTGATCTAAATTATAACTCGCAAGTGCACGAATCGCTTGTAGGAGCGGTGCGTATTACGAGGTCGATCCCACAGGGATTGCTAATGAGGGGAGCAGTCTAATCTAGGGTTATTAACTATTTAAACCTAAATTACTTTAAACGATAGTTTGATGGGAGTTGATTGAGATTTGAGATTAAGATAAAAAACTAAACAGGATTAAAGCATACAGATTAACTAAAGTAATACGGTGCAGTGTGGAAGTTCAGATATGGATAAGATACTAAGGCGGTCGAATCCACCGCTAGATCATCGTAGATGCTATGTTAAATTATGGTGTTCAAAATTTATGCGAGTAGCATGCGGGAAACAAATCTCGTGCTTTCTCGAGATGTGATCATTAAAGCTTTAATATGAGGTTAATTACATAAGTATGGTTTAATTTCAAGCATGGAGTAATAAAGCAGAGCATCGATTGTCTAAGTAGAGCACAATGGATCAAAGCTAACATAGCAGAGTATCGATTGTCAAGATTAAGCACAATGGATCTAAGCTTTAATTATACAATGAAACTGGGCTTTGATTAACAAGATGACTGATGTTAACTACAAGGCATGCATGACAATACCATGTGAGAACTATTAAATCATCATAGCAAATCCGAAATTAAATCATATATTTATGGGGGAAAATCTTCGTGCCAACCCAAAGACTCTCGCAGCACCAGTCAATTGAATGTTCGTGTTGACGTCGAAGATCGTTGGTCGATCTGTTGATCGAAATTGAAGCTTTTGATTTGTAAACAGAGAGATGCAATCAGAGAGAGAGTTTGACATGAGAAGTGATCTCGGAGTTCAGCCGAAGCCTACGTCTCCGTGCTATAGGGTGCAACCCGAATTCACTAACACTTATGTTGAAGTGATCTCGACAGGCCGAGTATCACTGTAAACACTGATCTTTCTGAAAGAAGATCAAAGGGAGATGGTAGATCGGAAGTTTGAAATCCCAGAGCTCTGGTTCTGAAAATCAGATCTCAGAGTGGAAATCAGATTTGTGGATCGGGATCCCTTTTACATTCGAAGGCTCTGCTATTTATAGGCATTCCGGGTGGCGAATGGCGGTTTCTGCTGTAGTATCTGGGGATTCTCCAGGTAAAGTTGCGGGCCCTGCGGTTGTCTTCGGGGGTCCACCAGGCAGGGCTGGTGGGTCCCGCTGTAGTCCTCGTGGGTCCACCAGGCAGGGCCGGTGGGTCCCGCTGTAATCCTCGTGGGCCCACCAGGTAGGGCCGGTGGGTCCCGCTGTAACCCTCGTGGGCCCACCAAGCAGGGCCGGTGGGTCCCGCTGTAGTCCTCGTGGGCCCACCAGGCAGGGCCGGTGGGTCCCGTGGTAGATTTATGCCAAAATTTGCACCCACAGTTACCCCCTCCAAGTTAGCTAGAGTGCATTCTAGCTGGCTTGGACTTGGTGCAAAAAATAGCAACTTCCTGTTTTGAAAAACGGACACGAAGAAACTTGTCGCATGTTAGAGAAAAAAGTGACTGATCGGTCAATTTGGACCGATCGGTCAAATTTGACCGATCGGTCAAATTTTGACCGATCGGTCAAATTTTGACCGATCGGTCAAAATTCAACCGGTCAAGAATCGGGTGATCGGTCAAAAAACAGGGTTTTTTGACCGATCCAGTAGTAATTTTGACCGTTCAGCTTAAATTTGGACGATCGGTTAAATTTTGACCGATCGGTCACTTTTGACCGATCGGTCAAATTTTGACCGATCGGGCAAAATTCAACCGGTCAAGAATTGGGTGATCGGTCAAAAAACAGTGTTTTTTGACCGATCCAGTAGTAAATTTGACCGATCAGATAACTTCCGCCGATCGGACATGTTTGTCCGATCGGTGAAAAAATATCCGGTCAAGGTTAGAGTGATCGGCAAAAAACCTTGGTTTTTTGCCAGATCCAGTAGAAATTTGACCGATCAGATAACTTTCGCCGATCGGACATGTTTGTCCGATCGGTGAAAAATATCCGGTCAAGGTTCGAGTGATCGGCAAAAAACCTTGGTTTTTTGCCAGATCCAGTAGAAATTTGACCGATCAGATAACTTTCGCCGATCGGACATGTTTGTCCGATCGGTGAAAAATTTCCGGTCAAGGTTCGAGTGATCGGCAAAAAACCTTGGTTTTTTTGCCAGATCCAGTAGAAATTTGACCGATCAGATAACTTTCGCCGATCGGACATGTTTGTCCGATCGGTGAAAAATATCCGGTCAAGGTTCGAGTGATCGGCAAAAAACCCTGGTTTTTTGCCAAATCCAGTAGAAATTTGACCGATCAGATAACTTTCGCCGATCGGACATGTTTGTCCGATCGGTGAAAAATATCTGGTCAAGGTTCGAGTGATCGGCAAAAAACCTTGGTTTTTTGCCAGATCTAGTAGAAATTTGACCGATCAGATAACTTTCGCCGATCGGACATGTTTGTCCGATCGGTGAAAAATATCCGGTCAAGGTTCGAGTGATCGGCAAAAAACCATGGTTTTTTGCCAGATCCAGTAGAAATTTGACCGATCAGATAACTTTCGCCGATCGGACATGTTTGTCCGATCGGTGAAAAATATCCGGTCAAGGTTCAAGTGATCGGCAAAAAACCTTGGTTTTTTGCCAGATCCAGTAGAAATTTGACCGATCAGATAACTTTCGCCGATCGGACATGTTTGTCCGATCGGTAAAAAATATCCGGTCAAGGTTCGAGTGATCGGCAAAAAACCTTGGTTTTTTGCCAGATCCAGTAGAAATTTGACCGATCAGATAACTTTCGCCGATCGGACATGTTTGTCCGATCGATGAAAAATATCCGGTCAAGGTTCGAGTGATTGGCAAAAAACCTTGGTTTTTTGCCAGATCCAGTAGAAATTTGACCGATCAGATAACTTTCGCCGATCGGACATGTTTGTCCGATCGGTGAAAAATATCCGGTCAAGGTTCGAGTGATCGGCAAAAAACCTTGGTTTTTTGCCAGATCCAGTAGAAATTTGACCGATCAGATAACTTTCGCCGATCGGACATGTTTGTCCGATCGGTGAAAAATATCCGGTCAAGGTTCAAGTGATCGGCAAAAAACCTTGGTTTTTTGCCAGATCCAGTAGAAATTTGACCGATCAGATAACTTTCGCCGATCGGACATGTTTGTCCGATCGGTGAAAAATATCCGGTCAAGGTTCGAGTGATCGGCAAAAAACCTTGGTTTTTTGCCAGATCCAGTAGAAATTTGACCGATCAGATAACTTTCGCCGATCGGACATGTTTGTCCGATCGGTGAAAAATATCCGGTCAAGGTTCGAGTGATCGGCAAAAAACCTTGGTTTTTTGCCAGATCCAGTAGAAATTTGACCGATCAGATAACTTTCGCCGATCGGACATGTTTGTCCGATCGGTGAAAAATATCCGGTCAAGGTTCGAGTGATCGGCAAAAAACCTTGGTTTTTTGCCAGATCCAGTAGAAATTTGACCGATCAGATAACTTTCGCCGATCGGACATGTTTGTCCGATCGGTGAAAAATATCCGGTCAAGGTTCGAGTGATCGGCAAAAAACCTTGGTTTTTTGCCAGATCCAGTAGGGATTGGACTGATCGAAGTAAAGTTTTGAACCTGCCCTTCAGAGAAGATTTACTGCTTTGTTCTTTCGATATTTTGGTAGAGTTTTGAACATTGATGGAGCTTGATTCTTCTTGTTTTGAATCCTTGGTTGGCTTGATGGTTGCTTTGAACCGGCGGACCGGTTTACCCAGACCGGTGGTTTGATTGGACCGTTGGTTCATGTGGACAGGTAGGTCCGACGTTTCGCCTGGTCGCGACTGTTCGCCTGGTTTTGCGCTTGCTACGGATGGATGCCACGTGTACCTACAAAAACACGCGATTTGATATGGTGAAGACACGTGTCTTCTCGATTTGCGCACCTGTTTTACCCTGGGTACAAAAGCTTTCACCGGCTGTCATTTTGCCTCACGCTTCCAAAATTTTTCGAAGTCCAGACCCTTGTTCTCTTGATTTTCTGCTCTTGTTCTTGTTCTCGTTCGATCGGTCGAATGGCTTCATCTGGCAGTTCGAAGAAGTCCGGTACAGCTCCCTCGAAGAGAAAGGGGAAGGAAATTGTCGAGGTTCAATCTCCTCCGAGGGGCCGTGGCAAAGGCAAGGCTGCTCTCGCTGAACTTGGCCAACTGGGCAAGAGGCACCAAGGGGTAGGTTTTGCCTCAGCGCCATCAAGGCCAGAATTCATCCCCAAAGTGAAGTTTGTTCTGGGTCCGCTTATGCCCCTGACAGAGGAGACGGAGTACATGTACAATGTTGGTGGTGAGTTCACAGATACGAAGAGAAAGAAGTGGCAAGCACTTCTCTCTTATTTCACTGAAGGGAAGGGAGCGCAGCCTTCACTCCCTAGCATCCAGACGGCTTTCGGCATCGACAAGAAGACCGTCTTCACCAATTTTGCCAGCAACGAGAAGGTCATGGGAACCATCGTGACCATCGGCCAAATGAACTGCGGCCTACGTCTGCCTCTGCCACCCTTCGCTGCAAGACTACTGAATACATCTGGCCTTTGCCCGGGGCAAGTTACAGGGAATGCCTGGCGAATCATCTATGCGTTCTGCCGGGTGGAATCAGATTTTCAAGAGGACTTGAGGGCCTGTTACTCCAGTATCCCGGAAGGTGAACCTGCCAGGATTGAGCTCGGATACTTCTTTTTTCATTATCGATGGAATTACAGGAAGGACAGCCCTTTCTATAATTTGACTGGAGTGTCTCCGCTGCGCCCGCTCACCGATACAGTCCCTTCGGACAAGTTGTACACGGACTGGCCTATTTCTGTATCTGGCGCCTGGACGTCCATGTCAGTGCCCGACACCCCCCGAGACAGCGTGCACGAGGCGGTGAAAATGTACAGCGCTGGAGGCATCTTCGCCTGGAATTCTGAGAGGGCGGGAGCAATAGATAACTTGTTCCTCGAGCTAACCTGTGGAACCAGGTCGTGGAAACAGTTTTCTAACTGTCCTGTGAGATATGGCAAGGCCAATCTCCTCCACAGATCAAAGGACAGGTACGAGGACAACGAAGTCCTATACTCTGACTACGAGGAGGACCCTCAGTCGGGCAAGGTCATCCGGAAGGTTCGGGCCGAGAAGAAAATCTACACTGCGAGGCGCCGGTTACCTACCATGGACGAGAAACTGGTGCTCCAAAGAGGCCCAGTGAAGAAGAAGCGAAAAACTCTCGTCAAGCCTAAGGAAGATGAAGACCAAGACAAGAAGAATGAAGATGAAGAAGAAGAAAAGAAGAATGAAGAAGAAGAAACTGAGAATGCCAGCCACGACAACAGTGGCAATGGCGAAGATGAGGACGGGGACGGCGAGGACGATCCGTCTTCTACCCCCTCCAGTGGGGATGATGAGAATGGGGGTGGTGAGGAAGAAATTCCTCCCACCCCCACTGGTGGTGCAACGGGGGAGGATTCGATCCCTATTCCCATTGACGAGGTTAAAGCCCGTCAGATGGAGGAAGTGCTTGACATAGAAGGTGATGGCCCAAAGGCGGTTCCCACCTATAAGTTTGAAGAATTGAAGAGGCCGATGCGCTTCAAAATTAAACTATCGAAGAGTGCTGGGGTTGGAAGCAACCCCATGCCTCTTGATCAAATCCCCCCCGACGCTCTTCGCATTGAGGGAGCGACAATGAGTGGGGGTGTAGAGGTTGAGCAACCCCCTCCCCCCTCTCACTCTCTGCTCAACGAGGTGGAGGCCATGGTGGCCGGGCTCATCCAGCCAGGCGGGTCGCAAGAAGAGAGAGCCTCACCTCCCAGGAATGCTTCCCCCCCTGCTAATTTGGAGAGGGGAAGTCGAGTGGGCGATGGGGCTCCTCAACCTCAACCAGCGCCAACCCCGATTCAGGAGAAATCGACTCCTAAGAGTGGCTCTGATCGTCGGAAGGGCAAAGAGCCGAGGGTCGAAACATCAGGTAATTGAACTTAACTTGCTTTGAATGTCTTGTCTCTGAAGTTCGAAAATAATCTAACACTTTGATTCCCTTTGATTGCAGGTGCGCCTGCTGGATTGACTCCAACAATAAAAAACTTGGGTGACGTTGATATCAACCGCCCCACTGCTGCGATCAGAAAACTCATCAACCTTCCGAGTGCCACTTTGGATGAAGCTTTTGATAGAATTAACCTGTTGGTAGGTGCATCTGCTTGATCGATCATTTGAATCGTATCTTTCTTCAGAATAATTCAACTCTTCTGTTCTTTTGCAGAACTCAGCACTTATGAATGTTGCAACCAAACTCTCCTTGAGGGCGGGAGCAAAAGAAGCTGTAGCTGAAATAAATCAGTTGACCGCGGAGAGAGATGAGCTGAGAGAGCTCCTGACTTCGAAGAAAGCCTCTCTCAAATCCAAGATTGAGGAACTTCGCAAGGGAAAGCTGGAGATCAAGGGGCTGAAGGATCGGTGTGAGGCACAGAGTCACGAGCTCGAATCCTTGAAGACTCGACTCTCCAAGGTTGAGGACATGTCCTGTGGCCGCACCATCGAGATTCAAGAGCTGAAGCAACAACTTGCTACTCAGCACGCTGCCTTCACTGCCAGAGAGGAGACTTCCAAGAAGGCACTGGAGCATGCGCTGTCAGAGTGCAAGGTTTACAAGGAAACAGCAGAGAAGGCAGCAGAAGCGCTCAGGACTCATGTAGCTAGCGTCCGATCCTCCAAGGCATCAGTGGCGAGTAAAGCTCGTCCTGGATCTGAAGGGGAGAAGTCGCATGCGAAGAGTGTGGCCAAGCCCTGAGACTTTTCTTCTTCTTTGTTGTTGTACTTGTAAATTTTTGAAATGTAACAGCTCCTTGTATCTGACATATTTTGATGATAATAGAAGACATCTTTTTGGTATTTGAAACTTGCACTTCTTTTGAGTTGAATGTCTTTGAATGTTGAGTTCTGGAATGCTATTTGACATGATTGAGTATTCATACATTTGAACGTAAGTTGAATACGCATATACTTGAATGTAAGGGGTTGAGTCGCTACTCAATCACCCAAACTTGTAACTTTGAAAATTGAATTTGAATTCGAATAACATTTGAATGTAAGGGGTCGAGTCGCAACTCAAACTCCCAAACCTGTTAGACGATATCGAATTGATTGAAATTGGATATTGAATTTCGAAGGTCAGTTTAACATTCGCTAGTAAGGGGTCGAGTCGCAACTCTAACACCCAAACATGTTAAGACCTGGTAACTTGAAAATGGTCAGTTTTTAACATTTGCTAGTAAGGGGTTGGGTCGCAACCCTAACACCCAAACTTGTTAAAAGACCTGGTAATTTGAATATGGATAACTTGAAACTACTTCAGAACTTGGATTGAAAATCAGAACACTTGTACACTTGAACACTTGAAAGAGAGCTTTATTCATCACAGAATTTACATTATGGATAGAACAACTTGAGGTGTCTAGAATTCCAAGCTCGAGGCAATCTATCTCCTTCTGGTGTGATCAGTCTGTAAGAACCTTTGCCTCCAACTGATTCAATGATATATGGACCTTCCCAGTTGGGAGCAAGCTTTCCACTGCTGTGCTCTTTGGTATTGTAGAAAACTGCTCTGAGAACTAAACTTCCCACTGGGAACTGTCTCTTGTGGACTTTCTTGTCATAGGCTCTTTTGATCTTCTGTTGATATTTGGCCACACGAAGTGATGCTAGATCTCGTAGTTCTTCAGAGAAGTCTAGATCATTGATCCGAAGTTCTTCATTGACTCCTTCTTCAACAGCTTTGGTCTTTAAAGTACTAGATATATTTTCTGTTGGGAGTATTGCTTCTGATCCATATGTTAGACGGAAGGGTGAGAACCCTGTTGATCTTCTCGGAGTTGTGCGATACCCCCAAAGAACTTCAGGTAGGACTTGCTCCCACAATCCTTTCTTGTCGTTGAGTTTTTTCTTGAGTATATCAAGTATAGATCTGTTTGAGGCTTCAGCTTGACCATTGCATTGAGGATATCTTGGAGTTGAATAGAATAACTTGATACCGTTGTTCAGACAGAACTCTCGGAATTTGTCTGAGTCAAATTGAGCTCCATTGTCAGCAACAAGAACTTGAGGTGTGCCAAATCTTGAGAAGATGTTGTGCCGAATGAATTTGATCACTTCGTCGTCAGTCTCTCGAAAGAGGGGCACAGCTTCAACCCATTTGGTGAAGTAATCAGTAGACAGCAGTAGATATTTCTTCTTGCTTGGAGTTGGAGGGAAAGGACCCAAGAAATCTAACCCCCATTGATGGAAAGGCCAAGGACTTGATAATTGATGAAGTTCATCTGCAGGGAGATGGATAGCTCGAGCGTGTCGTTGGCAAGGCTCGCATCTTTGAACGATTTGTTGAGCATCCTTTGCCATTGTTGGCCAGTAGTACCCTTGTAGCTTCGTCTTGGCTTCAAGAGATCTTCCTCCTGAATGATTTCCACAAGCTCCAGAGTGGATATCAATCAGGATTGATTGTGCTTGCCCAGGACCAAGGCACTTGAGCAACATCCCGTTGTGAGATTTGAAGTATAGATCTTCTCCTTGCAAAATGTAGCACGGGAGTTTCCTCTGAAGTCTTCGGGCTTGATTTGGATCTTCCGGCATTTTGCCATGCTTGAAGAAGTCGAAAATTGGTCGCCTCCAGTCTTGAAGTTGATCTCCACCCCCAGATTCTTTTGTAGTAGTAAGGATCTGTTGATCGGGGATGGTCTTGGGCACTTCTTGATAATCAATTTGTATTTGCCTTCCTCCGAGTGAGTCTCCAAGAACTGAGGCAGCATTAGCTAAGGCATCTGCTTCTCGGTTCTCTGCTCTGGGGATTTGAATGAATTCAACGCTAGTAAAACATTGTTGAAGACGTCGTACTAAGGCCAAGTAGAGTTGCATTCTTTCTTCACGAGCTGTGTACTCTCCATTGATTTGTCTTACGATCAATTGGGAGTCGCTGTATATGATGATTCGATCTACCCCCAGAGATTCTGCCATTTCGAGTCCGGAAATGAGTGCTTCATATTCAGCTTCGTTGTTGGTGGCATTAAACCCAAGGAGAGTGGCCTTCTGGAGATGATCGAGTTCGGGGGATATTAAGACTATCCCAGTTCCCGAACCGATCGAACTTGATGCTCCATCAGTATAAAGCTTCCATGGAGGAGTTGCAGAAATAACTTCAAGACTTGGATCAATTTTTGTTGCAGGATTGATCGGAGGAGTATCCTCATCTTCCAAGCGCATGTCGACATCCTCTTCCCAAGTGATGGGGTCTTCAACTGGAAAGTCAGCTAGAAAATCAGCAATTGCTTGACCTTTGATGGAAGTACGAGATTCGAATTGGATTCCCAGGGAGCTCATTTCGATCACCCATTTGGTCATTCGACCAGCTCGACCAGCTTTGTCAATGATATCTTTGAGTGAGTGTTCTGAAATGACAGTAATCTGGTGAGAGACGAAGTACGGTTGAAGACGACGCGAAGCAGTGAGCAAGGCCAAGATGACCTTCTCAGTTTTTGAGTAGCGAGTCTCAGCCGGAAGAAGAGTGTGGCTGATGTAGTAGACTGGATGTTCGATGCCTTCTCTTCTACTGACTAAGACCGCGCTGATTGCTTGATCGGTCACGGCAAGGTAGAGCCACAAGTCTTCTTTTGGAAGTGGAGCAGTCAGGATAGGAGCTTGCACCAGATATTTCTTGATGCTTTGAAATGCTTCTTCACAGGTTGGACTCCAGCCGGAGGTATCCGCCTTTCGTAGTTTGTCGAAGAGTGGCTTGCACTTGTCTGAGGACTTTGAGATGAATCGATTGAGTGCTGCTAACCTTCCAGTGAGACGTTGAACTTCTTTTCGATTTGTAGGTGAAGGCATATCGATGATGGCTCGAATTTGATCAGGATTGGCTTCAATACCTCTCCTGGTCACAAGATGACCCAGGAATTTGCCAGATTGAACTCCGAAAGCGCACTTGGCTGGATTGAGCTTCATTCGATACTTTCGGAGGACTTGGAAGGTTTCAGCCAGATCAGATAGATGTTTGCTCCGAACGAAACTCTTGGTGAGGAGATCATCGACATAGACTTCGACGTTGCGACCGATCTGATCTTCGAACATTTTGGCGACTAGCCTTTGATAGGTGGAACCAGTATTTTTGAGGCCGAATGGCATGACATTGTAGCAATAAAGGCCTCGGCTAGTCACAAAACATGTCTTCTCTTGATCATCAGCGTGGAGTGGAATTTGATTGTATCCGGAATACCCATCCATGAAAGACAATAGCTCGTGGCCAGCAGTGGCGTCGACGAGTCTATCTATCCTTGGCATGGGAAAAGGATCTTTGGGGCAAGCCTTGTTGAGATTGGTAAAGTCGATGCATACTCTGACTTTCCCATTCTTCTTTGGAACAGCCACTATATTAGAGATCCAAGTTGGATACTCTACTTCTCGGATGAATCCGGCTGCGAGTAGCTTGGTAATTTCTTCTTGAACAGCAACTTGCAGCTCTGGTCGAATGGTGCGAGGCTTTTGCTTGACAGGCTTCACCTCTTCTTTGATCGCAAGTCGGTGACAAGCGTCATCTGGATTGATCCCAGGCATGTCTTCGAAGCACCATGCGAAGACGTCGATATTGGACTGGAGGAAGGATACCATGTCTTGCGCTTCTGCGTTGCTAAGACCGGTACCAATAAATGTTTGTTGAGGGAGATCTCCGCTGCCAATATTGATTGGGATGATTTCTTCAATTGAAGGTGATGCTTCCCATTCGATTGGCGGAGGTTCGGTCAGCGGAATCTCCTTTGATTGCTATTTAGAAGAGGGACCAGCTTCATCTCGTGGCCGCTTTGGAGGAGCAATATTGATCTTTCGATCTGTTTTAGCAGCAGCAGCTTCACAAGATCTTCCAGCTTGCTGATCGCCTCGAATGCAGACGATGCCTTCTCCAGTTGCAAATTTGAGTAGTTGATGGTAAGAGGAGGAGATGGCATTGATCTGATGGAGGAATGGTCGTCCAAGAATGGCGTTGTAGCTAGACATTCCTTCGACGATTGCAAACCTCACCGAGACTCGAGTCTCTCGGCTGAGGTCGATAGTAAATCTGGATTCGCCCACTGTGATGCTTTGTTCACCATTGAAGCCGGTGATCACAGTCGGGACGACGTCGAGGCTTTGATACTTATGTCCCAGACGTTTGAAACAGTCTGAGAACATAATGTCGATGGAGCTTCCGGTGTCGATGAGGATCCGGTTGACAGTGCTGCCGTCGATAATGAGTTTCAAGACCAGAGGGTCTCGATGTGGAGTATGGACTCCTTGAAGATCGGTGTCGTTGAAGACTATGGATGGCCAAGCCAGACCTTCGATGGGCTTCTCGATCCAGGTATCTTCTTTGTTTGCAGTAGATCGAACATGGAAGATGCGTCGAACCTGCCGATCGACTTCCTTCCCGGTCAAAGCTTGATTGTGCAAGGTTCCATGAATGCCAAAGACATTGGCATTCATAGAAATTGGTTGCCGGTTGGAAGAGATTTGATGTATCCAACACACTTCTTTCCCCTTGGCAGAGGTTCGACGTTGATCGTGCCCATTGTTGACGAATTCTTGAAGATGGCCTTCTCGTAGTAAGTCTTCAAGATGGAATTTCAGCCGAAAACACCGATCGGTGGAATAGCCGTGACTTCGATGGAATTCACAGTAGACTGTCTTGTCTGCTGTGAATTTGGAATTCGGCTGAAGAGGATTAGGCCTCCGAACGAACTCTTCGTGTTGAATGCGGTCGAGTATCTGCTCGACTGGCATGTTCCACTCGGTGAAAGTGGTCTTCGTTGGAGATCGACGCCCATCATTCTTTGATCTTTTGTTGGCCGGAGGGGCTGCTGCTTCAGTGTTGTGAGCCTTTGCAGCATATTTAGGTGCTTCTCTTTCAGCAGGCCTTTTCTTAGTTTCTCGCCCTTTTCGAGCGACTTGATCGTCTTCCACTTCAATCTCCCTCTGAATTCGATCGAACATAGCTCCCAGAGAAGGAGGGGGATTGCGGATGAAGTCGTTGTAGATGTGTAGATCGAAGCGGAGAGCGTTCTGGAAAGCCAACATGATGGCTTCATCATCCAGATGCCTTCCAGAGAGAGCAGCATGCTCGTTGCGAAACCTCCTCGTGAAGCTGCGGAGAGTCTCATCTGCACCCATCCTTAGTCGATATAGAGAGTCGAGCTTCTTCTCGGGTTTCAGGTTGAGCTGGTAATGCTGCACAAAGAGGTTAGCCAAAACACCGAACTGGGTAATGGATCCAGCTCGGAGGTTGTGATACCAGTCGAGTGAAGGCTCGTCGAGACTTCCCGCGAAGGTGCGGCAGAGCACGTTGTTTTCCTCTTCGTGTGGCGTTAGAGCTTGCTTGAAGGCAAGTATATGGAGGCTTGGATCTCCTCTGATACAGTTGAATTTGGGGAGGATAGGAGTTCTCCATCCTCTTGGAAAGGTGGTATCGAAGAGACTTCGATGTAGAGGTCCGGCAGAGGAATACCCATCCCTACGACCATGTCCTCGACCTAGAGGTGGGTCAAGAGGCAAGATCGCAAGGTCTTGCTCTGGTATTGAAGTGTTTGCCGGTCGAAGTCGATGTCGAAGGTCTGATCCAAGTCCACGTTGGAGTGGAATGGAAGGGGAGACTCTACTCTTTGAAGGAGCGCCTTTCATTTGGTGCTTCCTTGGCAGGTTGAGCTTCGATGGTGCTCTTTTGTCGCAGTTACGACCAGATGAAGATTGGGAGGACTCGTCTTCAAGACGATCCCAAACACTCTGCTTCCAAGGAGCAGCAGAGGGAGTTGGGTCGCGTCGAATTCTCTCGAGAGCATCAGTGCCCATTGACCTCCGTTGTTCGGAGTAAATTGAATGTCGAGGAGGATCAACCCTCTCACTTGCGGAGGGGATCGGAATAGCAATTCCAGCTTCGGAAGCTGCCTTCTTCAGAGCATCCCTCTCAGCAGTGAGGGTGGCGTTTTGCTTCGCCAATTGGAGTAGTTGGAAATCGATTGCAGAGATCTGGTAAGTCGATGGAGGATCTTCAGCAGGAGCAGGGACAGTCTGCCCAATTGATTGATGAGGATGAGGGGCGATCGGTCGATCGACCGATCTCCCGCTTCCTGAATGAACCCCCATCTCGGGAACAGCAAGGGGCTGCCCGAAGTTGAGCCTTTGACTCATTGAACGAGTCTCAGGATGAGGTTGATGTTGAGTGTTACTTCCTTCTGGTTGGCCCTGGTGTTTGGTTCTCGCCATTCAGAGTGCGAAGGGTACAACGAGATTGCCGACGTCCGATCAGTTGTCTGATCAACCGAGGGGGCGAGGAAGTTTGGCTATTGATCTGGTAGTTGAAGTAAAGAGAGAACACAGCTTCTCGCTCGAATCCCACAGACGGCGCCAAACTGTGGGGGAAAATCTTCGTGCCGACCCGAAGACTCTCGCAGCACCAGTCAATTGAATGTTCGTGTTGACGTCGAAGATCGTTGGTCGATCTGTTGATCGAAATTGAAGCTTTTGATTTGTAAACAGAGAGATGCAATCAGAGAGAGAGTTTGACACGAGAAGTGATCTCGGAGTTCAGCCGAAGCCTACGTCTCCGTGCTATAGGGTGCAACCCGAATTCACTAACACTTATGTTGAAGTGATCTCGACAGGCCGAGTATCACTGTAAACACTGATCTTTCTGAAAGAAGATCAAAGGGAGATGGTAGATCGGAAGTTTGAAATCCCAGAGCTCTGGTTCTGAAAATCAGATCTCAGAGTGGAAATCAGATTTGTGGATCGGGATCCCTTTTACATTCGAAGGCTCTGCTATTTATAGGCATTCCGGGTGGCGAATGGCGGTTTCTGCTGTAGTATCTGGGGATTCTCCAGGTAAAGTTGCGGGCCCTGCGGTTGTCTTCGGGGGTCCACCAGGCAGGGCTGGTGGGTCCCGCTGTAGTCCTCGTGGGTCCACCAGGCAGGGCCGGTGGGTCCCGCTGTAATCCTCGTGGGCCCACCAGGTAGGGCCGGTGGGTCCCGCTGTAACCCTCGTGGGCCCACCAAGCAGGGCCGGTGGGTCCCGCTGTAGTCCTCGTGGGCCCACCAGGCAGGGCCGGTGGGTCCCGTGGTAGATTTATGCCAAAATTTGCACCCACAATATTATCGATGAAAAGCTCGACATCGAACACATAAAATAAACTAACATCTATTATGATCTAGGGTTTCATCTCGGCCTTAGCATGCGGTTTAGCTAGACATGAGTTTTGTTACATCAAAGGAAAGACTGAAAATAAACAAAGTACAGATCATCCCTGAAGATTGCTCCGTGGACTTCGCTTGCCTCAATCGCGTTTCTCGATGCTTTCTCCGCTTCGGCTCGTTCACGTCGTGGCTTCGATGACGGTGCGATGACGGCTCGAATGGTGGACGAATGACGGATGATGGCCGTTGGCGACGGGATGTGGACGATTAGGGGTTCGGGTTTTGGTCCAGGCTTGTGGTCGGTAGACGATGATGGAAGCCGGTGATGGGAAGATGGATCGAGATGGTGGCTCCGGTCCGGTGTTGATGGGTGGGGTCCTAAGTGGTAGATGGCTAAGGTGGGTGATGGAAGCTAGGTACGGTCGTCCAAAGCCTCCCTTGATGGTTCCGATCCCCCCCTCTATATAGGAGAGATAGGTTGGTTATTGTAGAGAGAGAATAGATAGAGAGAGAGAAAGTCTGGGGGAGAGAGGGTTTCGCATGGGGGACGTGCATGGCTCGGTTAAAATGGACGGTTGTGATTCGGAAATAGAGAGAGAAAGGAGAGAATAAGGAAAGAGAGAGAGAGACAGTCGGGTTTTAGAGAGAGAAATCCGGAGTAGGAGAGAGAGATCGGTGAGAGAGGGAGTGGATCCCGGAGAGAGAACGTGGGCCGATCGGGAGTGTGCGGACGGGATGGCCTGATAAGGGAAGAGAAGATAGAGAGATATGGAAAGAGATCTAGAGAGAGAGACGATCGGCTGAGTTTTCGGTTGAGAGGAACTCGGGAGAGAGAGCTGGAAGTTTGGTGGGGATGGGTTCGGCTGGGTCTCGAACGGTTGTGATTTAGTGGGAAAGAGAGAGAGCTCTGATGGGATCCGATCGGGTAAGGGTGAGAGAGGTTCGGGCTGGGCGGTTGGGTTTCGTTTCTAGAGAGAGAATCTGGAGAGAGAAAATCGGGAGAGAGAGTCGGGACCTGCGGACGGTTAAGGAAAGAGAGGGAGAGAAGATCGGGCTGCTGTTATGGGAATGGACGGCTATGATCGAGTGCATGGACGGGAGAAAGAGATGAGTGGAGAGTTAGGTGGCTGGGTTTTTGGCGTGCATGAGCTGATGCACGGAAGGGACGGCCGTGATCGGGTCTAGAGAGAGAGAGAATCAAGGGGCAGCGGCTGCTTGGTTCACATGCATGCTTGCATGGGTTTGGATCTGTAGGGACGATGCATGGGACGCACGGATGGCTGTGATATTGTTAGAGAGAGAGGGTCGGCTGTGATTTAGATGCATACATGGGTTTGGGCCATGCAGTGGAGGGCTGTGATGGATCGGACGGTGCTGTGATGGTGGGTGAAAGAGTAGGTGAAGATCTTGGGTTTGAGAGAGAAAATAGGGGCACTGCATGCATGGGATCACAGCATGAGGTAATTGGGATCGGACGACTGGGTGTGGTGCACCGCATGGAGAGGTTCCGGAGCTTGCCATCGGGTCGGGACGGGGTTGATGCACGGGATGGAGGGCATGGGTTTGAGGCTCAGACGGTGCTGGCCGGGCAAAGATAACACGTGGGTGCATGATCGAGCCGGGTTTCATACTTCAAACCCTATGGGAATGCGCGGCTTCAATTTAGAAGGAAGAAGAGGTCATGAGAGAGAATCGGGTTTGTGCGATTCGATCGAAGTCTTGGCCATGACGGGTTTACGGGCGACTTTGTATATAGACGGTTGCGATGGGTACGATGGTGAAATAGAACGAGTAGGGAATGGGCGACTTGGTTTGGTTAATGGGTTCAAGCGCGATGGGGTCAAGTGGAAGGCTTGGTCACCCACTTATCATCATCTGAATTCTTCATCAAATCCATCGTCGGTCCTTCGCATGGTTGTAGTCATCTTCTGATTTGAGTCATACGTTGGAGCGATTTGTTGAATTCTTCCCCCGCCGTCGAATTATTGCACATTCTTTCTTTCATCGTTCCTTCAGAGGTGTCCGCATACGGCCTGTACAACTTCCATCGAATTGCCGTGAGAATATCCATTGCTTGATCATAACGCTCTTGAGCTGACTGCATCGATAACCGGATCAATTCCCTGAAAATCACACATGAAATGACGTCCATAAGATTCTAATACGCGATTATCGATAAAAGGGATATATTGGACTTTCGAGCTCCGTATTTTTCATGCATGCAATGTATGAGAGCGAACCAATATACCGTTGGGTTCGTATGAGAGTCTACTATATCGTGGTGCAAAGAAATTTATGCAGTTTACGTGTATTATGAAAGTTTTACGTAGCAAAGTGACGCTATGTGCATGATAAAGAAGGGTTAAATCGCACCAAATGGACGCTCAACAGTATACATTCGTGCGAATGAATTAGAATGGATCGTACGAATGGATTAGAATGGATCGTACAAATGAATTAGAAAGGTTACATTTGTGAGAATGAATTAGAATGGATCGTACGAATGAATTAAAATGGATCGTACGAATGGATTAGAATGGATCGTATGAATGGATTAGAATGGATCGTACGAATGAATTAGAATGGATCATACAAATGAATCAGAAAGGTTACATTCGTAAGAATGAATTAGAAAGGATCGTATGAATGAATTAGAATGGATCATGCGATTGAATTTGAATGGATCGTACGAATGAATTAGAATGGATCGAATGAATGAAATAGAATGGATACATTCGTGCGAATGAATTAGAATGGATCGTAGGAATGAATTAGAATGGATCGTACGAATGAATTAGAATGATTACATTCGTGCGAATGAATTAGAATAGATCGTACGTAGGAATGAATTAGAATGGATCGTACGAATGAATTAGAATGGATCGTACGAATGGATTAGAATAGATTATGCGAATGAACTAGAATGGATCGTATGAATAAATTAGAATGGATCGTGCGAATGAATTAAAATGGAGACATTTGTGCGAATGAATTAGAATGGATCGTACGAATGAATTAGAATAGATCGTAGGAATGAATTAGAATGGATCATACGAATGAATTAGAATGGATCGTGCGAATGAATTAGAATGGATCATACGAATGAATTAGAATGGATACATTTGTGCGATGAAAAATTCATTCGTTCGATCCATTCTAATCCATTCGTACGTTTGAATTAGATTGGATTGTGCGAATGAATTAGAATGAATACATTCGTGCGAATGAATTACAATAGATCATATGAATGAATTAGAATAGATCGTACGAATGAATTAGAATGGATCGTGCAAATGAATTTGAATGGATCGTGCGAATGAATTAGAATGGATCATACGAATGAATTAGAATGGATCGTACGAATGAATTAGAATGGATACATTCGTGCGAATGAATTAGAATGGATCGTACGATTGAATTAGACTGGATCGTACGAATAAATTAGAATGGATACATTCATAAGAATGAATTAGAATGGATCGTACGAATAGATTAGAATGGATCATACGAATGGATTAGAATGGATCGTACGAATGGATTAGAATGGATCGTACGAATGAATTAGAATGGATCGTACGAATGAATTAGAAAGGTTACATTCGTGAGAACGAATTAGAATGGATCGTACGAATGAATTAGAATGGATCATGCGAATGAATTTGAATGGATTGTACGAATGAATTTGAATGGATCGTACGAATGAATTAGAATGGATACATTCGAGTGAATGAATTAGAATAGATCGTAGGAACGAATTAGAATAGATCATACAAATGAATTAGAATGGATCGTGCGAATGAATTAGAATGGATTGTACGAATGAATTAGAATGGATACATTCGTGCGAATGAATTAGAATGGATCGGACGAATGAATTAGAATGGATCGTACGAATGAATTAGAATGGTTCTAATCTATTCGTACGATCCGTTCTAATTCATTCGCACGAATGTAACCATTCTAATTCATTCATACGATCCATTCTAATTCATTCCTACGATTCATTCTAATACATTAGCAAATTAGAATGGATCGTATGAATGAATTAGATGTGATCGTGCGAATGAATTAGAATGGATCGTACGATCCATTCTAATTCATTCGTATTATTAATTCTAATTCATTCGCACGATCCATTCTAATTCATTCGTACGATCCATTCTAATTCATTCGCACGAATGTAACCATTCTAATTCGTTCGTACGATCCATTCTAATTCATTCCTACGATCCATTGTAATTCATTCGCACGAATGTATCCATTCTAATTCATTTGCACGATCCATTCTAATTCATTCATATGATCCATTCTAATTCATTCGTACGATCCATTCTAATTCATTCGCTCGAATGTATCCATTCTAATTCATTCGTACGATCCATTCTAATTCATTCGTACAATCCATTCTAATTCATTCTCACGAATGTAACCTTTCTAATAGATTTGTATGATCCATTCTAATTCATTCGTACGATCCATTCTAATCCATTCGTACGATCCATTCTAATCCATTCGTACGATCCATTCTAATTCATTCGCACGAATGTAACCATTCTAATTCATTCGTACGATCCATTCTAATTCATTCGTATGATCCATTCTAATTCATTCCTACGATCTATTCTAATTCATTCGCTCGAATGTATCCATTCTAATTCATTCGTTCGATCCATTCTAATTCATTCATACGATCTATTCAAATTCATTCGCTGATCCATTCTAATTCATTCGTACGATCCATTCTAATTCATTCGCACGATCCATTCTATTTTGCGAATGAATTAGAATGGATCATAGGAATGAATTAGAATGGATCGTATGAATGAATTAGAATGGTTACATTTGTACGAATGAATTAGAATGGATCGTACGAATGGATTAGAATAGATCGTACGAATGGATTAGAATGGATCATACGGATGGATTAGAATGGATTGTACGAATGAATTAGAATAGATCATACAAATGAATTAGAAAGGTTACATTCGTGAGAATGAGTTAGAATGGATCGTGCGAATGAATTAGAATTGATCATACAAATGAATTAGAATGGATCGTACAAATAAATTAGATTGCATCGTACGATCCATTCTAATTCATTCGCACGATCCATTCTAATTCATTCGTATGATCAATTCTAATTTATTCGCACGATCCATTCTAATTCATTCGTACGATCCATTCTAATTCTATTACACGAATGTAACCATTCTAATTCATTCGTACGATCCATTCTAATTCATTCCTATGATCTATTCTAATTCATTTGCACGAATGTATCCATTCTAATTCATTCGTACGATCCATTCTAATTAATTCGCACAAATGTATCCATTCTAATTTAGTCGTACGATCCATTCTAATTTATTAACTCAAATATATCCATTCTAATTCATTCGTACGATCCATTCTAATTCATTCGCACGAATGTATCCATTCTAATCCATTCTAATTCATCGCACAAATCCGTTCTAATTCATTCGCACGAATGTATCCATTCTAATTCATTCGTGCGAATGAATTAGAACGGATTCGTGCGATGAATTCGAATGGATCGTACGAATGAATTAGAATGGATCATACCAATGAATTAGAATGGATCGTACAAATGAATTAGAAAGGTTACATTTGTGAGAATGAATTAGAATGGATCGTACGAATGAATTAGAATGGATCATGCGAATGAATTTGAATGGATCATACGAATGAAAAAAAATAAATAAGAATGGATCGTACGAATGAATACGAATGAATAAGAATGGATCGTACGAATGAATTAGAATAAATTAGAATGGATCGTGCAAATGAATTAGAATGGATACATTCGTGCGAATGAATTAGAATGGATCGAAGGAATGAATTAGAATGGATCGTGCGAATGAATTAGAATGGATCGTACGAATGAATTAGAATGGATCGTACGAATGGTTTAGACTGTATCGTACGAATGGATTAGAATGGATCGTACGAATGAATTAGAATGGATCGTGCGAATGAATTTGAATGGATTGTGCGAATAAATTAGAATGGATCGTACAAATGAATTAGAATGGATACATTCGAGCGAATGAATTGGAATGGATCATACGAATGGATTAGAAAGGATCGTACGAATGGATTAGAATGGATCGTACGAATGAATTAGAATGGATCATACAAATGAATTAGAAAGGTTACATTCGTGAGAATGAATTAGAATGGATCGTATGAATGAATTAGAATGGATCATGCGAATGAATTTGAATGGATCATATGAATGAATAAGAATGGATCGTACGAATGAATTAGAATGGATCGTACGAATGTATCCATTCTAATTCATTCGTACGATCCATTCTAATTCGTTCATATGATCCATTCTAATTCATTCGCACGATCCATTCTAATTCATTCGCACGATCCATTCTAATTCTATCATATGATCCATTCTAATTGATTCGCACGAATGTATCCATTCTAGTTCATTCGTACGCTCCATTCTAATTCATTCGTATGCTCCAATTTTATTCATCGCACAAATGTATCCATTCTAATTCATTCGTACGATCGATTCTAATTCATTCGCACGATTGATTCTAATTCATTCGTATGAACCATTCTAATTCATTCGTACGATCCATTCTAATTCTTTCGTACGATCCATTCTAATTCATTCGCACAATCTATTCTAATTCATTCGTACAATCCATTCTAATTCATTCGTACGATCCATTCTAATTCATTCGCACTATCCATTCTAATTCATTCGTACGATCCATTCTAATTCATTCCCACTATCCATTCTAATTCATTCGCGCGATCCATTCTAATTTATTTGTACGAATGAATTAGAATGGATCGTACGAATGAATTAGAATGGATTAGAATAGATCGTGTGAACGAATTAGAATGGATAGTGCGAATGAATTAGAATGGATCGTACGAATGAATTAGAATGGATTGTACGAATGAATTAGAATAGATCGTGCGAATGAATTAGAATGGATCGTACGAAAGAATTAGAATGGATCGTACGAATGAATTAGAATGGATCATACGAATGAATTAGAATGGATCGTACGAATGAATTAGAATGGATACATTTGTGCGATGAATAAGAATAGATCGTACGAATGAATTAGAATGGATCGTACGAATAAATTAGAATGGATCGTGCGAATGAATTAGAATGGATCGTACGAATGCATTAGAATGGATCAGACGAATGAATTAGAATGGATCGTACGAATGGATTAGAATGGATCGTACGAACGAATTAGAATGTATCGTATGAACGAATTAGAATGGATCGTACGAATGGATTAAAATGGATCATGCGAATGAATTAGAATGGATCGTATGAATGAATTAGAATGGATACATTTGTGCGATGAATAAGAATGGAGCGTATGAATTAGAATGGATCATACGAATGAATTAGAATGGATCGTGCGAATGAATTAGAATTGATCATACGAATGAATTAGAATTGATCATACGAATGAATTAGAATGGATCGGATGAATGAATTAGAATGGATACATTTGTACGAATGAATTAGAATGGATCGTACGAATGAATTAGAATGGATCCACCGAATGAGTTAGAATGGATCATACGAATGAATTAGAATGGATCGTACGAATGAATTAGAATGGATTGTGCGAATGAATCTGAATGGATTGTATGAATGAATTACAATGGATATATTTATGCGAATGAATTAGAATAGATCATATGAATGAATTAGAATGGATCGTACGAATGAATTAGAATGGTTACATTCGTGCGAATGAATTAGAATAGATCGTACGAATGAATTAGAATGGATCGTACAAATGAATTAGAATGGATACATTTGTGCGATGAATAAGAATGGAGCGTACGAATGAATTTGAATGGAGCGTACGAATGAACTAGAATGGATACATTCGTGCGAATGAATTAGAATGGATTCCACGAATAAATTAGAATGGATACATTCGTGCGAATGAACTAGAATGGATCGTACGAATGAATTAGAATGGATCGTGCGAATGAATTAGAATGAATCGTACGAATGAATTAGAATAGATCGTGCGAATAAATTAGAATGGATCATACGAATGAATTAGAATAGATATATTCATGCGAAAGAATTAGAATGGATCGTGCGAATGAATTAGAATGGATCGTATGAATAAATTAGAATGGATCGTACGAATGAATTAAAATGGATACATTTGTGCGAATTAGAATGGATCGTACGAATAGATTAGAATTAGATCGTACGAATGAATTAGAATGGATCGTACGAATGGATTAAATGGATCGTACGAATGGATTATAATGGATCGTACGAATGGATTAGAATGGATCGTACGAATGAATTAGAATGGATCATACAAATGAATTAGAAAGGTTACATTCGTGAGAATGAATTAGAATGGATCGTACGAATGAATTAGAATGGATCATGCGAATGAATTTGAATGGATCGTACGAATGAATAAGAATGGATCGTACGAATGAATTAGAATGGATACATTCGAGCGAATGAATTAGAATAGATTGTAGGAATAAATTTGAATGGATCATACGAATGAATTAGAATGGATCGTGCGAACGAATTAGAACTGATCGTACGAATGAATTAGAATGGATACATTTGAGCGAATGAATTAGAATGGATCGTACGAATGAATTAGAATGGATCGTACGAATGGATTAGAAAGGATCGTACGAATGGATTAGAATGGATCGTACGAATGAATTAGAATGGTTCATAGAAATGAATTAGAAAGGTTACTGTTGGGGGTAGCTGAAGCTCGCCCAGGAGTTCGCCCCCCCCCGTGCTCACCAAATCATCTTAACAGGGAGCGAGATCCACATTGGGCTGAAGGGGCCCAAGGCCAAGAGCTCGCTCAGGAGCTCGACAAAGCACTCTCCGGAGCTCGCCCCAGCTCGCGCAGGAGCTCGCCCCAGCTCGCCCATGCTCGCTCAGGAGCTCGCCTAGCTCGCGCAAGAGCTCGCCCATGCTCGCTCAGGAGCTCGCCTAGCTCGCGCAGGAGCTCGCCTATGCTCGCTCAGGAGCTCGTCTAGCTCGCGCAGGAGCTCGCCCATGCTCGCCCAAGCTCGCCCAGACCCCTGTTTATCGAAGAGGTTGCTCCCTCGAGGTCCGACTCTTGATAGATATGGACGAAAGGACGGAGCAGTGCAGGGCGAGCTTGCCTTTGCTTTCTCCCTGAGACCATCCAGACTTGAACATTCCAGAATAGCCACCTGGCCGTGACAAGAAAGATGCTCTCCCCCACTCAAACCGCCTGGCAGGCTTGACGACAAAATGTCAGGGCGCGAGTACCAAGGACTGTCAGACCCACGCGAGCCAGAACGTGGGGGTCTAGAAGGCTCTGGAAAGAATCTCCACGTGTCGGGCCACGGTAGGCTGCCGATTGCTATAAATGCTCAGCACCAGGCTCCATAGTACAGGTTCGAATCCCATTTCCCTACCACCTTTGTATACAACAGCTCGCCGTTGTGCACCCGTGACTGACTTGAGCGTCGGAGGGTCTGCGCTCCTAAGGGAGCCAGCCGTTCTTACGCTTTTTCTCTGTCTTGCAGGTAGCCCGCACGGACCAGCGAAAAATCCCCCGAACATTTGGCGCCGTCTGTGGGATCTTCGACTGGTTCCTGCGAGAACACCCACGACCAAGCGGTTGAACGCCGTGGGCTCTCGTAACCCCAAAGATGGCTCCGGCGACAAGGGGACGCAGGCGACCGAGGACCCGTGCGAGGTCTGAGCGTAGCGAACCTCCTGTTGAGACTCCCCAGCCCCATGTCCCGCTGAGTGACCAGCTCCTGTTGGAGATGTTGGCCACCCAGCGGGCCATGATGGAGGAACTGACGCGACTGTGTCAGGTTCCAGCGGCCAGCCGACGGTCCGGGCCGGCGGATATGGCACCTCCGGTGCGAACACAAGCTTCAGCATCGCGCCCGCCCACGGCCATTCCGGCTCGGTAGGTTTCCCATCCGGAACTCCCGGTCGAGAGAGCGGCCGTACGCGGGGTGCCGGAAACTCCACTTATGAGGCTGCAGAAGCTAGTAACCCAGCGGTATAGCAACTAGGCGACCTCGCAGGCGACCATCCCTCGCCGCCGCAGCCGGAGCGCTGATTCTGACGAGTCGGAGCCAAGGTCTCTAGAGCGGGATCGCGACCCGCGCCATCGGCGACGAGGGAAAGAGCACGCGGTGGCTATTCCCTCCGAAGCTCGAGAGGCAACGGCCTCCCACAGACCGACCGCCACGCTAAAGGAGACCGCGGGCGAACAGCAAGGAGGCCGCCGATCGGTAGCCCCCGAGGGTCGCCGCGGGGTGGATCCGAACCTCCCTCGAGGGAGCGTGCACGGCCGCCTAGGACCTGCGCAGCAGCCTCTGGGAGTTCTCCCCGGGCACTGGCAGCGACCTAACGCGACGGTCGACCTGCTGGAGGACCTCGCCGCCCACGGGGGTAGCTCGTCCTTCACAAGCGAGGTGCACCAAGGAGGCTTTCCGCACCATTGGACCCCCCCCGAAGTTTGTTCTGTTCGACGGATCGCAAGATCCAGTCGACCATCTATTGGCTTACCGAAAGCTATTAGTTTTCCGGGACCAAGACCATGTCTTGTGCCGGGCTTTCCCGAGCAGCTTGACGGGCTCGGCGCTAAATTGGTTACACAAGCTGTCATCGGGCACCATTCCAGACTTCCCTACTCTCTCCAGGTTATTTCTGGAGCAGTACCGCTGCAACAGGCAGCCCCCAAAGAGGATTGAGTTCCTTTTCACTTTGGTCATGGGAGCCCGCGAAAGCCTGTGAAACTTCGCGACGCACTTTCGAAGCGCCTACCTCACCCTCGAGGATGCGGTCGGTCAAGATCGCACGACGGTGAGCGCTTTCCGGAACGCCCTCCCCGAGGGGTGCAAGCTTCATGACACGTTGGTGATCGAAGATCCTCGCACGATGGTCGAGCTCTTCGCTCTTGTCCAGCAACACATCAAGCTCGAAGATGCGGTGTTAGACCGGGAGGGAAAGGCAGTCGAGCAGCGACCTCCTCCGGCTCTGCGGCCTCTTGTCGTTAAGACCGTGGAGAGCCTGCATGATCTATAAAGCAAGACCGGGATCCTCAGAGGCAGCCAGTGGGCGACCTTGAGCTTCCCGGGGCAGTCCGCCGTTGTGCGGACTTAAAGCAAGACCGGGATCCTCAGAGGCAGCCAGTGGGCGACCTTGAGCTTCCAGGGGCAGTCCACCGTTGTGCGGACTTAAAGCAAGACCGGGATCCTCAGAGGCAGCCAGTGGGCGACCTTGAGCTTCCCGGGGTAGTCCGCCGTTGTGCGGACTTAAAGCAAGACTGGGATCCTCAGAGGCAGCCAGTGGGCAACCTTGAGCTTCCCGGGGCAGTCCGCCGTCGTGCGGACTTAAAACAAGACCGGGATCCTCAGAGGCAGCCAGTGGATGACCTTGAGATTCCCGGGGAAGTCCGCTACCTAGTGGATTCTAAACCTAACCGGGATCCTTCGCGTTCACCTGCCATGAACGGAAGCATCCTGGCGTAAGCGTACCCCTCAAAGGGCAAGATCGCTGAACAGGATCATCGAGGGAAATTAACCGGGCAGGGGGCAGCTAGCACTTATTAGTTTTCTTCAAAAATAAAAATGGTTTAAGTCTCTGAGTGTAGGGAAGTTTCTGAAGTTATTTGGTTCGCTTATCGTTTTCCGGGCTCAGAGACTATATTGAGTTTTAGCGAGCATGCCGAGTTTTTCGTTTACATATACTTTAAAGATAAAAAGATTGAATCGAATTAGCTGCCTCGCCCGGGGTATCACTCTCGAGATCGCTGCGAAACTCCTAAAACGGGCTCATGAGCAGCACAGAGAGAAAGAAACATCGAGCCTCACACTGAATTTGAGATGAAACGACCGTTGGAGATTTGGAGCGATACCCAAGCCACAAGATCGCATGCAGCTGGAGCCCGCAGCTCGCCCGAGGCAGACCCTGACCGCGTGTGGCAAGCTCGCACCGGAAGGAGATCGCTCGTGGCTGACGCTCCCGGCTCGCCCAGCGTTTGTGAAGTACTGGGAGTCAAACCCTCGGCGCAAATCGCCTACGGCAGGAGCCCGCAGCTCGCCCGAGGCAGACCCTGACCGCGTGTGGCAAGCTCGCACCGGAAGGAGATCGCTTGTGGCTGACGCTCCCGGCCCGCCGAGCGTGCAGGAGCCCGCAGCACGCCCGAGGCAGACCTTGACCGCGTGTGGCAAGCTCGCACCGGAAGGAGATCGCTCGTGGCTGACGCTCCCGGCCCGCCTCAGCGTTTGTGAAATACTAACAGTCAAAGCTCTCGACGCAAATCGCCCATGGCTGGAGCCCGCAGCTCGCCCGACGCAGACCCTGACCGCGTGTGGCAAGCTCGCACTGGAAGGAGATCGCTCGTGGCTGACGCTCCCGGCCCGCCCGGCGTTTGTGAAATACTGGCAGTCAAAGCTCTCGGCACAGACCGCCCACCACAGGTGCCCGCAGCCCACAAGTTGGAGGTCGCCAATGACTGGTGCTCCCAATCCGATCGTCGTGTGCAATAAGACTCCTGAGCAAGCGTCAAAGTCTCCTTGGTCGCTCCCTCAGGAGGGGGTAATGTTGGGGGTAGCTGAAGCTCGCCCAGGAGTTCGCCCCCCCCCCCGTGCTCACCAAATCATCTTGACAGGGAGCGAGATCCACATTGGGCTGAAGGGGCCCAAGGCCAAGAGCTCGCTCAGGAGCTCGACAAAGCACTCTCCGGAGCTCGCCCCAGCTCGCCCATGCTCGCTCAGGAGCTCGCCTAGCTCGCGCAGGAGCTCGCCTAGCTCGCGCAGGAGCTCGCCCATGCTCGCTCAGGAGCTCGCCTAGCTCGCGCAGGAGCTCGCCTATGCTCGCTCAGGAGCTCGTCTAGCTCGCGCAGGAGCTCGCCCATGCTCGCCCAAGCTCGCCCAGACCCCTGTTTATCGAAGAGGTTGCTCCCTCGAGGTCCGACTCTTGATAGATATGGACGAAAGGACGGAGCAGTACAGGGCGAGCTTGCCTTTGCTTTCTCCCTGAGACCGTCCAGACTTGAACATTCCAGAATAGCCACCTGGCCGTGACAAGAAAGATGCTCTCCCCCACTCAAACCGCCTGGCAGGCTTGATGACAAAATGTCAGGGCACGAGTACCAAGGACTGTCAGACCCACGCGAGCCAGAACGTGGGGGTCTAGAAGGCTCTGGAAAGAATCTCCACGTGTCGGGCCACGGTAGGCCGCCGATTGCTATAAATGCACACCCCCAGGCTCCATAGTACAGGTTCGAATCCCATTTCCCTACCACCTTGTTATACAACAGCTCGCCGTTGTGCACCCGTGACTGACTTGAGCGTCGGAGGGTCTGCGCTCCTAAGGGAGCCAGCCGTTCTTACGCTTTTTCTCTGTCTTGCAGGTAGCCCGCACGGACCAGCGAAAAATCCCCTGAACAGTTACATTCGTGAGAATGAACTAAAATAGATCGTACGAATGAATTAGAATGGATCGTACGAATGAATTAGAATGGATACATTCGAGCGAATGAATTAGAATGGATCGTACGAATGAATTAGAATGGATCATAGGAATGAATTAGAATGGATCGTGCAAATGAATTAGAATGGATCGTATGAATGAATAAGAATGGATCGTACGAATGAATTAAATGGATATATTTGTGCGAATGAATTAGAATGGATACATTCGTGCGAATGAATTAGAATGGATCGTACGAAAGAATTAGAATGGATCATAGGAATGAATTAGAATGGATCGTGCAAATGAATTAGAATGGATACATTCGTGCCAATGAATTAGAATGGATCGTAGGAATGAATTAGAATGGATCCTACGAATGAATTAGAATGGTTACATTCGTGCGAATGACTTAGAATAGATCGTAGGAATGAATTAGAATGGATCGTACAAATGAATTAGAATGGTTACATTCGTGCGAATGAAATAGAATGGATCGTACGAATGAATTAGAATGAATCATACGAATGAATTAGAATGGATCGTGCGAATGAATTTGAATGGATCGTGCGAATGAATTAGAATGGATACATTCGTGCAAATGAATTAGAATGGATCGTACGATTAAATTAGAATGGATCGTAATGAATTAGAATGGATCGTACGAATGAATTAAAATGGATACATTCATACGACTGAATTAGAATGGATCATGCGAATTAATTAGAATGGATCGTACAAATGAATTTGAATGGATCGTATCAATAAATTAGAATGGATCGTACGAATGGATTAGAATGGATCGTACGAATGGATTAGAATGGATCGTACGAATGGATTAGAATGGATCGTATGAATGAATTAGAATGGATCGTACAAATGAATTAGAAAGGTTACATTTGTGAGAATGAATTAGAATGGATCGTACGAATGAATTGGAATGGAATGTACGAATGAATTAGAATGGATCGTACAAATGAATTAGAAAGGTTACATTTGTGAGAATGAATTAGAATGGATCGTACGAATGAATTAGAATGGATCGTACGAATGGATTAGAATGGATCGTACGAATGAATTAGAATGGATCCTACGAATGCATTAGAATGGATACATTCGTGCGAATAAATAAGAATGGATCGTACGAATGAATTAGATTGGATCGTGCGAATGAATTAGAGTGGATCGTATGAATGAATTAGAATGGATCCACCGAATGAGTTAGAATGGATCAAACGAATGAATTAGAATGGATCGTACGATTGAATTAGAATGGATTATGCGAATGAATTAGAATGTGCGAATAAATTAGAATGGATCGTACGAATGAATTAGAATGGATCGTATGAATGAATTAGAATGGATACCTTTGTGCATATGAATTAGAATGGATCGTACGAATGAATTAGAATAGATCATATTAATGAATTAGAATGGATCATACGAATGAATTAGAATAGATCGTAGGAATGAATTACAATGGATCGTACGAATGGATTAGAATGGATCGTACGAATGGATTAGAATGGATCGTACGAATGGATTAGAATGGATCATTCGAATGAATTAGAAAGGTTACATTTGTGAGAATGAATTAGAATGTATCGAACGAATGGATTAGAATGGATCGTACGAATGGATTAGAATGGATCATACGAATGAATTAGAATGGATCGTACGAATGGATTAGAATGGATCGTACGAATGGATTAAAACACATTGTACGAATGAATTAGAATAGATACATTTGTACGAATGAATTAGAATGGATCGTACGAATGGATTAGAATGGATCGTACGAATGAATTAGAATGGATCGTACGAATAAATTAGAATGGATCGTATGAATGAATTAGAATGGATCGTACGAATGAATTAGAATGGATACATTCGAGTGAATGAATTAGAATGGATCGTACGAATGAATTAGAAAGGATCTTAGGAATGAATTAGAATGGATCATGCAAATGAATTAGAATGGATACATTCGTGCGAATGAATTAGAATGGATCGTAGGAATGAATTAGAATGGATCGTACGAATGAATTAGAATGGTTACATTCGTACGATCGAATTAGAATGGATCGTACGAATAAATTAGAATGGATACATTCAAGCGAATGAATTAGAATGGATCGTACGAATGAATTAGAATGGATCATACAAATGAATTAGAAAGGTTACATTCGTGAGAATGAATTAGAATGGATCGTACGAATAAATTAGAATGGATCATGCGAATGAATTTGTATAGATCGTACGAATGAATTAGAATGGATCGAATGAATGAATTAGAATGGATACATTCGAGAGAATGAATTAGAATAGATCGTAGGAATGAATTAGAATGGATCATACGAATGAATTAGAATGGATCGTGCGATCGTAGGAATGAATTAGAATGGATCATACGAATGAATTAAAATGGATTGCACGAATGAATTACAATGGATACATTCGTGCGAATGAATTAGAATGGATCGTACGAATGGATTAGAATGGATCGTACGAATGGATTAGAATGGATCATACGAATGAATTAGAATGGATCGTACAAATAAATTAGAAAGGTTACATTTGTGAGAATGAATTAGAATGGATCGTACGAATGAATTAGAATGGATCGTACAAATGGATTAGAATGGATCGTACGAATGAATTAGAATGGATCGTGCGAATGAATTAGAATGAATCGTACGAATGCATTAGAATGGATCATACAAATGAATTAGAATGGATCGTACGATCCATTCTAATTCATTCGTCCGATCCATTCTAATTCATTCGCACGAATGTTTCCATTCTAATTTATTCGTATAATCTATTCTAATTCATTCGCATGATCCATTCTAATTCATTCGTATGATCCATTCTAATTCATTCCTATGATCTATTCTAATTCATTCGCTCGAATGTATCCATTCTAATTCATTCGTTCGATCCATTCTAATTCATTCGTACGATCCATTCAAATTCATTCGCATGATCCATTCTAATTCATTCGTACATACAAATGAATTAGAAAGGTTACATTTGTGCGAATGAATTAGAATGGATCGTACGAATGAATTAGAATGGATCATACGAATGAATTAGAATGGATACATTTGTGCGAATGAATTAGAATGGATTGTGGGAATGAATTAGAATAGATCGTACGAATGAATTAGAATGGATCGTACGAATGAATTAGAATGGATTGTGCGAACGATTTAGAATGGATCGTATGAATGAATTAGAATGGATTGTACGAATGAATTAGAATGGATACATTCGAGCGAATGAATTAGAATGGATAGTACGAATGAATTAGAATGGATCATAGGAATGAATTAGAATGGATCGTGCAAATGAATTAGAATGGATACATTCGTGCGAATGAATTACAATGGATCATAGGAATGAATTAGAATGGATCGTACGAATGAATTAGAATGGTTACATTCATGCGAATGAATTAGAATGGATCGTACGGATGGATTAGAATGGATCAGACGAATGAATTAGAATGGATTCATTCCCACGAATGAATTAGAATGGATACATACAAATGAATTAGAAAGGTTACATTCGTGAGAATGAATTAGAATGGATCGTATGAATAAATTAGAATGGATCGTACGAATGAATTAGAATGGATACATTCAAACGAATAAATTAGAATGGATCGTATGAATGAATTAGAATGGATCATAGGAATGATTTAGAATGGATCGTGCAAATGAATTAGAATAGATCGTACGAATGAATTAGAATGGATCGAACGAATGAATTAGAATCGATACATTCGAGCGAATGAATTAGAATAGATCGTAGGAATGAATTAGAATGGATCGTACGAATGAATTAGAATGGATCGTACGAATGAATTAGAATGGTTACATTCGTGCGAATGAATTAGAATGGATCGTACGAATGAATTAGAATGGAAACATTCGTACAATTGAATTAGAATGGATCTTGCGAATGAATTAGAATGAATCGTACGAATGAATTAGAATGGATACATTCGTGAGAATGAATTAGAATGGATCGTACGAATGAATTAGAATGGATCATGCGAATGAATTTGAATGGATCGTATGAATGAATAAGAATGGATCGTACGAATGAATTAGAATGGATACATTCGAGCGAATGAATTAGAATAGATCGTAGGAATAAAAATAGAAATGGATCATACGAATGAATTAGAATGGTTCGTGCGAATGAATTAGAATGGATTGTACGAATGAATTAGAATGGATACATTCGTGCGAATGAATTAGAATGGATCAGACGAATAAATTAGAATAGATTGTACGATTCATTCTAATTCGATCGTACGATCCATTCTAATGCATTTGTACGATTCATTCTAATTCATTCGTCTGATCCATTCTAATTCATTCCTATGATCTATTCTAATTCATTCGCTTGAATGTATCCATTCTAATTCGTTCGTACGATCCGTTCTTATTCATTTGTACGATCCATTCAAATTTATTCGCATGATCCATTCTAATTCATTCGTACGATCCATTCTAATTCATTCTCACGAATGTATCCATTCTAATTCATTCGTACGATCCATTCTAATTCATTCGCACGATCCATTCTAATCCATTCGTACGATCCATTCTAATCCATTCTAATTCATTCATCCGATCCATTCTAATTCATTCGCACGAATGTATCCATTCTAATTCATTCGTACAATCCATTCTAATTCATTCGCACGATCCATTCTAATTCATTCGTATGATCCATTCTAATTCATTCCTACGATCTATTCTAATTCATTCGCTCGAATGTATCCATTCTAATTCATTCGCATGATCCATTCTTATTCATTCATACGATCCATTCAAATTCATTCGCATGATCCATTCTAATTAATTTGTACGATCCATTCTAATTTATTCTCATGAATGTATCCATTCTAATTCATTCATACGATCCATTCTAATTCATTTGCACGATCCATTCTAATTCAATTGTACGAATGTTTCCTTTTTAATTCATTCGTACGATCATTGTAATTCATTCGCACGAATGTAACCGTTCTAATTCATTCGTACGATCCATTCTAACTCATTCGTACGATCCATTCTAATTCATTCCTACGATCTATTCTAATTCATTCGCTCGAATGTATTTATTCTAATTCATTCGTTCGATCCATTCTAATTTATTCGTACGATCCATTCTAATTCATTTGCACAATTCATTCTAATTCATTCCTATGATCCATTCTAATTCATTCGTACGATCCATTCTAATTCTTTCGTTGGAATGTATCCATTCTAATTCATTCGTACGATCCATTCTAATTCATTCGTACGATCCATTCTAATTCATTCTCACAAATGTAACCTTTCTAATTCATTTGTATATATCCATTCTAATTCAATCGTGCGAATGAAAACATTCTAATTCATTCGTCCGATCCATTCTAATCCATTCGTACGATCCATTCTAATTCATTCGCACGAATGTAACCGTTCTAATTCATTCGTACGATCTATTCTAATTCATTCCTACGATCCATTGTAATTCATTCGCACGAATGTATCTATTCTAATTCATTTGCACGATCCATTCTAATTCATTCCTATGATCCATTCTAACTCATTCGTACGATCCATTCTAATTCATTCGCTCGAATGTATCCATTCTAATTCATTCGTACGATCCATTCTAATTCGTTCGTACGATCCATTCTAATTCGTTCGTACGATCCATTCTAATTCATTCGTACGATCCATTCTAATTCATTTGCACGATCCATTCTAATTCATTCGCACAAATGTATCCATTCTAATTCATTCGTACGATCCATTCTAATTCATTCGTACGATCCATTCTAATTCATTCGCACAAATGTAACCTTTCTAATTCATTTGTATGTACGAATGAATTAGAATGGATCATGCGAATGAATTTGAATGGATCGTACGAATGAATTAGAATGGATCGAACGAATGAATTAGAATGGATACATTCGAGCGAATGAATTAGAATAGATCGTAGGAATGAATTGGAATGGATCATACGAATGAATTAGAATGGATCGTGCGAATGAATTAGAATAGATTGTACGAATAAAATAGGATGGATACATTCGTGCGAATGAATTAGAATGGATCGGACGAATGAATCCATTCTAATTCATTCGTACGATCCATTCTAATTCATTCGTACGATCCATTCTAATTTATTCGTATGATCCATTCTAATTCATTCGTACGATCCATTCTAATTCATTCGCTCGAATGTATCCAATCTAATTCGTTCGTACGAACCATTCTAATTCGTTCGTACGAATGTAACCATTCTAATTCATTCGTACGATCCATTCTAATTCATTCCTACGATCCATTCTAATTCATTCGCACGAATGTATCCATTCTAATTCATTTACACGATCTATTCTAATTCATTCCTATGATCCATTCTAATTTATTTGTACGATCCATTTTAATTCAATCGCTCGAATGTATCCATTCTAATTCATTCATACGATCCATTCTAATTCGTTCATACGATCCATTCTAATTCGTTCGTACGATCCATTCTAATTTATTCGTACGATCTATTCTAATCCATTCGTACGATCCATTCTAATTCATTCATACAAATGTATTTATTCTAATTTATTCGTACAATGCGTTCTAATCCATTCGTACGATCCATTCCATTCCTTTCGTACGATCCATTCTAATTCATTCGTACACAAATGTAACCTTTCTAATTCATTTGTACGATCCATTCTAATTCATTCGTACGATCCATTCTAATCCATTCGTACGATCCATTCTAATCCTTTCGTACGATCCATTCTAATTCATTCCTACGATCCATTCTAATTCATCCGTATGATCCATTCTAATTCATTAATATGATCCATTCTAATTCATTCGTATGATCCATTCTAATTCATATGCACAAAGGTATCCATTCTAATTCATTCGTACGATCCATTCTAATTCATTCGTACGATCCATTCTAATTCATTCGCACATTCTAATTCATTCGCACAATCCATTCTAATTCATTTGTACGATCCATTCTAATTCATTCGTATGATCCATTCTAACTCATTCGGTGGATCCATTCTAATTCATTCGTACGATCCATTCTTATTCAATCGCACGATCCATTCTAATTCATTCGTATGATCCATTCTAATTCATTCGCACGAATGTATCCATTCTAATGCATTCGTACGATCTATTCTAATTCATTCGTACGATCCATTCTAATCCATTCGTACGATCCATTCTAATTCATTCGTACGATCCATTCTAATTCATTCTCACAAATGAAACTTTTCTAATTCATTTGTACGATCCATTCTAATTCATTCGTATGATCCATTCTAATTCATTCGTACGATCCATTCTAATTCATTCTCACAAATGTAACCTTTCTAATTCATTTGTACAATCGATTCTAATTCATTCGTATGATCCATTCTAATCCATTCGTATGATCCATTCTAATCCATTCGTACGATCCATTCTAATTTATTCGCACGAATGTAACCATTCTAATTCATTCGTACGATCCATTCTAATTCATTCCTACGATCCATTCTAATCCAATCATACGATCCATTCTAATTCATTCGTACGATCCATTCAAATTCATTCGTACGATCCATTCTAATTAATTCGCACGGTCCATTCTAATTCAGTCGTATGAATGTATCCATTTTAATTTATTCGTACGATCTATTCTAATTCATTACGATCCATTCTAATTTATTCGTACGATCCATTCTAATTCATTTGCACGAATGTATCCATTATAATTCATTCGCACGATCCATTCAAATTCATTCGCACGATCCATTCTAATTCATTCGTATGATTCATTCTAATTCATTCGTACGATCCATTCTAATTCATTCGCACGAATGTAACCATTCTAATTCATTCCTACGACCTATTCTAATTCATTCGCACGAATGTAACCATTCTAATTCATTCGTACGATCCATTCTAATTCATTCCTACGATCCATTCTATTTCATTCACACGAATGTATCCTTTCTAATTCGTTTGCACGATCCATTCTAATTCATTCCTATGATCTATTCTAATTCATTCGTACGATCCATTCTAATTCATTCGCACGAATGTATCCATTCTAATTCATTCGCACAAATATATCCATTCTAATTCATTCGTATGATCCATTCTTATTCATTCATACGATCCATTCTAATTCATTTGCACGATCCATTCTAATTCATTCCTATGATCCATTCTAATTTATTCGTACGATCCATTCTAATTCATTCGCTCGAATGTATCCATTCTAATTCATTCGTACGATCTATTCTAATTCATTTGTACGATCCATTTTAATTTATTCTCATCAATGTAACATTTCTAATTCATTTGTATGATCCATTCTAATTCATTCGTACGATCCATTCTAATCCATTCGTACGATCCATTCTAATCCATTCGTACGATCCATTCTAATTCATTCGTACGATCCATTCTTATTCATTCGCTCGAATGTATCCATTCTAATTCATTCGTACGATCCATTCTAATTCGTTCGCACGATCCATTCTAATTCATTCGTATGATCCATTCTAATTTATTCCTACAATCTATTCTAATTCATTCGCTCGAATGTATCCATTCTAATCCATTCGTACGATCCATTCTTATTCATTCGTACGATCCATTCAAATTCATTCGCATGATCCATTCTAATTCATTCGTACGATCCATTCTAATTCATTCTTACGAATGTAACCTTTCTAATTCATTTGTATGATCCATTCTAATTCATTCGTACGATCCATTCTTATCCATTCGTACGATCCATTCTAATCCATTCGTACGATCCATTCTAATCCATTTGTATGATCCATTCTAATGCATTCGTATGATTCATTCTAATTCATTCGTACGATCCATTCTAATTCATTCGTATGATCTAATTCTAATCCATTCGTACGATCCATTCTAATTCGCACAAATGTATCCATTTTAATTCATTCGTACGATCCATTCTAATTTATTCATACGATCCATATTAATTCATTCGCACGATCCATTCTAATTCATTCGTACGATCCATTCTAATTCATTCGCATGAATATATCTATTCTAATTCATTCGTATGATCCATTCTAATTTATTCGCACGATCTATTCTAATTCATTCGTACGATTCATTCTAATTCATTCGTATGATCCCTTCGAATTCATTCGTATGATCCATTCTAATTCATTCGCACGAATGTATCCATTCTAATTCATTCGTGCGCTCCATTCTAATTCATTCGTACGCTCCATTCTTATTCATCGCACAAATGTATCCATTCTAATTCATTTGTACGATCCATTCTAATTCATTCGTACGATCCATTCAAATTCATTTGTACGATCCATTCTAATTCATTCGTACGATCCATTCTAATTCATTCGCACAAATGTATCCATTCTAATCCATTCGTACGATCCATTCTAATTCATTCGCATGAATGTAACCATTCTAATTAATTCGTACGATCCATTCTAATTCATTCATACGATCCATTCTAATTCATTCGCATAAATATATCCATTGTAATTCATTCATACAATCCATTCAGATTCATTCGCACAATCTATTCTAATTCATTCGTACGATGCATTCTAATTCATTCGTATGATCCATTCTTACTCATTCGGTGGATCCATTCTAATTCATTCGTACGATCCATTCTAATTCATTCGTACAAATGTATCCATTCTAATTCATTCGTCCGATCCATTCTAATTCATTCGTATGATCAATTCTATTTCATTCGCACGATCCATTCTAATTCATTCGTATGATCCATTCTAATTCATACGCTCCATTCTGATTCATCGCACAAATGTATCCATTCTAATTCATTCGTACGATCCATTCTAATTCATTCGCATGATCCATTCTAATCCATTCGTACGATCCATTCTAATTCGTTCATATGATCCATTCTAATTCGTTCATACGATCCATTATAATCCATTCGTACGATCCATTCTAATTTATTCGTCCGATCCATTCTAATGCATTCGTACGATCCATTCTAATTCATTCGCACGATCAATTCTAATTCATTCGCACGATCCATTCTAATTCATTCGTATGATCCATTCTAATTCATACGCTCCATTCTTATTCATCGCACAAATGTATCCATTCTAATTCATTCGTACGATCCATTCTAATTCATTCGCATGATCCATTCTAATCCATTCGTACGATCCATTCTAATTCGTTCATATGATCCATTCTAATTCATTCGTATGATCCATTCTAATTCATTCGTACGATCCGTTCTAATTCTTTCGTACGATCCATTCAAATTCATTCGCACGATCTATTCTAATTCATTCGTACAATTCATTCTAATTCATTCGTACGATCCATTCTAATTCATTCGCACTATCCATTCTAATTCATTCGCACGATCTATTCTAATTCATTCATACGATCCATTCTAATTCATTCGTACGATCCATTCTAATTCATTTGTACGATCCATTCTAATTCATTCGTATGATCCATTCTAATCCATTCGTACGATCCATTCTAATTCATTCGTACAAATAAATTAGAATGGATCGCATGAATGAATTAGAATGGATAGTGCGAATGAATTAGAATGGATCGTACGAATGAATTAGAATGGATAGTACGAATGAATTAGAATGGATCGTACGAATGAATTAGAATGGATTGTACGAATGAATTAGAATAGATCGTGCGAATGAATTAGAATGGATCGTACGAAAGAATTAGAATGGATCGTACGAATGAATTAGAATGGATCATACAAATGAATTAGAATCGATCGTGCGAATGAATTAGAATCGATCGTACAAATGAATTAGAATGGATACATTTGTGCGATGAATTAGAATGGTGAGTACGAATGAATTATAATGGAGCGTACGAATGAACTAGAATGGATACATTCGTGCGAATGAATTAGAATGGATCATATGAAAGAATTAGAATGGATCGTGCGAATGAATTAGAATGGATCGTGCGAATGAATTAGAATGGATCGTACGTACGAATTAGAATGGATCATACGAACGAATTAGAATGGATCATATTAACGAATTAGAATGGATCGTACGAATGAATTAGAATGGATACATTCATACGATCCATTCTAATTCATTCGTACGATCCATTCTTTTTCTTTCATATGATCCATTCAAAATCATTCGCATGATCCATTCTAATTCATTCGTACGATCCATTCTAATTCATTCTCACGAATGTAACCTTTCTAATTCATTTGTATGATCCATTCTAATTTATTCGTACGATCCATTCTAATCCATTCGTACGATCCATTCTAATCCATTCGTATGATCCATTCTAATTCATTCGCTCGAATGTATCCATTCTAATTCATTTGTACGATCCATTCTAATTCATTCGCACAATCCATTCAAATTCATTCGCACGATCCATTCTAATTCATTTGTACTATCCATTCTAATCCATTCGTACGATCCATTCTAAACCATTCGTATGATCCATTCTAATTCATTCGTACGATCCATTCTAATTCCTTCGCACGATCCATTCTAATTCATTCGTACGATCCATTCTAATTCATTCGCACGAATGTAACTATTCTAATTCATTCGTACGATCCATTCTAATTCATTCCTTCGATCCATTATAATTCATTCGCACGAATGTATCCATTCTAATTCATTTGCACGATCCATTCTAATTCATTCTAATTCATTCGTACGATCCATTCTTATTCATTCGTATTCATTCGTACGATCCATTCTTATTCATTCTAATTCATTCATACGATCCATTCTAATTCATTCGTACGATCCATTCTAATTCATTCTCACAAATGTAAACTTTCTAATTCATTTGTACGATCCATTCGTATGATCCATTCTAATTCATTCGTACGATCCATTCTAATTCATCACACGAATCCGTTGTAATTCATTCGCACGAATGAATTAGAATGGATACATTCATGCGAATGAATTAAAACGGATTCGTGCGATGTATTAGAATGGATACATTCGTGCGAATGACTTAGAATGGATCGTGCGAATGAATTAGAATGGATCGTACGAATGAATTAGAATGGATATATTTGAACGAATAAATTAGAATGGATCGTACGAATGAATTAGAATGGATACATTTGTGCGAATTAATTAGAATGGATCGTACGAATGAATTAGAATGGATACATTCGTGCAAATGAATTAGAATGGATCGTAGGAATGAATTAGAATGGATCGTACGAATGAATTAGAATGGTTACATTTGTGCAAATGAATTAGAATGGATCGTACGAATGAATTAGAATGGTTCGTGCGAAAAATTTAGAATTGATCATACGAATGAATTAGAATGGATCGTGCGAATGAATTAGAATGGATCGTACGATGCAATCTAATTTATTCGTATGATCCATTCTAATTCATTCGTATGATCAATTCTAATTCATTCGCACAATCCATTCTAATTCATTCTCACGAATGTAACCTTTCTAATTCATTTGTATGATCCATTCTAATCCATTCGTACCATCCATTCTAATCCATTCGTACGATCCATTCTAATCCATTCGTACGATCCATTCTAATTCATTCGCACGATCTATTCTAATTCATTCGTACAAATGTAACCATTGTATTTCATTCATACGATCCATTCTAATTCATTCCTACGATCCATTCTAATTCATTCGCAAATTAGAATGGATCGTGCGAATGAATTAGAATGGATCGTACGAATGAATTAGAATGGATCATGCGAATGAATTTGAGTAGATTGTACGAATGAATTAGAATGGATCGAACGAATGAATTAGAATGGATACATTCGAGCGAATGAATTAGAATAGATTATAGGAATGAATTAGAATGGATCATACGAATGAATTAGAATGGATCGTACGAATGAATTAGAATGGTTACATTCGTGCGAATGAATTAGAATGGATCGTACGAATGGATTAGAATGGATCGTACGAATGAATTAGAATGAATCATACGAATGAATTAGAATGGATACATTCGAGCGAATGAATTAGAATGGATCGTACGAATGAATTAGAATGGATCATAGGAATGAATTAGAATGGATTGTGCAAATGAATTAGAATGGATACATTCGTGCGAATGAATTAGAATGGATCGTAGGAATGAATTAGAATGGATCGAACGAATGAATTAGAATGGTTACATTCGTGCGAATGAATTAGAAAGGTTACATTTGTGAGAATGAATTAGAATGGATCGTGCGAATGAATTAGAATGAATCGTACGAATGAATTAGAATGGATACATTCGAGCGAATGAATTAGAATGGATCGTCCGAATGAATTAGAATGGATCATAGGAATGAATTAGAATGGATCGTGCAAATGAATTAGAATGGATACATTCGTGCGAATGAATTAGAATGGATCGTAGGAAAGAATTAGAATGGATCGTATGAATGAATTAGAATGGTTACATTCGTGCGAATGAATTAGAATGGATCGTACGAATGAATTAGAATGGATCGTGCGAATGAATTAGAATTGATCATACGAATGAATTAGAATGGATCGTACGATCCATTCTAATTCATTCGCACGATCCATTCTAATTCATTCGTACGATCCATTCCAATTTGTGAATGAATTAGAATGGATCGTAGGAATGAATTAGAATGGCTCGTAAGAATGTATCCATTCTAATTTATTCGTACGATCCAGTCTAATTCATTCGTACGATCCATTCTAATTTATTCGCACGAATGTATCCATTCTAATTCATTCGTATGATCCATTCTAATTCATTCGTATGATCCATTCTAATTCATTCGCACGATCCATTCAAATTCATTTGCACGATCCATTCTAATTCATTCGTACGATCCATTCTAATTCATTCATACGATCTATTGTAATTCATTTGCACGAATGTATCTATTCTAATTCATTCGCACAATCCAATCTAATTCAAACGTACGAATGGATTAGAATGGATAGAACGAATGAATTATTCATCGCACAAATGTATCCATTCTAATTCATTCGTATGATCCATTCTAATTCATTCGCACGATCCATTCTAATTCATTCCTACGTACGATCCATTCTAATTAATTCGAATGAATGTAACCATTCTAATTCATTCGTATGATCCATTCTTATTCATTCCTACGATCCATTCTAATTCGTTCGCACGAATGTATCCATTCTAATTCATTCGTTCGATCCATTCTAATTCATTCGTACGATCCATTCAAATTCATTCGCATGATCCATTCTAATTCATTCGTACGATCCTTTCTAATTCATTCTCACGAATGTAACCTTTCTAATTCATTTGTATGATCCATTCTAATTCATTCGTACGATCCATTCTAATCCATTCGTACGATCCATTCTAATCCATTCGTACGATCCATTCTATTTCATTCGTACGATCCATTCTAATTCATTCTCACAAATGTAACCTTTCTAATTCATTTGTACGATCCATTCTAATTCATTCGTACGATCCATTCAAATCCATTCGTACGATCCATTCTAATCCATTCGTACGATCCATTCTAATTCTTTCGTACGAATTTATCCATTCTAATTCATTTGTACGATCCATTCTAATCCATTCGTACGATCCATTCTAATTCATTCGTACAATGCGTTCTAATTCATTCGTACGATCCATTCTAATCCATTCGTACAATCCATTCTAATTCATTCGCATGATCAATTCTAATTCATTCACACGATCCATTCTAATTCATTCGTACGATCCATTCTAATCCATTCGTACGATCCATTCTAATTCATTCGTACGAACCATTCTAATTCATTCTCACAAACATAACCTTTCTAATTCATTCGTACGATCCATTCTAATTCATTCGTACTATCTATTCTAATTCATTCGTACGATCCATTCTAATTCATTCGCACAAATGTATCCATTCTAATTCATTCATACGATCCATTTTAATTCATTCGCACGATCCTTTCTAATTCATTTGTATGATCCATTCTAACTCATTCGTACGATCCATTCTAATTCATTCTCACGAATGTAACCTTTCTAATTCATTCGTATGATCCATTCTAATCCATTCGTACGATCCATTCTAATCCATTCGTACGATCCACTCTAATTCATTCGTACGATCCATTCTAATTCATTTGTACGATCCATTCAAATTCATTCGCATGATCCATTCTAATTCATTCGTACGATCTATTCTTATTCATCGCACAAATGTATCCATTCTAATTCATTCGTACGATCCATTCTAATCCATTCGTACAAATGAATTAAAATGGATCGTACGAATGAATTAGAATGGACCGTATCAATGAATTAGAAAGGTTACATTTGCGAGAATGAATTAAAATGGATCGTACGAATGAATTAGAATGGATCGTACAAATGGATTAGAATGGATCGTACGAATGAATTAGAATGGATACATTCGAGCGAATGAATTAGAATGGATCGTAGGAATGAATTAGAATGGATCGTATGAATGAATTAGAATGGATACAGTCGTGCGAATGAATTAGAATGGATCGTACGAATGGATTAGAATGGATACATTTGTGCGAATGAATTAGAATGGATTAGAACGAATGATTTAGAATAGAACGTATGAATGAATTAGAATAGATCGTACGAATGAATTAAAATGGATCGTGCGAATGAATTAGAATGGATCGTACGAATGAATTAAAATGGATACATTCTTGCGAATGAATTAGAATAGATCGTACGAATAGATTAGAATGGATCGTACGAATGGATTAGAATGGATCGTACGAATGTATCCATTCTAATTCATTCGTTTGAATTGAATGGATTGTACGAATGAATTAGAATGGATCGTACGAATGAATTAGACTGGATCGTACGAATGAATTAGAATGGATCGTACGAATAAATGAATTAGAATGGATCCTACGATTCATTCTAATTCATTCCTACGATCCATTCTAATGCATTCGTACGATTCATTCTAATTCATTCACATGATCCATTCTAATTCATTAGTATGATCCATTCTAATTTATCTGCACGAATATACGATCCATTCTAATTTATTCGCAAGAATGTATCTATTCTAATTCATTCGTACAATCCATTCTAATTTTTTCGTACAAATGTATCCATTCTAATTCATTCGTACGATCCATTCTAATTCATTCGTACGATTCATTCTAATTCATTCGCACGATCTATTCTAATTCATTCGTACGATCCATTCTAATTCATTCGCACGAATGTATCCATTCTAATTCATTCGTACAATCCATTCTAATTCATTCGCACGATCCATTCTAATTCATTCGTATGATCCATTCTAATTCATTCCTACGATCTATTCTAATTCATTCGCTCGAATTAATCCATTCTAATTCATTCGTTCGATCCATTCTAATTCATTCGTACGATCCATTAAAATTCATTCGCATGATCCATTCTAATTCATTCGTACGATCCATTCTAATTCATTCCCACGAATGTAACCTTTCTAATTCATTTGTATGATCCATTCTAATTCATTCGTACGATCCATTCTAATCCATTCATACGATCCATTCTAATCCATTCGTACGATCCATTCTATTCCATTCGTACGATCCATTCTAATTCATTCGTATGATCCATTCTAATTCATTCTTACAAATGTAACCTTTCTAATTCATTTGTACGATCCATTCTAATTCATTCGTACGATCCATTCTAATCCATTCGTACGATCCATTCTAATCCATTCATACGATCCATTCTAATTCATTCCTACGATCTATTCTAATTCATTCGCTCGAATGTATCCATTCTAATTCATTCCTACGATCTATTCTAATTCATTCGTATGAATGTATACATTCTAATTCATTCGTACAATCCATTCTAATTAACTCGCACGATCCATTCTAATTCATTCCTACGATCCATTCTAATTCATTCACTTGTATGTATCCATTCTAATTCATTCGTACGATCCATTCTAATTCATTCGCTCGAATGTATCCATTCTAATTCCTTCCTACGATCTATTCTAATTCATTCGTATAAATGTATCCATTCTAATTCATTCGTACAATCCATTCTAATTCATTCGCACGATCCATTCTAATTCATTCGTACGATCCATTCTAATTCATTCACTCGAATGTATCCATTCTAATTCATTCGTACGATCCATTCAAATTCATTCGTACGATCCATTTTAATTCATTCTCACGAATGCAACCGTTCTAATTCATTTGTATGATCCATTCTAATTCGTTCGTGCGAATGAATTATAATAGATCGTACGAATGAATTATAATGGATCGTACGAATGGATTAGAACGCATTGTACGAAAGAATTAGATTTCATCGTACGATCCATTCTAATTCATTCATGCGGTCCATTCTAATTCATTCGCACAAATGTATCCATTCTAATTCATTCGCTCGAATGTATCCATTTTAATTCATTTGTACGATCCATTCTAATTCGTTCGTACGATCTAATTCATTGAGCGAATGAATTAGAATGGATCGTACAAATGAATTAGAATGTATCATAGGAATGAATTAGAATGGATCGTGCAAATGAATTAGAATGGATACATTCGTGCGAATGAATTAGAATGGATCATAGGAATGAACTAGAATGGATCGTACGAATGAATTAGAATGGTTACATTCTTGCGAATAATTTAGAATGAATCGTACGAATGAATTAGAATGGATCGTAGGAATGAATTAGAATGGATCGTACGAATGAATTAGAATGGATCATAAGAATGAATTAGAATGGATCGTGCAAATGAATTAGAATGGATACATTCATGCGAATGAATTAGAATGGATCATAGCAATGAATTTGAATGGATCGTACGAATGAATTAGAATGGTTACATTCGTGCGAATGAATTAGACTGGATCGTACAAATGAATTAGAATGGATACATTCGTGCGAATGAATTAGAATGGATCGTAGGAATAAATTAGAATGGATCATACGAATGAATTAGAATGGTTACATTCGTGCGAATGAATTAGAATGGATCGTACGAAAGAATTAGAATGGATCGTGCGAATGAATTAGAATGGATCAATGAATTAGAATGGATCATAGGAATGAATTAGAATGGATCGTACAAATGAATTAGAATGGTTACATTCGTGCGAATGAATTAGAATGGATCATACGAATGAATTAGAATAGATCGTACGAATGAATTAGAATGGATACATTCGAGCGAATGAATTAGAATGGATCGTACGAATGAATTAGAATGGATCATAGGAATGAATTAGAATGGATCGTGCAAATGAATTTGAATGCATACATTCGTGCGAATGAATTAGAATGGATCATATGAAAGAATTAGAATGGATCGTGCGGATGAATTAGAATGGATCGTACGAATGAATTAGAATGGATCATGCGAATGAATTAGAATAGATCGTACAAATAAATTAGAAAGGTTACATTTGTGAGAATGAATTAGAATGGATCGTACGAATGAATTAGAATAGATCGTACGAATGAATTAGAATGGATCGTACGAATAAATTTGAATGGATCGTACGAATGAATTAGAATGGATCGTATGAACGAATTAGAATGGATCGTACGAATGAATTAGAATGGATACATTCGATCGAATGAATTAGAATAGATCGTAGGAATGAATTAGAATGGATCATACGAATAAATTAGAATGGATCGTACGAATGAATTAGAATGGTTACATTCGTACGATCCATTCTAATTCATTTGTACGATCCATTCTAATTCATTCGCACGATCCGATCCATTCTAATCCATTCGTACGATTCATTCTAATTCAATCGTACGATCCATTCTAATTCATTCTCACAAATGTAACCTTTCTAATTCTTTTGTACGATCCATTCTAATTCATTCATACGATCCATTCTAATCCATTCGTATGATCCATTCTAATCCATTCGTACGATCCATTCTAATTCATTCGCACGAATGTAACCATTCTAATTCATTCGTACGATTCATTCTAATTCATTCGCACGATGCGTTCTAATTCATTCGCATAAATATATCCATTCTAATTCATTCGTACGATCCATTCTAATCCATTAGAATGTATCCATTCTAATTCATTCGTACGATCCATTCTAATTCATTCATATGATCCATTCTAATTCATTCGTACGATCTATTCTAATTCATTCGCACGAATGTATCCATTCTAATTCATTCGCACAATCCAATCTAATTAAAACGTACGATCCATTCTAATTCATTTACATGATGTATTCTAATTCATTCATATGATCCATTCCAATTCTAATTCATTCGTACGATCCATTCTAATTCATTCGTATGATCCATTCTAATTCATTTGTACGATCTATTCTAATTCGTTCGATCGACTGTATCCATTCTAATTCATTCGTACGATCTATTCTAATTCATTCGTACGATCCATTCTAATTCATTCGTATTATCCATTCTAATTCATTCGCACGAATGTAACCATTCTAATTCATTCGTATGATTCATTCTAATTCATTCGTATAAGCTATACTAATTCATTCGTACGATCCATTCTAATTCATTCATACGATCTATTCTAATTCATTCGCACAATCCATTGTAATTCATTCGTACGATCCATTCTAATTCATTCGTATGATCCATTCTAACTCATTCGGTGGATCCATTCTAATTCATTCATACGATCTATTCTAATTCATTCGCACAATCCATTCTAATTCTTTCATACGATCCATTCTAATTCATTCGTATGATCCATTCTAACTCATTCGGTGGATCCATTCTAATTCATTCGTCAAAAAGTGTAGGAATGAATTAGAATGGATACATTCGAGTGAATGAATTAGAATGGATCATAGGAATGAATTAGAATGAATCGTGCAAATGAATTAGAATGGATCATATGAAAGAATTAGAATGGATAATGCGAATGAATTAGAATGGATCGTACGAATAAATTAGAATGGATCATGCGAATGAATTAGAATGGATCGTACAAATGAATTAGAAAGGTTACATTTGTGAGAATGAATTAGAATGGATCGTACAAATGAATTAGAATAGATCGTACGAATGAATTAGAATGGATCGTACGAATAAATTAGAATGGATCGTACGAATAAATTAGAATGAATCGTATGAACGAATTAGAATGGATCGTACGAATGAATTAGAATGAATACATTCGAGCGAATGAATTAGAATAGATCGTAGGAATGAATTAGAATGGATCATACGAATGAATTAGAATGGATCGTACGAATGAATTAGAATGGTTACATTCGTATGATCCATTCTAATCCATTCGTACGATCCATTCTAATTCATTCGCACGATCCGATCCATTCTAATCCATTCGTACGATCCATTCTAATTCATTTGTACGATCCATTCTAATTCATTCTCACAAATGTAACCTTTCTAATTCATTTGTACGATCCATTCTAATTCATTCGTACGATCCATTCTAATCTATTCGTATGATCCATTCTAATGCATTCGTACGATCCATTCTAATTCATTCGCACGAATGTAACCATTCTAATTCATTCGTACGATTCATTCTAATTCATTCGCACGATCCATTCTAATTCATTCGCAAAAATATATCCATTCTAATTCATTCGTACGATCCATTCTAATCCATTCGAATATATCCATTCTAATTCATTCGTACGATCCATTCTAATTCATTCGTATGATCCATTCTAATTCATTCCTACGATCTATTCTAATTCATTCGCAAGAATGTATCCATTCTAATTCATTCGCACAATCCAATCTAATTCAAACGAACGATCCATTCTAATTCATTCACATGATGTATTCTAATTCACTCGTACAATCCATTCCAATTCTAATTCATTCGTACGATCCATTCTAATTCATTCTTATGATCCATTCTAATTCATTCGTACGATCCATTCTAATTCATTCGATCGAATGTATCCATTCTAATTCATTCGATCGAATGTATCCATTCTAATTCATTCGTACGATCTATTCTAATTCATTCATACGATCCATTCTAATTCATTCGTATGATCCATTCTAATTAATTCGCACGAATGTGACCATTCTAATTCACTCGTACGATTCATTCTAATTCATTCGTATGAGCTATTCTAATTCATTCGTACGATCCATTCTAATTCATTCATACGATCTATTCTAATTCATTCGGACAATTTATTGTAATTCATTCGTACGATCCATTCTAATTCATTCGTATGATCCATTCTAACTGATTCGGTGGATGCATTCTAATTCATTCATACGATCTATTCTAATTCATTCACACAATCCATTCTAATTCATTCGTACGATCCATTCTAATTCATTCGTATGATCCATTCTAACTCATTCGGCAGATCCATTCTAATTCATTCGTACAATCCATTCTAATCCATTCGCACGATCCATTCTAATTCATTCCTATGATCCATTCTAATCCATTCATACGATCCATTCTAATTCATTCGTATGATCCATTCAAATTCGAATTATAATGAATTAGAACGGATACATTCGAGCGAATGAATTTGAATAGATCGTAGGAATGAATTAGAATTGATCATATGAATGAATTAGAATGGATCGTACGAATGAATTAGAATGGATACATTCGAATGATTTAGAATGGATCGTACGAATGAATTAGAATGGATATATTTATGCGAATGTATTAGAATGGATCGTGCGAATGAATTAGAATGAATCGTACGAATGAATTAGAATGGTTACATTTGTGCGAATGAATTAGAATGGATCGTACGAATGGATTAGAATGGATCGTACGAATGGAATAGAATGGATCGTATGAATGAATTAGAATGGATCGTACGAATGAATTATTCATACGATCCATTCTAATTCATTCCTACGATCCATTCTAATTCATTCGTACGATCCATTCTAATTCATTCGCATGAATGTAACCATTCTAATTCATTCGTACGATTCATTCTAATTCATTTACATGATCCATTCTAATTCATTCGCATAAATATATCCATTCTAATTCATTCGTACGATCCATTCTAATCCATTCGAATGTATCCATTCTAATTCATTCGTACGATCCATTCTAATTCATTCGTATGATCCATTCTAATTCATTCCTACGATCTTTTCTAATTCATTCGCTCGAATGTATACATTCTAATTCATTCTATTTCTAATTAGAATGGATCATACGAATGAATTAGAATGGATCATACGAATGGATTAGAATGGATCATAAAAATGAATTAGAATGGATCGTGCGAATGAATTAGAATGTATCCATTCTAATTCATTCGCACAATCCAATCTAATTTAAACGTACGATCCATCCTAATTCATTCACATGATGTATTCTAATTCATTCGTACGATCCTTTCCAATTCTAATTCATTTGTATGATCTATTCTAATTCATTCGTATGATCCATTCTAATTCATTCATACGATCCATTCTAATTCACTCGCTCGAATGTATCCTTTCTAATTCATTCGTACGATCTATTCTAATTCATTTGTACGATCCATCCTAATTCATTCGTATGATCCATTCTAATTCATTTGCACGAATGTAACCATTCTAATTCATTCGTACGATTCATTCTAATTCATTCGTATGAGCTATTCTAATTCATTCGTACGATCCATTCTAATTCATTCGCACGATCCATTCTAACTCATTCGTACGATCCATTCTAATTCATTTGTACGATCCATTCTAATTTATTTGCACGAATATACGATCAATTCTAATTCATTAGCACAAATGTATCCATTCTAATTCATTCGTACGATCCATTCTAATTCATTCGTATGATCTGTTCTAATTCATTCGCACGAATCTAGCCATTCTAATTCATTCGTACGATTCATTCTAATTCATTCGTATGAGCTATTCTAATCATTCGTACGATCCATTCTAATTCATTCGTATGATCCATTCTAATCCATTCGTACGATCCATTCAAATCCATTCGTATGATCCATTCTAATTCATTCGCACGATCCATTCTAATTCATTCATACGATCCATTCTAATTCATTCGCTCAAATGTATCCATTCTATTTCATTCATACGATCCACTCTAATTCATTCACACAATCCATTCTAATTCATTCGTACGATCCATTCTAATTCATTCGTATGATCCATTCTAACTCATTCGTTGGATCCATTCTAATTCATTCATACGATCTATTCTAATTCATTCGCACAATCCATTCTAATTCATTCGTACGATCCATTCTAATTCATTCGTATGATCCATTCTAACTCATTCGGTGGATCCATTCTAATTCATTCGTACGATCCATTCTAATTCATTCGCACGATTCATTCTAATTCATTCCTATGATCCATTCTAATCCATTCGTACGATCCATTCTAATTCATTCGTATGATCCATTCTAATTAGAATTAGAATGAATTAGAATGGATACATTCGAGCGAATGAATTAGAATAGATCGTAGGAATGAATTAGAATGGATCATACGAATGAATTAGAATGGATCGTACGAATGAATTAGAATGGATACATTCGAAAGGATTAGAATGGATCGTACGAATGAATTAGAAAGGATATATTTATACGAATGAATTAGAATGGTTCGTGCGAATAAATTAGATTGAATCGTACGAATGAATTAGAATGGTTACATTCGTGCGAATGAATTATAATGGATTATACGAATGGATTAGAATGGATCGTACGAATGAATTATAATGGATCATACAAATGAATTAGAAAGGTTACATTTGTGAGAATGAATTAGAATGGATCGTACGAATGAATTAGAATGGATCGTACGAATGGATTAGAATGGATCGGATCGTGCGAATGAATTAGAATGGATCGTATGAATGGATTAGAATGGATCATACGAATTTAACCATTCTAATTCATTCGTACGATCCATTCTAATTCATTCGTATGATCCATTCTAATTCATTCCTACGATCTATTCTAATTCATTCGCTCGAATGTATCCATTCTAATTCATTCGTACGATCCATTCTAATTCGTTCATACGATCCATTCTAATTCATTCGTACGATCCATTCTAATTTATTCAAACGATCCATTCTAATTCATTCGTACGATCTATTCTAATTCATTCGTATGATCCATTCTCATTCATTCTCACAAATGTAACCTTTCTAATTCATTTGTACAATCCATTCTAATTCATTCGTACGGTCCATTCTAATTCATTCGCACGAATATTTCCATTCTAATTCATTCGTTCGATCCATTCTAATTCATTCGTACGATCCGTTCAAATTCATTCGCATGATCCATTCTAATTCATTCGTACGATCCATTCTAATTCATTCTCCTGAATGTAACCTTTCTAATTCATTTGTATGATCCATTCTAATTCATTCGTACGATCCATTCTAATCCATTCGTACGATCCATTCTAATCCATTCGTATGATCCATTCTAATTCATTCCTATGATCCATTCTAATTCATTCGCACGAATGTATCCATTCTAATTCTTTTGCATGATCCATTCTAATTCATTCCTATGATCCATTCTAATTCATTCGTACGGTGCAATCTAATTCATTCGCACAAATGTATCTATTCTAATTCATTCGTACAAATGTATCAATTCTAATTCATTCATACGATCCATTCTAATTCATTCGTACGATCCATTCTAATTCATTTGTATGAATGTATCCATTCTAATTCATTCGCACGATCCATTCTAATTCATTCATACGATCCGTTCTAATTCATTCGCACGATCCATTCTAATTCATTCGTATGATCCATTCTAATTCATTCGTACGATCCATTCTAATTCATTTGCATGAATGGATCCATTCTAATCCATTCGTACGATCTATTCTAATTCATTCGTACAATCAATTCTAATTCATTCGCACGATCCATTCTAATTCATTCGTACGATTCATTCTAATTCATTCGTACAATGCGTTCGTACGATCCATTCTAATGCATTCATTCGTACAAATGAATTAGAATGGTTACATTCGTGCGAATGAATTAGAATGGATCGTACGAATGAATTAGAATGGATACATTCGTACGAATGAATTAGAATGGATCGTGCGAATGAATTAGAATGGATCGTACAAATGAATTAGAAAGGTTACATTTGTGAGAATGAATTAGATTGGATCGTACGAATGAATTAGAATAGATCGTACGAATGAATTAGAATGGATCGTACGAATAAATTAGAATGGATCGTACGAATGAATTAGAATGGATCGTACGAAAGAATTAGAATGGATCGTACGAATGAATTAGAATGGATACATTCGAGCGAATGAATTAGAATAGATCGTAGGAATGAATTAGAATGGATCATACGAATGAATTAGAATGGATCGTGCGAATGAATTATAATGGATTGTACGAATGAATTAGAATGGATACATTTGTGCGAATGAATTAGAATGGATTGGACGAATGAATTAGAATGGATCGTACGATTCATTCTAATTCATTCGTACGATCCATTCTAATGCATTCGTACGATTCATTCTAATTCATTCCCACGATCAATTCTAATTCATTCGTACGATCCATTCTAATTCATTCGCACGATCCATCCATTCTAACTCATTTCTACGATCTATTCTAATTCATTCGCTCGAATATATCCATTCTAATTCATTCGTACGATCCATTCTAATTCGTTCATACGATCCATTCTAATTCATTCTCATGAATGTAACCTTTCTAATTCATTTGTATGATCCATTCTAATTCATTCGTACGATCCATTCTAATTCATTCGCACAAATCCATTCTAATTCATTCGCACAATCCATTCTAATTCATTCGTACGATCCATTCTAATTCATTCGTATGATCCATTCTAACTCATCCGGTGGATCCATTCTAATTCATTCGTACGATCCATTCTAATTCATTCGCACGATCCATTTTAACTCATTCGTATGATCCATTCTTATTCATTTGTACGATCCATTCTAATTAATTTGCACGAATATACGATCCATTCTAATTCATTCGCACGATTCATTCTAATTCATTCGTACAATCCATTCTTATTAATTCATACGATCAATTCTATTTCATTTGCACAATCCATTCTAATTCATTCGTACGATCCATTCTAATTCATTCGTATGATCCATTCTAACTCATTCGCACGAATGTATCCATTCTAATTCATTCGTACGATCAATTCTAATTCATTCGCATGATCCATTCTAACTCATTCGGTGGATCCATTCGAATTCATTCGTACGATCCAATCTAATTCATTCTCTCGAATGTATCCATTCTAATTCATTCGTTCGATCCATTCTAATTCATTCGTACGATCATTTCTAATTCATTCGCACGAATGTAACCATTCTAATTCATTCGTACAATCCATTCTAATTCATTCGCACGATCCATTCTAATTCATTCACACAAATGTATCTATTCTAATTCATTCGTTCGATCCATTCTAATTCATTCGCATAAATATATCCATTCTAATTCATTCGTACGATCCATTCTAATTCATTCGCATGATCCATACTAATTCATTCGCACAAATGTATCCATTCTAATTCATTTGTACAATCCATTCTAATTCATTCGCATGATCCATTCTAATTCATTCGTACGATCATTTCTAATTCATTCGCACGAATGTAACCATTCTAATTCATTCGTACAATCCATTCTAATTCATTCGCACGATCCATTCTAATTCATTCACACAAATGTATCTATTCTAATTCATTCGTTCGATCCATTCTAATTCATTCGCATAAATATATCCATTCTAATTCATTCGTACGATCCATTCTAATTCATTCGCATGATCCATACTAATTCATTCGCACAAATGTATCCATTCTAATTCATTCGTACAATCCATTCTAATTCATTCGCATGATCCATTCTAATTCATTCGTACGATCCATTCTAATTCATTTGTACGATCCATTCTAATTCATTTGTACGATCCATTCTAATTCTTTCATATGATCCATTCTAATTCATTCGCACAAATGTATCCATTCTACTTCATTCGTACAATCCATTCTAATTCATTCACACGATCCATTCTAATTCATTCGTACTATCCATTCTAATTCATTCGCACGAATGTAACCATTCTAATTCATTCGTACGATCCATTCTAATTCATTCCTACGATCTATTCTAATTCATTCGCACGAATGTATCTAATTCATTTGCACGATCTATTCTAATTCATTCCTATGATCCATTCTAATTCATTCGTACGATCCATTCTAATTCATTCGCTCGAATGTATCCATTCTAATTCATTCGTACGATCCATTCTAATTCATTCGTACGATCCATTGTAATTCATTCATACAATCCATTCAGATTCATTCGCACAAATGTATCCATTCAAATTCATTCGTATGATCCATTCTAATTAATTTGTACGATCCATTCTAATTCATTCTCACGAATGTAACCTTTCTAATTCATTCGTACGATCCATTCTAATTCATTCGCACGATCTATACATTCATACGACTGAATTAGAATGGATCGTGCGAATTAATTTGAATGGATCGTACGAATTAATTTGAATGGATACATTTGTGCGAATGAATCTGAATCGATTGTATGAATGAATTACAATGTATCGTACGAATGGATTAGAATGGATCGTACGAATGAATTAGAATGGATCATACGAATGAATTAGAATGGATCGAACGAATGAATTAGAATGGATCGAACGAATGAATTAGAATGGATACATTCGAGCGAATGAATTAGAATAGATCGTAGGAATGAATTAGAATGGATCATACGAATGAATTAGAATGGATCGTGCGAATGAATTAGAATAGATTGTATGAATGAATTAGAATGGATACATTCGTGCGAATGAATTAGAATAGATCGTACGAATGAATTAGAATGAATTTTACGAAAGAATTAGAATGGATCGTACGAATGAATTAGAATGGATACATTTGTACGAATAAATTAGAATGGATTGTATGAATGAATTAGAATGGATACATTCTTGCGAATAAATTAGAATGGATCGTATATTCATGCAAATAAATTAGAATGGATCATACGAATGAATTAGAATGGATCGTGCGAATGAATTAGAATGAATCCTACGAATGCATTAGAATTGATCGTACGAATGAATTAGAATGAATCGTATGATCCATTCTAATTCATTCGTCCAATCCATTCTAATTCATTCGCACAAATGTATCCATTCTAATTCATTCGTACAATCCATTCTAATTCATTCGCACGATCCATTCTAATTCATTCGTATAATCCATTCTAACTCATTCCTACGATCTATTCTAATTCATTCGCTTGAATGTATCCATTCTAATTCATTCGTTCGATCCATTCTAATTCATTCGTACGATCGATTCAAATTCATTCGCATGATTCATTCTAATTCATTCGTACGATCCATTCTAATTCATTCTCACGAATGAAACCTTTATAATTCATTTGTATGATCCATTCTAATTCATTCGTACGATCCATTCTAATCCATTCGTACGATTCATTCTAATCCATTCGTACGATCCATTCTAATCCATTCGTACGATCCATTCTAATTCTTTCTCACAAATGTAACCTTTCTAATTCATTTGTACGATCCATTCTAATCCATTCGTACGATCAATTCTAATCCATTCGTACGATCAATTCTAATTCATTCGCACGAATGTAACCATTCTAATTCATTCGTACGATCCATTTTAATTCATTCCTACGATCCATTCTAATTCATTCGCACGAATGTATCCATTCTAATTCATTTGCACAATCCATTCTAATTCATTCCTATGATCCATTCTAATCCATTCTAATTCATTCGCATGATCCATTCTAATTCAATCGTATGATCCATTCTAATTCATTCGCACAAATGTATCCATTTTAATTCAGTCGTACGATCCATTCTAATTTATTCATACGATCCATTCTAATTCATTCGCACGATCCATTCTAATTCATTCGTATGATCCATTCTAATTCATTCGCATGAATATATCTATTCTAATTCATTCGTATGATCCATTCTAATTTATTCGCACGATCTATTCTAATTCATTCGTACAATCCATTCTAATTCATTCGTACGATCCATTCTAATTCCTTCGCACGAATGTATCATACAAATGAATTAGAATGGATCATGCGAATGAATTAAAATGGATCGTACAAATGAATTAGAATGGATCGTGCGAATGAATTAGAATGGATCGTACGAACGAATTAGAATGGATCGTACGAACGAGTTAAAATGGATCGTATGAACGAATTAGAATGGATCGTACGAATGAATTAGAATGGATACATTCGAGCGAATGAATTAGAATGGATCGTACGAAAGAATTAGAATAGATCTTAGGAATGAATTAGAATGGATCGTGCAAATGAATTAGAATAGATACATTCGTGCGAATGAATTAGAATGGATCGTAGGAATAAATTAGAATGGATCGTACGAATGAATTAGAATGGTTACATTCATGCGAATGAATTAGAATGGATTGTACGAATGGATTAGAATGGATCGTACATATGGATTAGAATGGATCGTACGAATGAATTAGAATGGATCGTACAAATAAATTAGAAAGGTTACATTTGTGAGAATGAATTAGAATGGATCGTACGAATGAATTAGAATGGATCGTACGAATGCATTAGAATGGATCGTACGAATGGATTAGAATGGATTGTACGAATGGATTAGAATGGATCATACAAATGAATTTGAATGGATCATACAAATGAATTAGAAAGGTTACATTCGTGAGAATGAATTAGAATGGATCGTACGAATGAATTAGAATGGATCATGCGACTGAATTTGAATGGATCGTACGAATGAATAAGAATGGATCGTATGAATGTATCATTTCCAATTCATTCGTACGATCCATTCTAATTCGTTCATATGATCCATTCTAATTCGTTCGTACGATCCATTCTAATTCGTTCGTACGATCCATTTTAATTCATTCGCACGATCCATTCTAATTCATTCGCACGATCCATTCTAATTCTTTCATATGATCCATTCTAATTCATTCGCACGAATGTATCCATTCTAGTTCATTGCTACGCTCCATTCTAATTCATTCGTACGCTCCATTCTTATTCATCGCACAAATGTATCCATTCTAATTCATTCGTACGATCGATTCTAATTCATTCGTATGATCGATTCTAATTCATTCGTACGATCCATTCTAATTCATTGGTACGATCCATTCTAATTCTTTCGTACGATCCATTCTAATTCATTCGCACAATCTATTCTAATTCATTCGTACAATCCATTCTAATTTATTCGTACGATCCATTCTAATTCATTCGCACTATCCATTCTAATTCATTCGTACGATCCATTCTAATTCATTCGTACGATCCTTTCTAATTCATTCATACAAATGTATCCATTCTAATTCATTCGTACGATCCATTCTAATTCATTCATACGATCTATTCTAATTCATTCGCACGAATGTATCCATTGTAATTCATTCGCACAATCCAATCTAATTCAAACGTACAATCCATTCTAATTCATTCACATGATGTATTCTAATTCATTCGTATGATCCATTCTAATTCATTCGTATGATTCATTCTAATTCATTCGTACGATCTATTCTAATTCATTCGCACAAATGTATCTATTCTAATTCATTCGTACGATCCATTCTAATTCATTCTCACGATCCATTCTAATTCCTTTGTACGAATGTATTCATTCTAATTCATTCGCATGATCCATTCTAATTCATTCGCACGATCCATTCTAATTCATTCGTATGATCCATTCTAATTCGTTCGTAAGATCCATTCTAATTCATTTGCATGAATGTATCCATTCTAATTCATTCGTACGATCCATTCCAATTCATTCATTTGATCCATTCTAATTCATTCATATGATCCATTCTAACTCATTCATACGATCCATTCTAATTCATTCGCATGAATGTATGTATCCATTCTAGTTCATTCGCACGATCCATTCTAATTCATACGTACAATCCATTCTAATTCATTCGTACGAATGTATCCATTCTAATTCATTCGTACGATCCATTCTAATTCATTCGTACAATGCGTTCTAATCCATTCGTACGAATGAATTAGAATGTATCGTACGAATGAATTAGAATGGATAGTATGAATGAATTAGAATGGATCGTACGAATGAATTAGAATGGATCGTGCAAATGAATTAGAATGGATACATTCGTGCGAATGAATTAGAATGGATCGTACGAATGAATTAGAATGGATCGTACGAATGAATTAGAATGGTTACATTCGTGCGAATGAATTAGAATGGATCGTACGAATGGATTAGAATGGATCGTACGAATGAATTAGAATGGATCGTACAATCGAATTAGAAAGGTTACATTTGTAAGAATGAATTAGAATGGATCGTACGAATTAATTAGAATGGATCGTACAAATGGATTAGATTGGATCGTACGAATGGATTAGAATGGATCGTATGAATGAATTAGAATGGATCATACAAATGAATTAGAAAGGTTACATTTGTGAGAATGAATTAGAATGGATACATTTGTGTGAATGAATAAGAATAGATTAGAATGGATCGTACGAATGGATTAGAATCCATTCTAATTCATTTGTTAATTCATCGCACGATCCATTCTAATTTATTCGCTCGAATGTATCTATTCTAATTCATTCGTATGATCCATTCTAATGCATTCGTACGATCCAATCTAATTCATTCGTACGATCCATTCTAATTCATTCGCACAAGTGTATCCATTCTAATTCATTCGTATGATCCATTCTAATTCGTTTGTACGATCCATTCTAATTCATTTGCACGACCCATTCTAATTCATTCCTATGATCCATTCTAATTCATTCGTACGATCCATTCTAATTCATTCGCTCGAATGTATCCATTCTAATTCATTCGTACGATCCATTCTAATTCATTCGTACGATCCATTCTAATTCATTCGCACAAATGTATCCATTCTAATTTATTCGTACGATCCATTCTACTTCATTCGCACGATCCATTCTAATTCATTCTTACGATCCATTCTAATTCATTCGCACGATCCATTCTAATTCATTCGTACGATCCATTCTAATTCATTCGTACAATCCATTCAAATTCATTCGTACGATGCAATCTAATTCATTCGCACAAATATATCTATTCTAATTCATTCGTACAATGCGTTCTAATCCATTCGTACGATCCATTCTAATCCATTCGTACGATCAATTCTAATTCATTCGTACGATCCATTCTAATTCATTCGTATGATCCATTCTAATTCATTCGCACGAATGTATCCATTCTAATTCATTCCTACGGTCCATTCTAATTCATTCACATGATACATTCTAATTCATTCGTACGATCCATTCTAATTCATTCGCATGAATATATCTATTCTAATACATTCGTATGATCCATTCTAATTTATTCGCACGATCTATTCTAATTCATTTCCTCGAATGTATCCATTCTAATTCATTCGTACGATCCATTCTAATTCGTTCATACGATCCATTCTAATTCATTCGTACGATCCATTCTAATTCATTTGCATGAATGTATCCATTCTAATTTATTCGTACGATCCAGTCTAATTCATTCGTACGATCTATTCTAATACATTCGCACGAATATATCCATTCTAATTCATTCGTACGATCCTTTCTAATTCATTCGCACGATCCATTCTAATTCTTTCATATGATCCATTCTAATTCATTCGCACGAATGTATCTATTCTAGTTCATTCGTACGATCCATTCTAATTCATTCCTACGATCCATTCTAATTCATTCGCACGAATGTATCCATTCTAATTCATTCGTATAATCCATTCTAATTCATTCCTACGATCTATTCTAATTCATTCGCTCGAATGTATCCATTCTAATTCATTCGTTCGATCCATTCTAATTCATTCGTACGATCCATTCAAATTCATTCGCATGATCCATTCTAATTCATTCGTACGATCCATTCTAATTCATTCTCACGAATGTAACCTTTCTAAGTCATTTGTCTGATCCATTCTAATTCATTCGTATGTTACATTTGTGCGAATGAATTAGAATGGATCGTAGGAATGAATTTGAATGGATCGTGCTAATGAATTAGAATGGATCGTGCAAATGAATTAGAATGGATCGTACGAATGAATTATAATAGATCGTAGGAATGAATTAGAATGGATCGTGCGAATGAATTAGAATGAATCGTACGAATGAATTAGAATGGATCGTACAAATGAATTAGAATGGATCGTGCGAATGAATTAGAATGGATCATACGAATGAATTAGAATGGATCGTTTGAATGAATTAGAATGGATCATACAAATGAATTAGAAAGGTTACATTCGTTAGGATAAATTAGAATGGATCGTACGAATGAATTAGAAAGGTTACATTCTTGAGAATGAATTAGAATGGATCGTACGAATGAATAAGAATGGATCATACGAATGAATTAGAATGGATACATTCGAGCGAATGAATTAGAATGGATCATACGAATGAATTAGAATGGATCGAACGAATGAATTAGAATGGATACATTCGAGCGAATGAATTAGAATAGATCGTAGGAATGAATTAGAATGGATCATACGAATGAATTAGAATGGATCTTGCGAATGAATTAGAATGGATTGTACGAATGAATTAGAATGGATCGTACGAATGGATTAGAATGCATTGTACAAATGAATTAGAATAGATCGTACGAATGAATTAGAATAGATCGTATGAATGAATTAGAATGGATCGTATGAATAAATTAGAATGGATCGTGCGAATGAATTAGAATGGATCGTACGAATGAATTAGAATGGATCCACCGAATGAATTAGAATAGATCGTACGAATGAATTAGAATGGATCGTACGAATGAATTAGAATGGATACATTCGAGTGAATGAATTAGAATGGATCGTACGAATAAATTAGAATGGATCATAGGAATGAATTAGAATGGATCGTGCAAATGAATTAGAATGGATACATTCGTGCGAATGAATTAGAATGGATCGTGCAAATGAATTAGAATGGATTGTACGAATGAATTAGAATGGATCGTACGAATGAATTAGAAAGGTTACATTCGTGCGAATGAATTAGAATGGATCCTACGAATGAATTAGAATGGATCGTGCGAATGAATTAGAAATGATCATACGAATGAATTAGAATGGATCACACGAATGGATTAGTACGAATGAATTAAAATGGATTAGAATGGATCGTACGAATGAATTAGAATGGATCTTACGAATGGATTAGAATGGATCGTACGAATAGATTAGAATGGATCGTACGAATGGATTAGAACGCATTGTACGAATGAATTAGAATAGATACATTTGTACGAATGAATTAGAATGGATCGTACGAATGGATTAGAATGGATCGTGCAAATAAATTAGAATGGATCGTACGAATGAATTATAATGGATCATACGAATGAGTTAGAATGGATCGTACGAATGAATTAGAAAGGTTACATTCGTGCGAATGAATTAAAATGGATCATACGAATGGATTAGAATGGATCGTACGAATGAATTAGAATGGATCGAACGAATGAAATTGAATGGATCATACGAACGAATTAGAATGGATCGTATGAACGAATTAGAATGGATCGTATGAATGAATTAGAATGGATACATTCGTGCGAATGAATTAGAATGGATCATACGAATGAATTAGAATGGTTCGTACGAATGAATTAGAATGGATTGTGTGAATGAATTAGAATGGATCGTATAAATGAATTGGAATGGTTACATTCGTGCGAATTAATTAGAATGGATCATACGAATGGTTTAGAATGGATCGTACGAATGGATTAGAATGGATCGAACGAATGAATTAGAATAGATATATTCGTGCGAATAAATTAGAATGGATCGTAGGAATGAATTAGAATGGATCGTACGAATGAACTAGAATGGATACATTCGTGCGAATGAATTTGAATGGATCATATGAAAGAATTAGAATGGATCGTGCGAATGAATTAGAAAGGATCATACGAATGAATTAGAATGGATCGAACGAATGAATTAGAATGGATACATTCGAGCGAATGAATTAGAATAGATCGTAGGAATGAATCAGAATGGATCGTAGAAATGAATTAGAAAGGTTACATTTGTGCGAATGAATTAGAATGGATCGTATGAATGAATAAGAATGGATCGTATGAATGAATTAGAATGGATCGTGCGAATGAATTAGAATGAATCGTACGAATGCATTAGAATGGATCATACGAATAAATTAGAATGGATACATTTGTGTGAATGAATTAGAATGGACCGTGCGAATGAATTAGAATGGACCGTACGAATGAATTAGAATGGATATATTTATGCGAATGAATTAGAATGAATCGTACGAATGCATTAGAATGGATCGTACGAATGGATTAGAATGGGTCGTATGAATGAATTAGATTGGATCGTACAAATGAATTAGAAAGGTTACATTTGTGAGAATGAATTAGAATGGGTCGTACGAATGAATTAGAATGGATCGTACGAACGAATTAGAATGGATCGTACGAATGAATTAGAATGGATTGTACGAATGAATTAGAATGGATCATATGAATGAATTAGAATGGTTATATTCGTGCGAATGAATTAGAATGGATCGTACGAATGGATTAGAATGGATCGTACGAATGGATTAGAACGCATTGTACGAATGAATTAGAATAGATACATTTGTGCGAATGAAATAGATTGCATCGTACGAATGAATTAGAATGGATCGTACAAATGAATTAGAATGGATCGAACGAATGAATTAGAATGGATACATTCGAGCGAATGAATTAGAACAAATCGTAGGAATGAATTAGAATGGATAGTACAAATGAATTAGAAAGGTTACATTTGTGCGAATGAATTAGAATGGATCGTATGAATGAATAAGAATGGATCGTACGAATGAATTAGAATGGATCGTGCGACTGAATTAGAATGAATCGTACGAATGCATTAGAATGGATCGTACAAATGAATTAGAATGGTTACATTCGTGAGAATGAATTAGAATGGATCGTAGGAATGAATTAGAGTGGATCGTACGAATAAATTAAAATGGTTACATTTGTGCGAATGAATTAGAATGGATCGTACGAATGGTTTAGAATGGATCGTATGAATGGATTAGAATGGATCGTACGAATGAATTAGAATGGATCGTACAAATGAATTAGAAAGGTTACATTTGTGACATTGAATTAGAATGGATCATACGAATGAATTAGAATGGATCGTACGAACGAATTAGAATGGATCGTACGAACGAATAAGAATGGATCGTACGAATGAATTAGAATGGATCATATGAATGAATTAGAATGGTTACATTCGTGCGAATGAATTAGAATGGATCGTACGAATGGATTAGAATGGATCGTACGAATGGATTAGAACGCATTGTACGAATAAGTTAGAATAGAAACATTTGTACGAATGAATTAGAATAGATCATACGAATGAATTAGAATAGATCATACGAATGAATTAGAATGGATCGAACGAATGAATTAGAATGGATACATTCGAGCGAATGAATTAGAAAAGATTGTAGGAATGAATAAGAATGGATCATACGAATGAATTAGAATGGATCGTGCGAATGAATTAGAATAGATTGTACGAATGAATTAGAATGGATCGTACGAATGAATTAGAATGGATCCACCGAATGAGTTAGAATGGATCATACGAATGAATTAGAATGGATCGTACGTACGAATTAGAATGAATCGTACGATCCATTCTAATTCATTCATCCGATCCATTCTAATTTATTCGCACGAATATATCCATTCTAATTCATTCGTACAATCCATTCTAATTCATTCGCATGATCAATTCAAATTCATTCGTATGATCCATTCTAATTCATTCCTATGATCTATTCTAATTCATTCCCCCGAATGTATCCATTCTAATTGATTTGTTCGATCCATTCTAATCCATTCGTACGATCCATTCTAATTCATTCCTATGATCTATTCTAATTCTTTCGTACGATCCATTCTAATTCATTCGCTCGAATGTATCCATTCTAATTCATTCGTACGATCCATTCTAATTCATTCGTACGATCCATTCTAATTCTTTCGTACAATGCATTCTAATCCATTCGTACGATCCATTCTAATCCATTCGTACGATCCATTCTAATTCATTCGAACGAATATAACCATTCTAATTCATTCGTACGATCCATTCTAATTCATTCCTACGATCCATTCTAATTCATTCGCACGAATGTATCCATTCTAATTCATTTCCACAATACATTCTAATTCTTTCCTATGATCCATTCTAATTTATTCGTACGATCCATTATAATTCATTCGCACGAATGTAACCATTCTAATTCATTCGTATGATCCATTCTAATTCATTCCTACGATCCATTCTAATTCATTCGAACGAATGTATCCATTCTAAGTTATTTGCACGATCCATTCTAATTTATTCCTATGATCCATTCTAATTCATTCGTACGATCCATTCTAATTCATTCGCTCGAATGTATCCATTCTAATTCATTCGTACGATCCATTCTAATCCATTCGTACGATCCATTCTAATTCATTCCTACGATCCATTCTAATTCATTCGCACGAATGTATCCATTCTAATTCATTTGCACGATCCATTCTAATTCATTCCTATGATCCATTCTAATTCATTCGTACGATCCATTCTAATTCATTCGCTGCGAATGTATCCATTCTAATTCATTCGTACGATCCATTCTAATTCATTCGGGCAAATAAATTAGAATGGATCGTACGAATGAATTAGAATGGATCGTGCGAATGAATTAGAATGGATCGTACGAATGGATAAGAATGGATCGTACGAATGAATTTGAATGGATCATACAAATGAATTAGAAAGGTTACATTCGTGAGAATGAACTAGAATGGATCGTATGATCCATTCTAATTCATTCTCACGAATGTAACCTTTCTAATTCATTTGTATGATCCATTCGTATGATCCATTCTAATGCATTAGTACGATCCATTCTAATTCATTCTCACGAATGTAACCTTTCTAATTCATTTGTATGATCCATTCTAATTCATTCTCACGATCCATTATAATTCATTCGTACGATCCATTCTAATTCATTCGCACGATCCATTAATTAGAATGGATACATTCGTGCGAATGAATTAGAATGGATCGTACGAATGAATTAGAATGGTTACATTCGTGCGAATGGATTAGAATGGATCCTATGAATGAATTAGAATGGATCATAAGAATGAATTAGAATGGATCGTATGAATAAATTAGAATGGATCATATAAATGAATTGGAATGGCTACATTCGTGCGAATGAATTAGAATGGATCGTACGAATGGATTAGAATGGATCGCACGGATGGATTAAAATGGATCGTACGAATGAATTAGAATGAATCATACAAATAAATTAGAAAGGTTACATTCGTGAGAATGAATTAGAATGGATCGTACGAATGAATTAGAATGGATCATACGAATGAATTTGAATGGATCATACGAATGAATTGTACGATCCATTCTAATTCATTCGTCTGATCCATTCTAATTCATTCGGACGAATGTATCCATTCTAATTCATTCGTACGATCCTTTCTAATTCATTCGTATGATCCATTCTAATTCATTCTCATGAATGTAACCTTTCTAATTCATTTATACGATCCATTCTAATTAGAAAGGTTACATTCGAACGAATGAATTAGAATAGATCGTAGGAATGAATTAGAATGGATCATACGAATGAATTAGAATGGATCGTGCGAATGAATTAGAATGAATCGTACGAATGCATTAGAATGGATCGTATGAATGAATTAGAATGAATCGTACGAACGAATTAGAATGGATCGTACGAACGAATTAGAATAGATCGTATGAATGAATTAGAATGGATCGTACGAATGAATTAGAATGGATACATTCGAGCGAATGAATTAGAATGGATCGTACGAATGAATTAGAAAGGATCGTACGAATGAATTAGAATGGATACATACAAATGAATTAGAATGGATCGTGCGAATGAATTAGAATGGATCGTGCGAATGAATTAGAATGGATTGTACGAACGAATTAGAATAGATACATTCGAGCGAATGAATTAGAATAGATTGTAGGAATGAATTAGAATGGATCATACGAATGAATTAGAATGGATCGTACGAATCAATTAGAATGGATTGTACGAATGAAATAGAATGGTTACATTCGTGCGAATGAATTAGAATGGATCGTACGAATGAATTAGAATTGATCGTGCGAATGAATTAGAATGGATACATTTTTGTGTATGAATGAATTAGAATGGATCATAGGAATGAATTAGAATGGATTGTGCAAATGAATTAGAATGAATACATTCGTGCGAATGAATTAGAATGGATCGGACGAATGAATTAGAATGGATCGTACGATTCATTCTAATTCATTCGTACGATCCATTCTAATGCATTCGTACGATTCATTCTAATTCATTCGCACGATCCATTCTAATTCATTCGTACGATCCATTCAAATTCATTCGCATGATCCATTTTAATTCATTCATACGATCCATTCTAATTCATTCGTACGATCCATTCTTATTCATTCCTACGATCGATTCTAATTCATTCGCACGATGTATCCATTCTAATTCATTTGCACGATCCATTCTAATTCATTCCTATGATCCATTCTAATTCATTCGTATGATCCATTCTAATTCATTCGCACGATCTTTTCTAATTCATTCGTACGATCTATTCTTATTCATTCCTACGATCCATTCTAATTCATTCGCACGAATGTATCCATTCTAATTCATTTGCACGATCAATTCTAATTCATTCCTATGATGCATTCTAATTCATTCGTACGATCCATTCTAATTCATTCGCACGATCTATTCTAATTCATTCGTACGATCCATTCTAATTCATTCCTATGATCCATTCTAATTCATTCGCACTAATGTATCCATTCTAATTCATTTGCACGATCCATTCTAATTCATTCGCACGATCCATTCTAAATCATTTGTATGATTCATTCTAATTCATTCGTACGATCCGTTCTAATTCATTCGCACGAATGTAACCATTCTAATTCATTTGTACGATCCATTCTAATTCATTCCAACGATCCATTCTAATTCATTCGCACGAATGTAACCATTCTAATTCATACGTACGATCCATTCTAATTCATTCCTACGATCCATTCAAATTCATTCGCACGAATGTATCCATTCTAATTCATTCGCACGATTCATTATAATTCATTTGCACGATCCATTCTAATTCATTCGCACGATGCATTCTAATTCACTCCTACGATCCATTCTAATTCATTTCTATGATCCATTCTAAATCATTCGCACAAATGTATCCATTCTAATTCATTCGTACAACCCATTCTAATTCATTTGCATGATCCATTCTAATTCATTCGTACGATCCATTCTTATTCATTCATACGATCCATTCTAATTCATTCGTACGATCCATTCAAATTCATTCGCATGATCCATTCTAATTCATTAGTACGATCCATTCTAATTTATTCGCACAAATGTATCCATTCAAATTCATTCGTACGATCCAATCTAATTAATTCGCACGATCCATTCTAATTCAATCGTATGAAGGTATCCATTTTAATTCATTCGTACGATCCATTCTAATTAATTCGTACGATCTAATTCATTCGTACGATCCATTCTAATTCATTCGTACGATCGATTCTAATTCATTCGCACGAATGTATCCATTCTAATGATTAGAATGGATCGTACGAATGGATCTTGCGAATGAATTAGAATGGATCGTACGAATGAATTAGAATGTAACCTTTCTAATTCATTCGTACGATCCATTCTAATTCATTCGCACGATCCATTCTAATTCATTCGTACGATCCATTCTAATTCATTCGCACAATCCATTCTTATTCTTTCATATGATCTATTCTAATTCATTCGCACGAATATATTCATTCTAGTTCATTCGTACGCTCCATTCTAATTCATTCGTACGCTCCATTCTAATCCATTCGTACCATCCATTCTAATTCATTCGAACGATCCATTCTAATCCATTCGTACGATCCATTCTAATTCATTCCTATGAACCATTCTAATTCATTCGTACGATCCATTCTAATTCATTCGTATGATACATTCTAATTCATTCCTACGATCCATTCTAATTCATTCGCACAAATGTATCCATTCTAATTCATTTGCATGATCGATTCTAATTCATTCATATGATCCATTCTAATTCATTCGTATGATCTATTCTAATTCATTCACACAAATATATCCATTCTAATTTATTCGTTCGATCCATTCTAATTCATTCGCATAAATATATCCATTCTAATTAATTTATACGATCCATTCTAATTCATTCGCACGATCCATTCTAATTCATTCGCACAAATGTATCCATTCTAATTCATTCGTACAATCCATTCTAATTCATTCGCATGATCCATTCTAATTCATTCGTACGATCCATTCTAATCCATTCGTACGATCCATTCTAATTCATTCCTATGATCCATTCTAATTCATTCGCACGAATGTATCCATTCTAATTCATTTGCACAATCCATTCTAATTCATTCCTATGATCCATTCTAATTCATTCATACGATCCATTCTAATTCATTCGCTCGAATGTATCCATTCTAATTCATTCGTACGATCCATTCTAATTCGTTCGTACGATCCATTCTAATTCGTTCGTACGATCCATTTTGAATGGATCGTATGAACGAATTAGAAAGGTTACATTCGTGAGAATGAATTAGAATGGATACATTTGTGCGAATGAATTAGAAAAGATTAGAATGGATCGTACGAATGGATTAGAATCCATTCTAATTCATTTGTATGATCCATTCTAATTCATCGCACGATCCATTCTAATTAATTCTCACGAATGTAACCTTTCTAATTCATTTGTATGATCCATTCTAATTCATTCGCACGATCAATTCTAATTCATTCGTACGATCCATTCTAATTCATTCGCTCGAATGTATCCATTCTAATTCATTCGTACGATCCATTCTAATTCGTTCATACGATCCATTCTAATTCGTTCGCACGATCCATTCTAATTCATTCGTACGATCCATTCTAATTCATTCATATGATCAGTTCTAATTCATTCGTACGATCCATTCTAATTCATTCGTACAATCCATTCAAATTCATTCGTACGATGCAATCTAATTCATTCGCACAAATGTATCTATTCTAATTCATTCGTACAATGTGTTCTAATCCATTCGTACGATCCATTCTAATCCATTCGTACGATCCATTCTAATTCATTCGTACGATCCATTCTAATTCATTCGTATGATCCATTCTAATTCATTTGCATGAATGTATCCATTCTAACTTATTCGTACGATCCAGTCTAATTCATTCGTACGATCCATTCTGATTCACTCGCACGAATATATCCATTCTAATTCATTCGTACGATCCATTCTAATGAATTGTACGATCCATTCTAATTCATTCTCACAAATGTAATCTTTCTAATTCATTCGTACGATCCATTCTAATTCATTCGCTCGAATGTATCCATACTAATTCATTCATACGATCCATTCTAATTCATTCGCACGAATGTAACCATTCTAATTCATTCGTACGATCCATTCTAATTCATTCCTACGATCCATTCTAATTCATTCGCACGAATGTATCCATTCTAATTCATTTGCACGATCCATTCTAATTCATTCGTACGATCCATTCTAATTCATTCCTACGATATATTTTAATTTATTCGCTCGAATGTATCCATTCTAATTCATTCGTTCGCACGATCCATTCTAATTCATTTGTACGATCCATTCTTATTCATTCGTACGATCCATTCTAATTCATTCGTACGATCCATTCTAATTTATTTGTATGATCCATTCTAACTCATTCGGTGGATCCATTCTAATTCATTCGTACGATCTATTCTAATTCATTCGCACGATCCATTCTACTTTATTCGTACGATCCATTCTAATTCATTCCTATGATCCATTCTAATTCATTCGCACGAATGTATCCATTCTAATTCATTTGCATGATCCATTCTAATTCATTCCTATGATCCATTCTAATTTATTCGTACGATCCATTCTAATTCATTCGCTTGAATGTATCCATTTTAATTCATTCGTACGATCCATTCTAATTCATTCGTACGATCCGTTCTAATTCATTCGTATGATCCATTCTAATTCTTTTGTACGATCCATTCTAATTCATTTGCACGATCTATTCTAATTCATTCGTACAATCCATTCTATTTCATTCGTACGATCCATTCTAATTCATTCGCACTGTCCATTCTAATTCATTCGTATGATCCATTCTAATTCATTCTAATTCAATCATACGATCCATTCTAATCCATTCATACGATCCATTCTAATTCATTCGTACAAATGAATTAGAATGGATCGCACGAATGAATTAGAATGGATAGTGCGAATGAATTAGAATGGATCGTACGAATGAATTAGAATGGATTGTACGAATGAATTAGAATATATCGTGCAAATGAATTAGAATGGATCGTACGAAAGAATTAGAATGGATCGTACGAATGAATTAGAATGGATTATACGAATGAATTAGAATGGATCGTACGAATGGATTAGAATGGATCATACGAATGAATTAGAATGGATCATGCGAATGAATTTGAATGGATCGTACGAATGAATTAGAATTGATCGAACGAATGAATTAGAATGGATACATTCGAGCGAATGAATTAGAATAGATCGTAGGAATGAATTAGAATGGATCATACGAATGAATTAGAATGGATCGTGCGACTGAATTAGAATGGATTGTACGAATGAATTAGAATGGATACATTCGTGCGAATGAATTAGAATGGATCGGACGAATGAATTAGAATGGATCGTACGAATGAATTAGAATGGATCGTGCGAATGAATTAGAATGAATCGTACGAATGCATTATAATGGATACATTCGTGCGAATGAATTAGAATGGATCGTACGAATGAATTAGAATGGATCATGCGAATGAATTAGAATGGATCGTACGAATGAATTAGAATGGATCGTGCGAATGTATTAGAATGGATCCTACGAATGAATTAGAATGGATACATTTATGCGAATGAATTAGAAGGGATCGTACGAATGAATTAGAATGGATACATTTGTACGAATGAATTAGAATAGATCGTGCGAATGAATTAGAATGGATCGTACGAATGAATTATAATGGATCGTACAAATGAATGAGAATGGATCTTGCGATTGAATTAGAATAGATCGTACGAATGAATTAGAATGGATATATTCGTGCGAATAAACTAGAATGGATACAAATATTCATGCGAATGAATTAGAATGGATCGTATGAATAAGCAAGAATGGATCGTATGAATGAATAAGATTAGAATTGATCGTGCGAATGAATTAGAATGGATTGTACGAATGAATTAGAATGGATACATTCGTGCGAATGAATTAGAATGGATCATACGAATGGATTAGAATGGATCGTACGAATGAATTAGAATGGATCGTACGAATGGATTAGAATGGATCGTACGAATGGATTAGAATGGATCGTACGAATGAATTAGAATGGATCGTACGAATGGATTAGAATGGATCGTACGAATGAATTAGAATGGATCATGTGAATGAATTTGAATGGATCGTACAAATGAATTAGAATGGATCAAACGAATGAATTAAAATGGATACATTCGAGCGAATGAATTAGAATAGATCGTTGGAATGAATTAGAATGGATCATACGAATGAATTAGAATGGATACATTCGTGCGAATGAATTAGAATGGATCGGACGAATGAATTAGAATGGATCATATGAATGCATTAGAATGGATCGTACGAATTAATTAGAATGGATCATACAAATGAATTAGAAAGGTTACATTCGTAAGAATGAATTAGAATGGATCGTACGAATGAATTAGAATAGATCATGCGACTGAATTTGAATGGATCGTAAGAATGAATTAGAATGGATCGTACGAATGTATCCATTCTAATTCATTCATACGATCCATTCTAATTTGTTCATATGATCCATTCTAATTCGTTCGTACGATCCATTCTAATTCGTTCGTACGATCCATTCAAATTCATTCGCACGATCCATTCTAATTCGTTCGCACGATCCATTCTAATTCTTTCATATGATCCATTCTAATTCATTCGCACGAATGTATCCATTCTAGTTCATTCGTACGCTCCATTCTAATTCATTCGTACGCTCCATTCTTATTCATCGCACAAATGTATCCATTCTAATTCATTCGTACGATCCATTCTAATTCATTCGCACGATCGATTCTAATTCATTCGTACGATCCATTTTAATTCATTCATACGATCCATTCTAATTCGTTCGTACGATCCATTCTAATTCATTTGTACGATCCATTCTAATTCATTCGTACGATCCATTCTAATTCATTCGTACGATCCATTCTAATTCATTCGCTCGAATGTATCCATTCTAATTCATTCGTACGATCCATTTTAATTCGTTCATACGATCCATTCTAATTCGTTCGTACGATCCATTCTAATTCATTCGTATGATCCATTCTAATCCATTCGTACGATCCATTCTAATTTATTCGTACAAATGAATTAGAATGGATCGTACGAATAAATTAGAATGGATTGTGCGAATGATTAGAATGGATCGTATGAATGAATAAGAATGGATCGTACGAATGAATTAGAATGGATCGTGCAAATGAATTAGAATGGATACATTCGTGTGAATGAATTAGAATGGATTGTGCGAATGAATTAGAATGGATCGTATGAATGAATTAGAATGGATATATTTGAACGAATAAATTAGAATGGATCATACGAATGAACTAGAATGGATCGTACGAATGAATTAGAATGGATCGTGCGAATAAATTAGAATCGATCGTACGAATAAATTAGAATGGATCGTACGAATGAATTAGAATGGATCATACGAATGAATTAAAATGGATACATTCATACGACTGAATTAGAATGGATCGTGCGAATGAATTAGAATGGATCGTACGAATGAATTTGAATGGATACATTTATTCGAATGAATCTGAATGGATTATATGAATGAATTACAATGGGTCGTACGAATGAATTAGAATGGCTCGTACAAATGAATTAGAATAGCTCATATGAATGAATTAGAATGAATCGTACGAATGAATTAGAATGGTTACATTCGTGCGAATGAATTAGAATAGATCGTACGAATGAATTAGAATGGATCATACGAATAAATTAGAATGGATCGTGCGAATGAATTAGAATGGATCGTACGAATGAATTAGAATGTATCCACCGAATGAGTTAGAATGGATCATACGAATGAATTAGAATGGATCGTACGAATGAATTAGAATGGATTGTGCGAATGAATTAGAATGGATCGTATGAATGAATAAGAATGGATCGTACGAATGAATTAGAATGGATACATTCGTGCGAATTTTTTAGAATGGATTCATTCTAATTAATTCGTACAATCCATTCTAATTCATTCGTATGATCCATTCAAATTCATTAGCACGATCCATTCTAATCCATTCGTACGATCCATTCTAATCCATTTATACGATCCATTCTAATCCTTTTGTACGATCTATTCTAATTCATTCGCACGATCCATTCTAATTCATTCATACTATCCATTCTAATTCATTCGCTCGAATGTATCCATTCTAATTCGTTCGTTCGATCCATTCTAATTCATTCGTACGATCCATTCAAATTTATTTGTATGATCCATTCTAATTCATTCGTACGATCCATTCTAATTCATTCTCACGAATGTAACCTTTCTAATTCATTTGTATGATCCATTCTAATTCATCCGTACGATCCATTCTAATTCATTCGCACGAATGTATCCATTCTAATGCATTCGTACGATTCATTATAATTCATTCGCACAATCCATTCTAATTCAATCATACGATCCATTCTTATTCATTCATACGATCCATTCTAATTCATTTGTACGAATGAATTAGAATGGATCGTACGAATGGATTAGAATGGATCGTACGAATGGATTAGAATGGATCGTATGAACGAATTAGAATGGATCGTATAAATGAATTAGAATGGATACATTCGAGCGAATGAATTAGAATGGATCGTACGAATGAATTAGAATGGATCATAGGAATGAATTAGAATGGATAGTATGAATGAATTAGAATGTATCGTACGAATGAATTAGAATGGATACATTCGAGCGAATGAATTAGAATGGATCGTACGAATGAATTAGAATGGATCATACAAATGAATTAGAAAGGTTACATTCTTGAGAATGAATTAGAATGGATCATACGAATGAATTAGAATGGATCATGTGAATGAATTTGAATGGATCGTACGAATGAATTAGAATAGATCGAACGAATGAATTAGAATAGATACATTCGAGCGAATGAATTAGAATGGATCGTATGAATGAATTAGAATGGATCGTGCGAATGAATTAGAATGGATCGTACTAATGGATTAGAATGGATCGCACGAATGTATTAGAATGGATCGTATGAATGGATTAGAATGGATCGTGCGAATGAATAAGAATGGATCGTACGAATGAATTAGAATGGATCGTGCGAATGAATTAGAATGAATCCATTCTAATTCATTCGCACGAATGTATCCATTCTAATTCATTCGTACGATCCATTCTTATTCATTCATACGATCCATTCTAATTCATTCGCACGATCCATTCTAATTCATTCGCACGATTCATTCTAATCCATTCGTATGATCCATTCTAATTCACTCGCACGAATGTAACCATTCTAATTCATTCAGACGATCCATTCTAATTCATTCCTACGATCTATTCTAATACATTCGCTCGAATGTATCCATTCTAATTCATTCGTTCGATCCATTCTAATTCATTCATACTATCCATTCAAATTCATTCGCATGATCCAGTCTAATTCATTTGTATGATCCATTCTAATTCATTCTCACAAATGTAACATTTCAAATTCATTTGTATGATCCATTCTAATTCATTTGTACGATCCATTCTAGGCCATTCGTACGATCCATTCTAATTCATTCGTACGATCCATTCTAATTCATTCTCACAAATGTAACCTTTCTAATTCATTTGTACGATCCATTCTAATTCATTCGTACAATCCATTCTAATCCATTCATACGATCCATTCTAATCCGTTCATACGATCCATTCTAATTCATTTGCACGAATGTAACCATTCTAATTCATTCGTACGATCCATTCTAATTCATTCCTATGATCCATTTGTATGATCCATTCTAAATCATTCGCACAAAGGTATCCATTCTAATCCATTCGTACGATCCATTCTAATCCATTCATACGATCCATTCTAATTCATTCGTACGATCCATTCTAATTCATTTGTACGATCCTTTCTAATTCATTCGTTAGAATGTATCCATTCTAATTCATTCGTATAATCCATTCTAATTCATTCCTACGATCTATTCTAATTCATTCGCTCGAATGTATCCATTGTAGTTCATTCGTTTGATCCATTCTAATTCATTCGTACGATCCATTCAAATTCATTCGCATGATCCATTCAAATTCATTCGTACGATCCATTCTAATTCATTCTCACGAATGTAACCTTTCTAATTCATTTGTATGATCCATTCTAATTCATTCGTACGATCCATTCTAATTCATTCGTATGATCCATTCCAATTTATGCATACGATCAATTCTAATTCATTCGCACAATCCATTCTAATTCATACGTACGATCCATTCTAATTCATTCGTACGATCCATTCTAATTCATTCGTTCGATCCATTCTAATTCATTCGTACGATCCATTCTAATTCATTCGTACGATCCATTCTTTATCATTCATACGATCCATTCTAATTCATTCGCACAAGAATTCATTCGTACAATCCTTTCTAATTCATTCGCACGATCCATTCTAATTCATTCGTACGATCCATTCTAATTCATTCGTATGATCCATTCTAATTTATTCGCACGATCTATTCTAATTCATTTGTACGATCCATTCTAATTCTTTCGTACGATCCATTCTAATTCATTTGTACGATCGATTCTAATTTATTCGTTCAAATATATCCAATCTAATTCATTCGTACGATCCATTCTAATTCATTCATACGATCCATTCTAATTCATTCGTACGCTCCATTCTTATTCATCGCACAAATGTATCCATTCTAATTCATTCGTACGATCCATTCTAATTCATTCGCATGATCGATTCTAATTCATTCGTATGATCCATTCTAATTCATTCGTACGATCCTTTCTAATTCTTTTGTACGATCCATTCTAATTCATTCGCACGATCTATTCTATTTCATTAATACAATCCATTCTAATTTATTCGTACGATCCATTCTAATTCATTCGCATAAATATATCCATTCTAATTCATTCGTACGATCCATTCTAATTCATTCGCACGATCCATTCTAATTCATTCGTACGATCCATTCTAATTCATTCGCACGATCCATTCTAATTCATTCGTACGATCCATTCTAATTCATTCGCACAAATGTATCCATTCTAATCCATTCATACGATCCATTCTAATTCATTCGCACAATCCATTCTAATTCATTTGTACGATCCATTCTAATTCATTCGTATGATCCATTCTAATTCATTCGCACGAATGTATCCATTCTAATTCATTTGCACGATCCATTCTAATTCATTCCTATGATCCATTCTAATTCATTCGTACGATCCATTCTAATTCATTCGCTCGAATGTATCCATTCTAATTCATTCGTACGATCCATTCTAATTCATTCGTACGATCCATTCTAATTCATTCGCACAAATGTATCCATTCTAATTCATTCGTACAATCCATTCTAATTCATTCGTACGATCCATTCTAATTCATTCCTATGATCTATTCGCACAAATGTAACCTTTCTAATTCATTTGTACGATCCTTTCTAATTCATTCGCACGATCCATTCTAATTCATTCGTACGATCCATTCTTATTCATTCATACGATCCATTCTAATTCATTCGCACAATCCATTCTAATTCATTCGCACGAATGTAACCATTCTAATTCATTCGTACGATCCATTCTAATTCATTCATACAATCCATTCTAATTTATTCGCACGAATGTATCCATTCTAATTAATTCGTACGATCCATTCTAATTCATTCGTATGATCCATTCTTATTCATTCGCACGATCCAGTCTAATTCATTCTCAAGAATGTAACCTTTCTAATTCATTTGTACGAACGAATTAGAATGGATCATATGAACGAATTAGAATGGATCGTACGAACGAATTAGAATGGATCGTATGAATGAATTAGAATGGATCGTACGAATGAATTAGAATGGATTAGAATAGATTGTGCGAATGAATTAGAATGGATAGTGCGAATGAATTAGAATTGATCGTACGAATGAATTAGAATGGATACATTTGTGCGAATGAATCTGAATGGATCGGACGAATGAATTAGAATGGATCGTACGATTCATTCTAATTCATTCGTACGATCCATTCTAATGCATTCGTATGATTCATTCTAATTCATTCGCACGATCCATGTATGAATGAATTAGAATAGATCGTGCGAAGGAATTAGAATGCATCGTACGAATGAATTAGAATGGATCGTAGGAATGAATTAGAATGGATCGTAAGAATGAGTTAGAATGGTTACATTCGTGCGAATGAATTAGAATGGATCGTATGAACGAATTAGAATGGATCGTATGAATTAGAATGGATACATTTGTGCAAATGAATTAGAATGGATCGTACGAATGAATTAGAATGGATCGTAGAATAGATTAGAATGGATCGTACGAATGGATTAGAATGGATCGTGCAAATGAATTAGAATGGATTGCACGAATGTATCCATTCTAATCCATTCGTATGAATGGATTAGAATGGATCGTACGAATGAATTAGAATGGATCGTGCGAATGAATTAGAATGGATCGTATGAATAAATTAGAATGGATCGTACGAATGAATTAAAATGGATACATTTGTGCGAATGAATTAGAATGGATCATACGATTGAATTAGAATGGATCGTACGAATGAATTAGAATGGATCTTGCGAATGAATTTGAATGGATCGTACGAATGAATTAGAATGGATCGAACGAATAAATTAGAATGGATACATTCGAGCGAATGAATTAGTATGGATTGTATGAATGGATTAGAATGGATCGTACGAATGAATTTGAATGGATACATACAAATGAATTAGAAAGGTTACATTCGTGAGAATGAATTAGAATGGATCGTACGAATGAATTAGAATGGATACATTCGAGCGAATGAATTAGAATGGATCGTACGAATGAATTAGAATGGATCATAGGAATGAATTAGAATGGATCGTGCAAATGAATTAGAACGGATACATTCGTGCGAATGAATTAGAATGGATCGTAGGAATGAATTAGAATTGATCGTACGAATGAATTAGAATGGATATATTCGTGCAAATGAATTAGAATGGATCGTACGAATGAATTAGAAAGGTTACATTTGTGAGAATGAATTAGAATGGATCGTACGAATGGATTAGAATGGATCGTACGAATGGATTGGAATGGATCGTGCGAATGAATTAGAATGAATCGTACGAATGCATTAGAATGGATACATTCGTGCGAATAAATTAGAATGGATCGTACGAATGAATTAGAATGGATACATTCGTGCGAATGAAATAGAATGGATCATAGGAATGAATTAGAATGGATCGTACGAATGAATTAGAATGGTTGCATTCGTGCGAATGAATTAGAATGGATCGTACGAATGGATTAGAATGAATCGTACGAATGAATTAGAATGGATCGTACAAATAAATTAGAAAGGTTACATTTGTGAAAATGAATTAGAATGGATCGTACGAATGGATTAGAATGGATCGTACGAATGGATTAGAATGGATCGTACGAATGAATTAGAATGGATCATACAAATGAATTAGAAGGTTACATTCGTGATAATGAATTAGAATGGATCGTACGAATGAGTTAGAATGGATCGTATGAATGAATTAGAATGGATCGTACGAATGAATTAGAATGGATCGTACGAATGAATCTGAATGGATCGTAGGAATGAATTAGAATGGATCGTACGAATGAATCTGAATGGATCGTATGAATGAATTAGAATGGCTCGTACGAATGAATTAGAATGGATCGTACGAATGGATTAGAATGGATCGTTCGAATGGATTAGAACATTCGTGCGAATGAATTAGAATGGATCGTAGGAATGAATTAGAATGGATCGTATGAAGGAATTAGAATGGTTATATTCGTGCGAATGAATTAGAATGGATCATACGAATGGATTAGAATGGATCGTACGAATGGATTAGAATGGATCGTACGAATGGATTAGAACATTCGTGCGAATGAATTAGAATGGATCGTAGGAATGAATTAGAATGGATTGTATGAAGGAATTAGAATGGTTACATTCGTGCGAATGAATTAGAATGGATCGTACGAATGGATTAGAATGGATCGTACGAATGGATTAGAATGGATCGTACGAATAAATTAGAATGGATTGTACGAATAAATTAGAATGGATACATTCGTACGAATGAATTAGAATGGATCGTATAAATGAATTAGAATGGATCATAGGAATGAATTAGAATGGATCGTGCAAATGAATTAGAATGGATCGTGCGAATGAATTAGAATGAATCGTACGAATGAATTAGAATGGATACATTCGAGCGAATAAATTAGAATGGATCGTACGAATGAATTAGAATGGATCATAGGAATGAATTAGAATGGATCGTGCAAATGAATTAGAATGGATACATTCGTGCGAATGAATAAGAATAGATCGTAGGAATGAATTAGAATGGATCGTACGAATGAATTAGAATGGATCGTGCGAATGAATTAGAATGGATCGTGCGAATGAATTAGAATGGATACATTCGTGCGAATGAATTAGAATGGATCGGATGAATGAATTAGATTGGATCGTACGAATGAATTAGAATGGATCGTGCGAATGAATTAGAATGAATCGTACAAATGCATTAGAATGGATACATTCGTGCGAATGAATTAGAATGGATCGTACGAATGAATTAGAATGGAACGTGCGAATGAATTAGAATGGATCGTACGAATGAATTAGAATGGATACATACAAATGAATTAGAAAGGTTACATTCGTGAGAATGAATTAGAATGGATCGTACGAATGAATTAGAATGGATCGTACGAATGAATTAGAATGGATACATTCAAGCGAATGAATTAGAATGGATCGTACGAATTAATTAGAATGGATCATTGGAATGAATTAGAATGGATCATGCGAATGAATTAGCTTGGGTCGTACGAATGAATTAGAATGGGTCGTAGGAATGAATTAGAATGGATCGTATGAATGAATTAGAATGGATCGTACGAATGAATTAGAATGGGTCGTGTGAGATCCATTCTAATTCATTCCTATGATCCATTCTAATTCATTCGCTCGAATGTATCCATTCTAATTCATTCGTACGATCCATTCTAATTCGTTCATACGATCCATTCTAATTCGTTCGTGCGATCCATTCTAATTCATTCGTACGATTCATTCTAATTCATTCGTACGATCCATTCTAATGCATTCGTACGATTCATTCTAATTCATTCGCACGATCCATTCTAATTCATTCGTACGATCCATTCTTGTTCATTCATACGATCCACTCTAATTCATTCACACAATCCATTCTAATTCATTCGTACGATCCATTCTAATTCATTCATATGATCCATTCTAACTCATTCGGTGGATCCATTCTAATTCATTCGTACGATCCATTCTAATTCATTCGCACGATACATTCTAATTCGTTCGCACGATCCATTCTAATTCATTCATACGATCCATTCTTATTCATTCGTATGATCCATTGTAATTCATTCGTACGATCCATTCTAATTCATTCGCACGATCCATTCTAATTCATTCGCACGATACATTCTAATTCATTCCTACGATCCATTCTAATTCATTCACACAAATGTATCGTACGAATGAATTAGAATGGATCATACAAATGAATTAGAAAGGTTACATTCGTGAGAATGAATTAGAATGGATCGTAAGAATGAATTAGAATAGATCATGCGAATGTATTTGAATGAATCGTACGAATGAATTAGAATGGATCGAATGAATGAATTAGAATGGATACATTCGAGCGAATAAATAAGAATAGATCGTAGGAATTAATTAGAATGGATCATACTAATGATTTAGAATGGATTGTACGAATGAATTAGAATGGATCGTACGAATGAATTAGAATGGATCGTGCGAATGAATTAGAATGGATACATTCGAGTGAAAGAATTAGAATAGATCGTAGGAATGAATTAGAATGGATCATACGAATGAATTAGAATGGATCATGCGAAAGAATTAGAATGGATTGTACGAATGAATTAGAATGGATACATTCATATGACTGAATTAGAATGGATCGTACGAATGAATTAGAATGGTTACATTCGTGCAAATAAATTAGAATTGATCGTACGAATAAATTAGAATGGTTACATTCGTGAGAATGAATTAGAATGGATCGTACGAATAAATTAGAATAGATCGTGCGAAAGAATTAGAATGGATTTTACGAACGAATTAGAATGGATACATTCGTGCGAATGAATTAGAATGGATCGGATGAATCAATTAGAATGGATCGTACGAATGAATTAGAATGGATCGTACGATTGAATTAGAATGAATCGTACGAATGCATTAGAATGGATCATACAAATGAATTAGAAAGGTTACAATCTTGAGAATGAATTAGAAAGGATCGTGCAAATGAATTAGAATTGATCATACGAATGGATTAGAATGGATCGTACGAATTAATTAGAACAGATCATGCGAATGAATTAGAATGGATCATACGAACGAATTAAAATGGATCATACGAACGAATTAGAATGGATCGTATGAACGAATTAGAATGGATCGTACGAATGAATTAGAATGGATACATTCGAGCGAATGAATTAGAATGGATCGTACGAATGAATTAGAATGGATCATAGGAATGAATTAGAATGGATCGTGCAAATGAATTAGAATGGATACATTCGTGCGAATGAATTAGAATGGATCGTAGGAATGAATTAGAATGGATCATACGAATGAATTAGAATGGTTATATTCGTGCGAATGAATTAGAATGGATCGTACGAATGAATTAGAATGGATCGTGTGAATGAATTAGAATGGATCGTACGAATGAATAAGAATGGATCGTACGAATGAATTAGAATGGATCGTACGAATGAATTAGAATGGATCGTATGAATGAATTAGAATGGATACATTTGTGCGAATGGGTTAGAATGGATCATACGAATGAATTAGAATGGATCGTACGAATGAATTAGAATGGATCATACGAATGAATTAGAATGGATCGTGTGAATGAATTAGAATGGATTGTACGAATGAATTAGAATACATACATTCGAGCGAATGAATTAAAATAGATCGTAGGAATGAATTAGAATGGATCATACGAATGAATTAGAATGAATCATGCGAATGAATTAGAATGGATCATAGGAATCAATTAGAATGGATCATACGAATGAATTAGAATGGTTACATTCGTGCGAATGAATTAGAATGGATCGTACGAATGAATTAGAATGGATCGTGCGAATGAATTAGAATGGATCGTACGAATGAATAAGAATGAATCGTATGAATGAATTAGAATGGATCGTACGAATGAATTAGAATGGATCGTGCGAATGAATTAGAATGGATCGTATGAATGAATTAGAATGGATACATTTGCGCGAATGAATTAGAATGGATCGTACGAATGAATTAGAATGGATCGTACGAATGAATTAGAATGGATCGTGCGAATGAATTAGAATGGATCATGCGAATGAATTAGAATGGATTGTACGAATGAATTAGAATGCATACATTCGAGCGAATGAATTAAAATAGATCGTAGGAATGAATTAGAATGGATCATATAAATGAATTAGAATGAATCGTGCGAATGAATTAGAATGGATTGTACGAATGAATTAGAATGGATACATTCGTGCAAATGAATTAGAATGGATCGGACGAATGAATTATAATGGATCGTACGATTCATTCTAATTCATTCGTACGATCCATTCTAATGCATTCATACGATTCATTCTAATTCATTCGCACGATCCATTCTAATTTATTCGTACGTTCCATTCTTATTCATTCATACGATCTATTCTAATTCATTCGCACAATCCATTCTAATTCATTCGTACGATCCATTCTTATTCATTCGCACAATCCATTCTAATTCATTCTCACAAATGTATCCATTCTAATTCATTCATACAATCCATTCTAATTCATTCGCACGATCCATTCTAATTCATTCGTATGATCCATTCTAATTCATTCCTACGATCTATTCTAATTTATTTGCTCGAATGTATCCATTCTAATTCATTCGTACAATCCATTCTAATTCATTCGCACGATCTATTCTAATTCATTCGTATCATCCATTCTAATTCATTCCTACGATCTATTCTAATTCATTCGCTCGAATGTATCCATTCTAATTCATTCGCACGATCCATTCTAATTCATTCGCACGATCCATTCTAATTCATTCGTATGATCCATTCTAATTCATTCGTACGATCCATTCTAATTCATTCGTACGATCCATTCTAACTCATTCGCACAAATGTATCCATTCTAATTCATTCGCACGATCCGTTCTAATCCATTCGTACGATTCATTCTAATTCATTCATACGATCCATTCTAATGCATTCGTACGATTCATTCTAATTCATTCACACGATCCATTCTAATTCATTCATACGATCCATTCTAATTCATTCGTCCGATCCATTCTAATTCATTCGCACGAATGTATCCATTCTAATTCATTCGTACAATCCATTCTAATTCATTCGCACGATCCATTCTAATTCATTCGTATGATCCATTCTAATTCATTCCAACGATCTATTCTAATTCATTCGCTCGAATGTATCCATTCTAATTCATTCGTTCGATCCATTCTAATTCGTTAGTGCAATCCATTCTAATCCATTCGTACGATCTATTTAATTCATTTGTACGATCCATTCTAATTCATTCCTACGTACGATCCATTCTAATTCATTCGCACGAATGTAACCATTCTAATTCATAGGTACGATCCATTCTAATTCTTTCCTACGATCCATTCTAATTCATTCGCATGAATGTCACATATCCATTCTAATTCATTTGCACGATCCATTCTAATTCATTCACACGATCCATTCTAATTCATTCGTACGATAAATTCTAATTCATTCGTATGATCCATTCTAATTCATTCCTATGATCTATTCTAATTCATTCGCACGAATGTAACTTTTCTAATTAGAATGGATCGTACAAATGAATTAGAAAGGTTACATTCGTGAGAATGAATTAGAATGGATCATACGAATGAATTAGAAAGGATCGTACGAATGAATTAGAATAGATACATTCGTGCGAATGAATTAAAATGGATCGGACGAATGAATTACAATGGATCGTACGATTCATTCTCGCACGAATGTATCCATTCTAATTCATTCGTACAATCCATTCTAATTCATCCGCACGATCCATTCTAATTCATTCGTATGATCCATTCTAATTCATTCCTACGATATATTCTAATTCATTCGCTCGAATGTATCCATTCTAATTCATTCGTTCGATCCATTCTAATTCATTCGTACGATCCATTCAAATTCATTCGCATGATCAATTCTAATTCATTCGTACGATCCATTCTAATTCATTGTCAAGAATGTAACCTTTCTAATTTATTTGTATGATCCATTCTAATTCATTCGTACGATCCATTCTAATCCATTCATACGATCCATTCTAATCCATTCGTACGATCCATTCTAATCCATTCGTACTATCCATTCTAATTCATTCGCACGAATGTAACCATTCTAATTCATTTATATGATCCATTCTAATTCATTCGTACGATCCATTCTAATTCATTCGTACGATCCATTCTAATTTATTCGTATGATCAATTCTAATTCGTTCGTACAATCCATTCCAATTCAGTCATATGAATGTATCATACGAATGAATTAGAATGGATCATGCGAATGAATTAAAATAGATCGTACAAATGAATTGGAATGGATCGTACGAATGAATTAGAATACATCATGTGAATGAATTAGAATGGATCGTACGTTTGAATTAGAATGGATTGTGCGAATAAATTAGAATGGATACATTCGTGCGAATGAATTAGAATAGATCGTATGAATGAATTAGAATGGATCGAACGAATGAATTAGAATGGATCGTACGAATGAATTAGAATGGATCGGACGAATGGATTAGAATGGATCATACGAATGGATTAGAATGGATCGTACGAATGGATTAGAATGGATCATACAAATGAATTAGAAAGGTTACATTCGTGAGAATGAATTAGAATTCATTCACACGATCCATTCTAATTCATTCGCACGATCCATTCTAATTCATTCGCACGAATGTAACCATTCTAATTCATTCGTACGATCCATTCTAATTCATTCCTACGATCCATTCTAATTCATTCGCACGAATGTATCCATTCTAATTCATTTGCACGATCCATTCTAATTCATTCCTATGATCCATTCTAATTCATTTATACGATCCATTCTAATTCATTCGCTCGAATGTATCCATTCTAATTCATTCGTATGATCCATTCTAATTCGTTCGCACGATCCATTCAAATTCATTCGTACGATCTATTCTAATTTATTCGCATGATCAATTCAAATTCATTCGTATGATCCATTCTAATTCATTCCTACAATCCATTCAAATTCATTCGTACGATGCAATCTAATTCATTCGTACAAATGTATCTATTCTAATTCATTCGTACAACGAGTTCTAATCCATTCGTAAGATCCATTCAAATCCATTCGTACGATTTATTCAAATTCATTCGCATGATCCATTCTAATTCATTCGTACGATCCATTCTATTTCATTCTCACGAATGTAACCTTTCTAATTCATTCCTATGATCCATTCTAATTCATTCGTACGATCCATTCTAATTCATTCGCTCGAATGTATCCATTCTAATTCATTCATTCGATCCATTCTAATTCATTCGCACAAATATATCCATTCTAATTCATTCGTACAATCCAATCTAATTCATTCACATGATCCATTCTAATTCATTCGTACGATCCATTCTAATCCATTCGTATGATCCATTCTAATTCGTTCGTATGATCCATTCTAATTTGTAGGAATGAATTAGAATGGATCGTACGAATGAATTAGAATGGTTACATTCGTGCGAATGAATTAGAATGGATCGTACGAGTGAATTAGAATGGATCGTGCGAATGAATTAGAATTGATGATACGAATGAATTAGAATGGATTGTACGAATGAATTAGAATGGATACATTTGTGCGTATGAATTAGAATAGATCGTGTGAATGAATTAGAATGGATTGTACGAATGAATTAGAATGATCAATTCTAATGCATTCGCATGATCCATTCTAATTCATTCATATGATACATTCGAGCGATCCATTCTAATACATTTGTACGATCCATTCTAATTCATTCGTACGATCCATTCTAATTCATTCGTACAATCCATTCTAATTCATTCACACGATCCATTCTAATTCATTCGTACGATCCATTGTAATTCATTCGCACAATCCGTTCTAATTCATTCGCACAATCCTTTCTAATTCATTCGCACAATCCATTCTAATTCATTCGCACGAATATATCCATTCTAATTCATTCGTACGATCCATTCTAATTCATTCGTACGATCCATTCTAATTCATTCGCATGATCCATTCGTACGATCCAATCTAATCCATTCGTACGATCCATTCTAATTCATTCGTATGATCCATTCTAATTCATTTGAGAATTAGAATAGATCGTAGGAATGGATTAGAATGGATCGTGCGAATGAATTAGAATGGATCGTACGAATGAATTAGAATGGATATATTCGTGCGAATGAATTAGAATGGATTGTGCGAATGAATTAGAACGGATTGTGCGAATGAATTAGAATGGATCGTGCGAATGAATTAGAATGGATCGTACAAATGAATTAGAATGGATCATACGAATGAATTAGAATGGATCGTGCGAATGAATTAGAATGGATTGTACGAATGAATTAGAATGGATCGTACGAATGAATTAGAATGGATCGTACAAATGAATTAGAATGGATCGCTCGAATGTATCCATTCTAATTCATTCGTACGATCTATTCTAATTCATTCGCATGATCCATTCTAATTCATTCGTACGATCCATTCTAATTCATTCGTCCGATCCATTCTAATTCATTCGTACGATGCAATCTAATTCATTCGAACAAATGTATCTATTCTAATTTATTCGTATAATGCGTTCTAATCCATTCGTACGATCCATTCTAATCCATTCGTACGATCCATTCTAATCCATTCGTACGATCCATTCTAATTCATTCGCTCGAATGTATCCATTCTAATTCATTCGTACGATCCATTCTAATTCGTTCATACGTTCCATTCTAATTCATTCGCACGATCCATTCTAATTCATTCTCACAAATGTATCCTTTCTAGTTCATTCATTCGATCCATTCTAATTCATTTGTACGATCCATTCTAATTCATTCGCACGAATGTATCCATTCTAATTTATTCGTACGATCCAGTCTAATTCATTCGTACGATCCATTCTAATTCATTCGCAACAATATATCCATTCTAATTCATTCGTACGATCCTTTCTAATTCATTCACACGATCCATTCTAATTCTTTCATATGATCCATTCTAATTCATTCGCACGAATGTATCCATTCTAATTCATTCGTACAATCCATTCTAATTCATTCGCACGATCCATTCTATTTATTCGTATGATCCATTCTAATTTATTCCTACGATCCATTCTAATTCATTCGCACGAATGTATCCATTCTAATTTATTCGTACGATCTAGTCTAATTCATTCCTACGATCCATTCTAATTCATTCGCACGAATATATCCATTCTAATCCATTCGTACTATCCATTCTAATCCATTCGTACAATCCATTGTAATTCATTCGTACGATCCATTCTAATTCATTCGTACGATCCATTCAAATTCATTCGCATGAGCCATTCTAATTCATTTGTACGTTCCACTGTAATTCATTCTCACGAATGTAACCTTTCTAATTCATTTGTGTGATCCATTCTAATTCATTCGTACGATCCATTCTAATCCATTCGTACGATTCATTCTAATCCATTCGTACGATCCATTCTAATTCATTATCACAAATGAAACCTTTCTAATTCATTTGTACGATTCATTCTACTTCATTCATACGATCCATTCTAATCCATTCGTACGATCCATTCTAATTCATTCGTACGATCCATTCTAATTCATTCCTATGATCTATTCTAATCCATTCGCTCGAATGTATTCATTTTAATTCATTCGTTCGATCCATTCTAATTTATTCGCACGATCCATTCTAATTCATTCGTATGATCCATTCTAATTCATTCCTACGATCTATTCTAATTCATTCGCTCGAATGTATCCATTATAATTCATTCGTTCGATCCATTCAAATTCATTAGTACGATCCATTCAAATTCATTCGCATGATCCATTCTAATTCATTCGTACGATCCATTCTAATTCATTCGCACGATCCATTCTAATTCATTCGTATTATCCATTCTAATTCATTCCTACGATCTATTCTTATTCATTCGCATGATCCATTCAAATTCATTCATTCGATCCATTCTAATTCATTCGTACAATCCATTCAAATTCAGTCGCATGATCCATTATAATATATTCGTACGATCCATTCTAATTCATTCGTACGATTGTATCCATTCTAATTCATTCGTACAATCCATTCTAATTCATTCACACGATCTATTCTAATTCATGCGCACAAATGTATCCATTCTAATTCATTCGTACAATCCATTCTAATTCATTCATATGATCAATTCTAATTCATTCGCACGATCCATTCTAATTCATTCGTACGATCCATTCTAATTCATTCGCACGAATGTAGCCATTCTAATTCATTCGTACGATCCATTCTAATTCATTCCTACCAATTAGAATGGATCATACGAACCAATTAGAATGGATCGTACGAATGGATTAGAATGGAACGTGCGAATGAATTAGAATGGATCATGCGAATGAATTAGAATGGATTGTACGAATGAATTAGAATGGATACATTTGTGCGAATGAATTAGAATAGATCAAACGAATGAATTAGAATGGATACATTCGTGCGAATGAATTAGAATGGATCGTAAGAATAAATTAGAATGGATCGTATGAATGAATTAGAATGGATACATTCGTGCGAATGAATTCGAATTGATCGTGCGAATAAATTAGAAAGGATCGATCGTACGAATGAATTAGAATGGATCGTGCGAATGAATTAGAATGGATCGTACGAATGAAGTAGAATGGATTGTACGAATGAATTAGAATGGATCGAACAAATGAATTAGAATGGATACATTCGAGCGGAATGAATTAGAATGGATCGTACGATCCATTCTAATTCATTCTCACAAATGTATCCATTCTAATTCATTCATATGATCCATTCTAATTCATTCGCACGATCCATTCTAATTCATTCGCATGAATATATCCATTCTAATTCATTCGTACGATCCATTCTAATTCATTCGTACGATCCATTCTAATTCATTCGCACGATCCATTCTAATTCATTCGTACGATCCATTAGAATGGATTCGTACGATCCATTCTTATTCATTCGTACGATCCATTCTAATTCATTCGTACAATCTATTCTAATTCATTCACACGATCCATTCTAATTCATTCGTACGATCCATTCTAATTCATTCGTATGATCCATTCTAATTCATTCGTACTATCCATTTTAATTCATTCGCACAATCCGTTCTAATTCATTCGCACAATCCATTCTAATTCATTTGCACGAATGTATCCATTCTAATTCATTCATATGATCCATTCTAATTCATTCGTACGATCCATTCTAATTCATTCGCATGATCCATTCGTACGATCCATTCTAATCCATTCGTACGATCCATTCTAATTCATTCGTATGATCCATTCTAATTCATTCGAGCGAACGAATTATTATAGATCGTAGGAATGAATTAGAATGGATCGTGCGAATGAATTAGAATAGATCGTATGAATGAATTAGAATGGATACATTCGTGCGAATGAATTAGAATGGATTGTGCGAATGAATTAGAACAGATTATGCGAATGAATTAGAATGGATCATGCGAATGAATTAGAAAGGATCGTACGAATGAATTAGAATGGATCATACGAATGAATTAGAATGGATCATACGAATGATTTAGAATGGATCGTGCGAATGAATTAGAATAGATTGTATGAATGAATTAGAATGGATCGTACGAATGAATTAGAATGGATCGTACAAATGAATTAGAATGGATCGCTCGAATGTATCATTTCTAATTCATTCGTACGATCTATTCTAATTCATTCGCATGATCCATTCTAATTCATTCGTACGATCCATTCTAATTCATTCGTCCGATCCATTCAAATTCATTCGTACGATGCAATCTAATTCATTCGCACAAATGTATCTATTCTAATTCATTCGTACAATACGTTCTAATCCATTTGTACGATCCATTCTAATCCATTCGTACGATCCATTCTAATCCATTCGTACGATCCATTCTAATCCATTCGTACGATCCATTCTAATTCATTCGCTCGAATGTATCCATTCTAATTCATTCGCACGATCCATTCTAATTCGTTCATACGATCCATTCTAATTCATTGGTACGATCCATTCTAATTCATTCTCACAAATGTATCCATTCTACTTCATTCACATGATCCATTCTAATTCATTCGTACGATCCATTCTAATTCATTCGCACGAATGTATCCATTCTAATTCATTTGCACGATCCATTCTAATTCATTCATTCGATCCATTCTAATTCATTCGTACGATCCATTCTAATTCATTCGCACGAATGTATCAATTCTAATTTATTCGTACGATCCAGTCTAATTCATTCGTACGATCCATTCTAATTCATTCCCACGAATATATCCATTCTAATTCATTCGTACGATCCTCTCTAATTCATTCGCACGATCCATTCTAATTCTTTCATCCGATCCATTCTAATTCATTCGTACAATCCATTCAAATTCATTCGCACGATCCATTCTATTTATTCGTATGATCCATTCTAATTCATTCCTATGATCCATTCTAATTCATTCGCACGAATGTATCCATTCTAATGTATTCGTACGATCCAGTCTAATTCATTTGAACGATCCATTCTAATTCATTCGTACGAATATATCCATTCTAATCCATTCGTACGATCCATTCTAATCCATTCGTACGATCCATTCTAATTCATTCGTACGATCCATTCTAATTCATTCATACGATCCATTCAAATTCATTGGCATGATCCATTCTAATTCATTTGTACGATCCATTCTAATTCATTCTCACGAATGTAACCTTTCTAATTCATTTGTATGATCCATTCTAATTCATTCGTACGATCCATTCTAATCCATTCGTACGATCCATTCTAATCCATTCGTACGATCCATTCTAATTCACTCTCACAAATGTAACCTTTCTAATTCATTTGTTCGATTCATTCTAATTCATTCGTACGATCCATTCTAATCCATTCGTACGATCCATTCTAATTCATTCGTACGATCCATTCTAATTCATTCTACGATCTATTCTAATTCATTCGCTCGAATGTATCCATTCTAATTCATTCGTTCGATCCATTCTAATTCATTCGCACGATCCATTCTAATTCATTCGTATGATCCATTCTAATTCATTCCTACGATCTATTCTAATTCATTCGCTCGAATGTATCCATTCTAATTCATTCGTTCGATCCATTCTAATTCATTCGTACGATCCATTCAAATTCATTCGCATGATCCATTCTAATTCATTCGTACGATCCATTCTAATTCATTCGTACGATCCATTCTAATTCATTCGCACGATCCATTCTAATTCATTCGTATTATCCATTCTAATTCATTCCTACGATCTATTCTTATTCATTCGCATGATCCATTCAAATTCATTCGTTCGATCCATTCTAATTCATTCGTACAATCCATTCAAATTGATTCGCATGATCCATTCTAATTCATTCGTACGATCTATTCTAATTCATTCATACGAATGTATCCATTCTAATTCATTCGTACAATCCATTCTAATTCATTCGCACGATCTATTCTAATTCATTCGCTAAAATGTATCCATTCTAATTCATTCGTACAATCCATTCTAATTCATTCGTATGATCAATTCTAATTCATTCGCACGATCCATTCTAATTCATTCGTACGATCCATTCTAATTCATTCGCACGAATGTAACCATTCTAATTCATTCGTACGATCCATTCTAATTCATTCCTACGAATTAGTATGGATCATACGAACGAATTAGAATGGATCATACGAATGGATTAGAATGAATCGTACGAATGAATTAGAATGAATCTTGCGAATGAATAAGAATGGATTGTACGAATGAATTAGAATGGATACATTTGTGCGAATGAATTAGAATGGATCGAACGAATGATTTAGAATGGATACATTCGTGCGAATGAATTAGAATGGATCGTACGAATGAATTAGAATGGATCGTACGAATGAATTAGAATGGATACATTCGTGCGAATGAATTAGAATTGATCGTGCGAATAAATTAGAATGGATCGATCGTACGAATGAATTAGAATGGATCGTGCGAATGAATTAGAATGGATCGCACAAATGTATCCATTCTAATTCATTCGTATGATCCATTCTAATTCATTCGCACGATCCATTCTAATTCATTCGCACGAATATATCCATTCTAATTCATTCGTACGATCAATTCTAATTCATTCGTACGATCCATTCTAATTCATTCACACGATCCATTCTAATTCATTCGTACAATCTATTAGAATGGATTCGTATGATCCATTCTTATTCATTCGTACGATCCATTCTAATTCATTCGTACAAAGAATGGATTAGAATGGATCGTACGAATGAATTAGAATGGATTGTACAATTGAATCAGAAAGGTTACATTTGTGAGAATGAATTAGAATGGATCGTACGAATGAATTAGAATGGGTCGTACGAATGAATTAGAATGGATTATAGGAATGAATTAGAATGGATCGTGTGAATGAATTAGAATGGATATATTCGTGCGAACGAATTAGAATGGATCGTGCGAATGAATTAGAATGGATCATACGAATGAATTAGAATGGATACATTTGTGAGAATGAATTAGAATGGATCATACGAATGAATTAGAATGGATCATGTGAATGAATTTGAATGGATCGTACGAATGAATTAGAATGGATCGAACGAATGAATTAGAATGGATACATTCGAGCGAATGAATTAGAATAGATCGTAGGAATGAATTAGAATGGATTGTGCGAATAAATTAGAATGAATCGTACGAATGAATTAAAATGGATCGTACGAATGAATTAGAATGGATACATTTATGCGATGAATAAGAATAGAGCGTACGAATGAATTAGAATGGAGCGTACGAATGAACTAGAATGTATACATTCATGCGAATGAATTAGAATGGATCATATGAAAGAATTAGAATGGATCGTGCGAATAAATTAGAATGAATCGTACGAATGCATTAGAATGGATACATTCGTGCGAATGAATTAGAATGGATCGTACGAATGAATTAGAATGGATCGTGCGAATGAATTAGAATGGATCGTACGAATGAATTAGAATGGATCGTGCTAATGAATTAGAATGGGAACGAATTAGAATGGATCGTACGAATGAATTAGAATGGATATATTCGAGCGAATGAATCAGAATGGATTGTACGAATGGATTAGAATGGATCGTACAAATGGATTAGAATGGATCGTACGAATGGATTAGAATGGATCCATTCGAGCGAATGAATTAGAATGGATCGTACGAATGCATTAGAATGGATTGTACGAATGAATTAGAATAGATCGTACGAATGGATTAGAATGGATCGGACGAATGAATTAGAATGGATTCATTCGCACGAATGAATTACAATGGATCGTACGAATGAATTTGAATGGATTGTACGAATGAATTAGAATGGATCATAGGAATTAATTAGAATGGATCGTCCAAATGAATTAGAATGGATATATTCGTGCGAATGAATTAGAATGGATCGTAGGAATGAATTAGAATAGATCGTACGAATGAATTAGAATGGATCATGCGATGAATTAGAATGGATCATACGAATGAATTAGAATAGATATATTCATGCGAATGAATTAGAATGGTTCGTACGAATGAATTAGAATGGATCGTGCGAAGAATTAGAATGGATCGTATGAATAAAATAGAATGGATCGTGCGAATGAATTAGAATGGATCATACGAATGAATTAGAATGGATCATACGAATGAATTAGAATGGATCGTACGAATGAATTAGAATGTTTACATTCGTGCGAATGAATTAGAATGGATCGTACGAATGGATTGGAATGGATCGGATGAATGAATTAGAATGGATCGTACGAATGAATTAGAATGTATTGTGCGAATGAATTTGAATGGATTGTATGAATGAATAAGAATGGATCGTGCGAATGAATTAGAATTGATCGTACGAATGAATTAGAATGGATCGTGCGAATGAATTAGAAACATTCATGCGAATGAATTAGAATAAATTAGATTGCATCGTACGATCCATTCTAATCCATTCGTACGATCCATTCTTATTCATTCCTACGATCCATTCTAATTTATTCACAAGAATGTATCCATTCTAATTCATTCGTACAATCTATTCTAATTTATTCGTACAAATGTATCCATTCTAATTCATTCGTATGATCCATTCTAATTCATTCGTACGATTCATTCTAATTCATTCGGACGATCCATTCTAATTCATTCGTACGATCCATTTTAATTCATTCGTACGATCCATTCTAATTCATTCGCATGAATATATCTATTCTAATTCATTTGCACGATCCATTCTAATTCATTCCTATGATCCATTCTAATTCATTCGTACGATCCATTCTAATTCATTCACTCGAATATATCCATTCTAATTCATTCGTACGATCCATTCTAATGAATTAGAATGGATTGTGCGAATGAATTAGAATGGATCGTATGAATGAATAAAAATGGATCGTACGAATGGATTAGAATGGATCGTACGATCCAATCTAATTCATTCTAATTCATTCGCACGAATGTTTCTAATTCATTCGCACGATCCATTCTAATTCATTCGTACGATCCATTCTAATTCATTCGCACGATCCATTCTTATTCATTCATACGATCCATTCTAATTCATTCGCACAATCCATTCTAATTCATTCATACGATCCATTCTAATTCATTCGTATGGTCCATTCTAACTCATTCGGTGGATCTATTCTAATTCATTCGTACTAACCATTTTAATTTATTTGCACGAATATACGATCCATTATAATTCATTCGAACAAATGTATCCATTCTAATTCATTCGTACGATCCATTCTAATTCATTCTCACGAATGTAACCTTTCTAATTCATTTGTATGATCCATTCTAATTCATTCGTATGATCCATTCTAATCCATTCGTACGATCCATTCTAATCCATTCTTACGATCCATTCTAATCCATTCGTACGATCCATTCTAATTCATTCTCACAAATGTAACCATTCTAATTCATTTGTACGATCCATTCTAATTCATTCGTACGATCCATTCTAATCGATTCGTACGATCCATTCTAATCCATTCGTACGATCCATTCTAATTCATTCGCACGAATGTATCCATTCTAATGCATTCGTACGATCCATTCTAATTCATTCATACGATCCATTCTAATCCATTCGTACGATCCATTGTAATTCATTCGTACGATCCATTCTAATTCATTCTCACAAATGTAACCTTTCTAATTCATTTGTACGATCCATTCTAATTCATTCGTACGATCCATTCTAATCCATTCGTACGATCCAATCTAATCCATTCGCACGAATGTAACCATTCTAATTCATTCGTACGATCCATTCTAATTTAATCCTACGATCCATTCTAATTCATTCGCGCGAATGTATCCATTCTAATTCATTTGCACGATCCATTCTAATTCATTCCATGATCCATTCTAATTCATTCATACGATCCATTCTAATTCATTCGCTCGAATGTATCCATTCTAATTCATTCGTAGGATCCATTCTAATTCATTCGTACGATCCATTCTAATCCATTCGTACAATCCATTCTAATTCATTCGTACAATGCGTTCTAATTCATTCGTACGATCCATTCTAATCCATTCGTACGTTCCATTCTAATTCATTCGCACGATCAATTCTAATTCATTCGTACGATCCATTTTAATTCATTCCTACGATCCATTGTAATTCATTCGCACGAATGTATTCATTCTAATTCATTTGCACGATCCATTCTAATTCATTCCTATGATCCATTCTAATTCATTCGTACGATCCATTCTAATTCATTCGCTCGAATATGTCCATTCTAAATCATTCGTACGATCCATTCTAATTCATTCGCATGATCCATTCGTACGATCCATTCTAATTCATTCGCACGAATGAATTTGAATGGATCATACGAATGAATTAGAATGGATCGTACGAATGAATTAGAATGGATACATTCTTGTGAATGAATTAGAACAGATCGTGTGAATAAATTAGAATGGATCGATCGTACGAATGAATTAGAATAGATCGTGCGAATAAATTAGAATGGCTCGTACGAATGAATTAGAATGGAACGTGCGAATGAATTAGAATGGATCGTACGAATGAATTAGAATGGATCATACGAATGAATAAGAATGGATCGTATGAATGAATTAGAATGGATCGTGCGAATGAATTAGAATGGATCGTGCGAATGAATTAGAATGGATCGTACGAATGAATTAGAATGGATCCATCGAATGAGTTAGAATGGATCATACGAATGAATTAGAATGGATCGTACGAATGAATTAGAATGGATTGTGTGAATGAATTAGAGTGGATCGTATGAATGAATAAGAATGGATCGTACGAATGAATTAGAATGGATCGTGCGAATGAATTAGAATGAATCGTACGAATGCATTAGAATGGATCGTACGAATGAATTAGAATGAATCGTACGAATGAATTAGAATGGATCGCACGAACGAATTAGAATGGATCATATGAACGAATTAGAATGGATCGTACGAATGAATTAGAATGGATACATTCGAGCGAATGAATTAGAATGGATCATAGGAATGAATTAGAATGGATCTTGCACGACCCATTCTAATTCATTCGTACGATCCATTCTAATTCATTCATACGATCCATTCTAATTCATTGGTACGACCCATTCTAATTCATTCGTACGACCCATTCTAATTCATTCGCATGATCCATTCTAATTCATTCCTATGATCCATTCTAATTAATTAGAACGGATTGTGCGATTGAATTAGATTGGATCGTGCGAATGAATTAGAATGGATCGTGCGAATGAATTAGAATTGATCATACGAATGAATTAGAATGGATCGTACAAATGGATTAGAACGCATTGTACGAATGAATTAGAATAGATACATTTGTGCGAATGAATTAGATTGCATCGTACGAATGAATTTGAATAGATTGTACGAATGAATTAGAATGGATCATGCGAATGAATTAGAATAGATCGTACGAATGAATTAGAATGTATACATTCGTGCGAATGAATTAGAATGGATCGAACGAATGAATTAGAATTGATCGTGCGAATGAATTAGAATGGATCATACGATTGAATTTGAATGGATCGTACGAATAAATTAGAATGGATACATTTGTGCGATGAATAAGAATGGAGCGTACGAATGAATTACAATGGAGCGTACAAATGAACTAGAATGGATACATTCGTGCGAATGAATTAGAATGGATCATATGAAAGAATTAGAATGGATCATGCGAATGAATTAGAAAGGATCGTACGAATGAATTAGAATGGATATATTCGTACGAATGAATTAGAATGGATCGTACGAATGAATTAGATTGGATCATACGAATAAATTAGAATGGATACATTCATGCAAATAAATTAGAATGGATCGTGCGAATGAATTAGAATCGATCGTACGAATGAATTACAATGGATCGTACAAAAGAATTAGATCGTACGAATGAATTAGAATGGATCGTGCGAATGAATTAGAATTGATCATACAAATGAATTAGAATGGATCGTGCGAATGAATTAGAATGGATCGTACAAATGCATTAAAATGGATACATTCGTGCGAATGAATTAGAATGGATCATACGAATGAATTAGAATGGATACATTTATGTGAATGAATTTGAATTTGAATGGATTGCACAAATTGAATTAGAATGGATCGTACGAATGGATTAGAATGGATCGTACGAATGAATTAGAATGGATCATACGAATGAATTAGAATGGATACATTTGTGTGAATGAATTTGAATGGATTGCACAAATTGAATTAGAATGGATCGTATGAATGAATTAGAATGGATCGTACAAACGAATTAGAATGGATCGTATGAACGAATTAGAATGGATCATACGAATAAATTAGAATGGATATATTCAACCGAATGAATTAGAATGGATCGTACGAATGAATTAGAATGGATCATAGGAATGAATTAGAATGGATCGTGCAAATGAATTAGAATGGATCGCTCGAATGTATCGTACGAAGGAATTAGAATGGATCGTACGAATGGATTAGAATGGATCGTACGAATGAATTAGAATGGATCATACAAATGAATTAGAAAGGTTACATTTGTGAGAATGAGTTAGAATGGATCGTACGAATGAATTAGAATGGATCGTACGAATGGATTAGAATGGATCGTACGAATGGATTATAATGGATCATACGAATGGATCAGAATGGATCGTACGAATGAATTAGAAAGGTTACATTCGTGAGAATGAATTAGAATAGATCATACGAATGAGTTAGAATGGATCATATGAATGAATTAGAATGGATCGTACAAATGAATTAGAATGGATCGAACGAATGAATTAGAATAGATACATTCGAGCGAATAAATTAGAATAGATCATAGGAATGAATTAGAATGGATCATACGAATGAATTATAATGGATCGTGCGAATGAATTAGAATGGATTGTACGAATGAATTAGAATGGATACATTCGTGCGAATGAATTAGAATGGATCGGACGAATGAATTAGAAGGGATCGTACGAATGAATTAGAATGGGTCGTGCGAATGAATTAGAATAAATCGTACGAATGCATTAGAATGGATACATTCGTGCGAATGAATTAGAATGGATTGTACGAATGAATTAGAATGGATTGTGTGAATGAATTAGAATGGATCGTACGAATAAATTAGAATGGATCGTGCGAATAAATTAGAATGGATCGTGCGAATGAATTTGAATGGATCGTACGAATGAATTAGAATGAATCGTACGATCCATTCTAATTCATTCTCACAAATGTAACCTTTCTAATTCATTTGTACGATCCATTCAAATTCATTCGTACGATTTATTCTAATTCATTCGCACGATCCATTCTAATTCATTCGTACAATCCATTCTAATTCATTCACACGATCCATTCTAATTCATTCATACGATCCATTCTAATTCATTCGCACGAATGTATCCATTCTAATGCATTCGTACGATCCATTCTAATTCATTCGCACGATCCATTCATTCAATCGCATGATCCATTCTAATTCATTCGCACGATCCATTCTAATTCATTCGCTCGAATGTATCCATTCTAATTCATTCGCACGAATGTATCCATTCTAATTCATTTGTACGATCCATTCTAATTCATTCGTACGATCCATTCTAATTCATTCGCACGAATGTAACCATTCTAATTCATTCGTACGATCCATTCTAATTCATTCCTACGATCCATTCTAATCCATTCCTACGATCTATTCTAATTCATTCGTACGATCCATTCTAATGCATTCATACGATTCATTCTAATTCATTCGCACGATCCATTCTAATTCATTCGTACGATCCATTCTAATTCATTCCTACGATCCATTCTAATTCATTCACACGAATGTATCCATTCTAATTCATTCATACGATCCATTCTAATTCATTCGTACGATCCATTCTAATCCATTCGTACGATCCATTCTAATTCATTCGCATGAATGTAACCATTCTAATTCATTCGTACGATCCATTCTAATTCATTCCTACGATCCATTCAAATTCATTCGTACGATTCATTCTAATTCATTCGTATGAGCTATTATAATTCATTCGTACGATCCATTCTAATGCATTCGTACGATCCATTGTAATTCATTCATACGAATGAATTAGAATGGATCATGTGAATGAATTAGAATGGATACATTCATGAGAATGAATTAGAATGGATCGTACGAATGAATTAGAATGGATCATGCGAATGAATGAATGGATCGTACGAATGCATTAGAATGGATACATTCGTGCGAATGAATTAGAATGGATCGTACGAATGAATTAGATTAGATCGTACGAATGAATTAGAATAGATCGTACAAATGAATTTGAATGGTTACGTTTGTGAGAATGAATTAGAATGGATCGTACGAATGAATTAGAATGGATCGTACGAATGGATTAGAATGGATCGTACGAATGAATTAGAATGGATCATACGAATGGATTAGAATGGATCGTACGAATGAATTAGAACGGATTAGAATGGATCGTACGAATGGATTAGAATGGATCGTATGAATGAATTAGAATGGATCGTACGAATGGATTAGAATGGGTCGTACGAATGAATTAGAATGGATCGTACAAATGAATTAGAAAGGTTACATTTGTGAGAATGAATTAGAATGGATCGTACGAATGGATTAGAATGGATCGTACGAATGGATTAGAATGGATCGTACGAATGAATTAGAATGGATCGTACAAATGAATTAGAAAGGTTACATTCGTGCGAATGAATTTGAATGGATCGTACGAATGGATTAGAATGGATCGTACGAACGAATTAGAATGGATCGTTTGAACGAATTAAAATGGATCGTGCGAAAAATTTTGAATGGATCGTGCGAATGAATTAGAATGGATCGAACGAATGAATTTGAATAGATCGTATGAATGAATTAGAATGGATCGTACGAATGAATTAGAATGGATCGTGCGAATGAATTAGAATGGATCATGCGAATGAATTAGAATAGATCGTGCGAATGAATTAGAATGGATCGTACGAATGAATTAGAATGGATCGTACGAATGAATTAGAATGGTTACATTCGTGTGAATGAATTAGAATGGATCGTACGAATGAATTAGAATGGATCGTACGAATGAATTAGAAAGGTTACATTCGTGCGAATGAATTTGAATGGATCGTACGAATGGATTAGAATGAATCGTACGAACGAATTAGAATGGATCGTATGAACGAATTAGAATGGATCGTGCGATGAATTTGAATGGATCGTGCGAATGAATTAGAATGGATCGAACGAATGAATTAGAATAGATCGTATGAATGAATTAGAATAGATCGTACGAATGAATTAGAATGGATCATGCGAATAAATTAGAATAGATCGTGCGAATGAATTAGAATGAATCGTACGAATGGATTAGAATGGATCGTACGAATGAATTCGATTGGATCGTACGAATGAATTAGAATAAATATATTTGTGCGAATGAGTTAGAATGGATCATACGAATGAATTAGAATGGATCGTACGAATGGATTAGAAGGGATCATACGAATGAATTAGAATGGATCGTACGAATGAATTAGAATGGATCGTGCGAATGAATTTGAATGGATTGTGCGAATGAATTAGAATGGATCGTACAAATGAATTAGAATGGATACATTCGAGCGAATGAATTTGAATGGATCGTACGAATGGATTAGAATGGATCATACGAATGGATTAGAATGGATCGTACGAATGAATTAGAATGGATCGTACAAATGAATTAGAAAGGTTACATTTATGAGAATGAATTAGAATGGATCGTACGAATGAATTAGAATGGATCGTACGAATGGATTAGAATGGATCGTACGAATGAATTAGAATGGATCATGCGAATGAATTAGAATGGATTGTACAAATTAATTAGAATGGGTACATTTGTGCGAATGAATTAGAATGCATCGTGCGAATGAATTAGAATGGATCGTACGAATGAATTAGAATTGATATATATATGCGAATGAGTTAGAATGGATCTAACGAATGAATTAGAATGGATACATTTGTGCGAATGAATTAGAATGGATCTTACGAATGAATTAGAATGGATACATTTGTGCGAATGAATTAGAATGGATCGTACGAATGAATTAGAATAGATCGTACGAATGAATTAGATCGTACGAACGAATTAGAATGGATCGTACGAATAAATTAGATTGGATACATTCATGCGAATGAATTAGAATTGATCGTACGAATGAATTAGAATGGATCATAGGAATGAATTAGAATGGATCGCACAAATGAATTAGAATGGATACATTCGTGCGAATAAATTAGAATAGATCGTAGGAATGAATTAGAATGGATCGTACGAATGAATTAGAATGGTTACATTCGTGCGAATGAATTAGAATGGATCGTACGAATGGTTTAGAATGGATCGTACGAATGGTTTAGAATGGATCGTACGAATGAATTAGAATGGATCGTACAAATGAATTAGAAAGGTTACATTTGTGAGGATAAATTAGAATGGATCGTACGAATGAATTAGAATGGATCGTACGAATGAATTAGAATGGATCGTACGAATGAATTAGAATGGATCGTGCGAAGGAATTAGAATCGATCGTACGAATGAATTAGAATGGATCGTACAGATCGTACGAATGAATTAGAATGCGTCATGCGAAGGAATTTGAATAGATCGTACGAATGAATTAGAATGGATCGTACGAATGAATTAGAATGGATCGTACGAATGTATCCATTCTAATTCATTCGTACGGTCCATTCTAATTCGTTCATATGATCCATTTTAATTCGTTCGTACGATCCATTCTAATTCGTTCGTACGATCTATTCTAATTCATTCGTATGATCCATTCTAATTCATTCGTACGATCCATTCTAATTCATTCTCACGAATGTAACCTTTCTAATTCTTTTGTATGATCCATTCTAATTCATTCGTTCGATCCATTCTAATCCATTCCTACGATCCATTCTAATCTATTCGTACGATCTGTTTGGTGGATTTTTCACTGGTCCGTGCGGGCTGCCTGCAAGATAAAGAAAAAGCGTGAGAACGGCTGGCTCCCTTAGGAGTGCAGGCCCTCTGACGCTCAAGTCTGTCTCAAGTGCACAACGGCGAGCTGTAGTAGACAAAAGGGGTAGGGATGAGGGTTTCGGACCTGTACTCTGGAGCCTGGGGGTGTGTATTTATAGACATTGGCGGCCTATGGATGCCCAACACGTGGAGGCTCTTTCCGGGGCCTTCTGGACCCCCACGTTCCGGCCCGCAGGGATCTGACAGTCCTTGGTACTTGGGCCCCTGACATTCTTTGTCGCTTTGCTCGCCTGGCGAAGTAGTGGGGGGGGGGGGGGGGCTGTGACTGTTTGTCGTTTGCCAGGTGGATCTTCTGGGATGTTCAAATCTGGGAGATTCCAAACTGATTCGGGCGAGCTTCTGTGGACTACAGTCATCCACGTAGCTTCAGTGGGGTTACGACACCTGGCGGCCCTTTATGCTGCTCTACTATGGGTGACCTCAGGTGGGAAGCAAGGGCGAGCTCGCCCTTCATTGCTCTATCTTTCCCTCCGCATCTATCAAGAGTCGGACCTCGCAGGAGCGACCTCTTCGATAAATGGGGGTCTTGGCGAGCTTGGGCGAGCTCCTGAGCGAGCTTGGGCGAACTCCTGAGCGAGCTCGAGCTAGCTCCTGGGCGAGCTTGGGCGAGCTCCTGGGCGAGCTCGGGCGAGCTCCTGGGCGAGCTCGGGCGAGCTCTCGAGCGAGCTCGGGCGAGTTCCGGAATGGGCCCTTTGTCTAAGCAATTTACCGAGTTTAGATGTATTGCACTTTAATATGCACAATGGTCCATTCAGCCCAATTTGGATCTCGCTCCCTGTTAAGATGATTTGGCGATCTGGAGGGGGCAAGACCCTCACGAGCTGGGGGATGAAGGCGCGCCCCTGGGCGAGTTCCCCATCCCTCGGAGTCCTGGGGTCTATGAGATCCGTAGGCAAGGGCGAGCTCGAGCGATCCCCCTTGCGAGCATTTGGAGCGAGCTCCTCGCGAGCTTGCACAAGAACTCATACAACCCAATGTGGATCTCGCTCCCTTTTAAGATGAGTTGGCGGCGAGCTTCCGGCGATCTTGGGGAACGAGGCCCTGAAATGTGGTTTTTGACTACCCCCAACACGATCCAATCTAATCCATTCGTACGATCCATTCTAATTCATTCATACGATTCATTCTAATTCATTCTCACAAATGTAACCTTTCTAATTCATTTGTACGATCCATTCTAATTCATTCGTACGATCCATTCTAATCTATTCGTACGATCCATTCTAAACCATTCGTACGATCCATTCTAATTCATTCGCACGAATGTAACCATTCTAATTCATTCATACGATCCATTCTAATTCATTCCTATGATCCATTCTAATTCATTCGCGTGAATGTATCCATTCTAATTCATTCGTACGATCCATTCTAATTCGTTCGTACAATCTAATTCATTCATACGATCCATTTTAATTCATTCGTACGATCCATTCTAATTCATTCGCACAAATGTATCCATTCTAATTCATTCGTACGATCCATTCTAATTCATTCGTACGATCCATTCTAATTCATTTGCACAAATGTATCCATTCTAATTTATTCGTTCGATCCATTCTAATTCATTCGCATAAATATATCTATTCTAATTCATTCGTACGATCCATTCTAATTCATTCGCACGATCCATTCTAATTCATTTGCACAAATGTATCCATTCTAATTCATTCGTACAATCCATTCTAATTCATTCGCATGATCCATTCTAGTTCATTCGTACGATCCATTCTAATTCATTCGTACGATCCATTCTAATCCATTCGTACGATCCATTCTAATACATTCGTACGATCCATTCTAATTCATTCTTACGATCCATTCTAATTCTTTCTCACAAATGTAACCTTTCTAATTCATTTGTATGATCCATTCTAATCAATTCGTACGATCCATTCTAATCCATTCGTACGATCCTTTCTAATCCATTCGTACGATCCATTCTAATTCATTCGCACGAATGTAACCATTCTAATTCATTCGTACGATCCATTCTAATTCATTCGCACGAATGTATCCATTCTAATTCATTTGCACGATCCATTCTAATTCATTCCTATGATCCATTCTAATTCATTCGTACAATCCATTCTAATTCATTCGCATGAATGTATCCATTCTAATTCATTCGTACGATCGATTCTAATCCATTCGTATCATCCATTCTAATCCATTCGTACGATCCATTCTAATCCATTCGTATGATCCATTCTAATTCATTCGTACGATCCATTCTAATTCATTCTCACAAATGTAACCTTTCTAATTCATTTGTACGACCCATTCTAATTCATTCGTACGATCCATTCTAATCCATTCGTATGATCCATTCTAATCCATTCGTACGATCCATTCTAATTCATTCGCACGAATATAACCATTCTAATTCATTCGTACGATCCATTCTAATTCATTCATACAATCCATTCTAATTCATTCGCATGAATGTATCCATTCTAATTAATTCGTACGATCGAATCTAATTCAAACGTACGATCCATTCTAATTCATCGCACAAATGTATCTATTCTAATTCATTCGTACAATGCATTCTAATCCATTCATACGAATGAATTAGAATGGATCGTGTGAATGAATTAGAATCGATCGTACGAATGAATTAGAATGGATCGTACGAATGAATTAGATCGTACCAATTAATTAGAATGGATCGAACGAATGAATTAAAATGGATCGTACGAATGAATTAGAATGGATACATTCATACGAATGAACTAGAATGGATCGTACGAATGGATTAGAATGGATCGTACGAATGGATTAGAATGGATCGTACGAATGAATTAGAATGGATCATACAAATGAATTAGAAAAGTTACATTCGTGAGAATGAATTAGAATGGATCGTACGAATGAATTAGAATGGATCATGCTAATGAATTTGAATGGATTGTACGAATGAATTAGAATGGATCGAACGAATGAATTAGAATGGATCAAACGAATGAATTAGAATAGATCGTAGGAATGAACTAGAATGGATTATACGAATGAATTAGAATGGATCATGCGAATGAATTAGAATGGATCATACGAATGAATTAGAATGGATCATACGAACGAATTAGAATGGATCGTACGAACGAATTAGAATGGATCGTATGAACGAATTAGAATGGATCGTACGAATGAATTAGAATGGATACGTTCGTGCGAATAAATTAGAATAGATCGTACGAATGAATTATAATGGATCGTACGAATGGATTAGAACGCAATGTACGAATGAATTAGATTGCATCGTACGATCCATTCTAATTTATTCGCACAAATGTATCCATTCTAATTCATTCGCTCGAATGTATCCATTTTAATTCATTCGTACGATCCATTCTAATTCATTCGTACCATCTAATTCATTCGTACGATCCATTCTAATTCATTTGTATGATCGATTCTAATTCATTTGCACGATCCATTCTAATTCATTCGTACGATCCATTCTAATTCATTCATATGATCCATTCTAATTTATTTATTCAAATATATCCATTCTAATTCATTCGTACGATCCATTCTAATTCTGTCGTATAATGCGTTCTAATCCATTCGTACGATCCATTCTAATCCATTCGTACGATCCATTCTAATTCATTCGTATGATCCATTCTAATTCATTCGTACGATCCATTCTAATTCATTTGCATGAATGTATCCATTCTAATTCATTCGCACGATCTATTCTAATTCATTTGTACGATCCATTCTAATTCATTCGTACGGTCCATTCTAATTCATTCTCACAAATGTAACCTTTCTAATTCATTTGTACGATCCATTATAATTCATTCGTACGATCCATTCTAATCCATTCGTACGATCCATTCTAATTTATTCGCACGAATGTATCCATTCTAATTCATTCGTACGATCCATTCTAATTCATTCGTATGATCAATTCTAAGATTGTACGAATGAATTAGAATGGATACATTCGAGCGAATGAATTAGAATAGATCTTAGGAATGAATTAGAATGGATCATACGAATGAATTAGAATGGATCGTGCGAATGAATTAGAATGGATTGTACGAATGAATTAGAATGGATACATTCGTGCGAATGAATTAGAATAGATCGGACGAATGAATTAGAATGGATCGTACGATTCATTCTAATTCATTCGTACGATCCATTCAAATGCATTCGTACGATTCATTCTAATTCATTCGCACGATCCATTCTAATTCATTCGTACGATCCATTCTTATTCATTCGTACGATCCATTCTAATTCATTCGTACGATCCATTCAAATTCATTCGCATGATCCATTCTAATTCATTCGTACGATCCATTCTAATTCATTCGCACGATCCATTCTAATTCATTCATACAATCCATTCAAATTATTTCGTACGATGCAATCTAATTCATTCGCACAAATGTATCTATTCTAATTCATTCGTACAATGCGTTCTAATCCATTCGCACAAATGTATCCATTCTAGTTCATTCATACGATCCATTCTAATCCATTCGTACGATCCATTCTAATTCATTCGTACAAATGTAACCATTCTAATTCATTCGTACGATCCATTCTAATTCGTTCATACGATCCATTCTAATTCGTTCGTACGATCCATTCTAATTCGTTCGTACGATCCATTCTAATTCATTCGTACGATCCATTCTAATTCATTCGCATGAATGTATCCATTCTAATGCATTCGTATGATTCATTCTAATTCATTCGCATGATCCATTCTAATTCATTCGTACGATCCATTATTCTTCATTCATACGATACATTCTAATTCATTTGCACGATCGATTCTTATTCATTTGCACAATCCGTTCTAATTCATTCGCACAATCCATTCTAATTCATTCGCACGAATGTATCCATTCTAATTCATTCGTACGATCCATTCTAATTCATTCGTACGATCCATTCTAACGATCCATTCTAATCCATTCGTACGATCCATTCTAATTCATTCATACGATCCATTCTAATTCGTTCGTACGATCCATTCTAATTCGTTCGCACGAATGTAACCATTCTAATTCATTCGTACGATCCATTCTAATTCATTCCTACGATCCATTCTAATTCATTCGCACGAATGTATCCATTCTAATTCATTTGCACGATCCATTCTAATTTATTCCTATGATCCATTCTAATTCATTCGTACAATCCATTCTACTGGATCGTACGAATGAATTAGAATGGATCGTGCGAATGAATTAGAATGGATCGTGCGAATGAATTAGAATGGATCGTACGAATGAATTAGAATGGATATAATTAAACGAATAATTTAGAATGGATCATACGAATGAAATAGAATAGATAGTGCAAATGAATTAGAATGGATCGTACGAATGAATTAGAATAGATCGTACGAATGAATTAGAATGGATCCAACGAATGAGTTAGAATGGATCATACGAATGAATTAGAATGGATTGTACGAATGAATTAGAATGGATCGTACGAATGAATTAGAATGGATCAGACAAATGAATTAGAATGGATCGTGCGAATGAATTAGAATAGATCGTATGAATGGATTAGAATGGATCCTACGAATGGATCCATTCTAAAATGAGTTAGAATGGATCGTAAGAACGAATTACAATGGATCGTATGAACGAATTAGAATGGATCGTATGAACGAATTAGAATGGATCGTACGAATGAATTAGAATGGATACATTCGTGCGAATGAATTAGAATGGATCGTAGGAATGAATTAGAATGGATGGTATGAATGAATTAGAATGGTTACATTCGTACGAATAAATTAGAATGGATCGTACGAATGGATTAGAATGGATCGTACGAATGAATTTGATTGCATCGTACGAATGAATTAGATTGCGATGTACGAATGAATTAGAATGGATCGTACGAATGTATTAGAATGGATACATTCGTGCGAATGAATTAGAATGGATCGTACGAATGAATTAGAATGGATCGTGCGAATAACTTAGAATGGATCGTATGAATGAATTAGAATGGATCGTGCGAATGAATTAGAATGGATCGTACGAATGAATTAGAATGGATTCATTTGTGCGAATGAATTAGAATGGATCATACGAATGAATTAGAATGGATCGTATGAATAAATTAGAATCGATACATTCGAGCGAATGAATTAGAATGGATCGTACGAATGAATTCGAATGGATCATAGGAATGAATTAGAATGGATCGTGCAAATGAATTAGAATGGATCGTACGAATGAATTAGAATGGATTGTACTAATGGATTAGAACGCATTGTACGAATGAATTAGAATGGATCGTATGAATGAATTTGAATGGATTGCACGAATTGAATTAGAATGGATCATACGAATGAATTAGAATGGATCGTGCGAATGAATTAGAATTTATCATACGAATGAATTAGAATAGATCGAACGAATGAATTAGAATGGATCGTGCGAATGAATTAGAATGAATCATATGAATAAATTAGAATGGATCATACGAATGAATTAAAATGGATACATTTCTGCAAATGAATTAGAATGGATCATTTGATCAAATTAGAATGGATCGTACGAATGAATTAGAATGGATCGTACGAATGAATTAGAATGGATCGTACGAATAAATTAGAATGGATTGTACGAATGAATTAGAATAGATCGTGCGAATGAATTAGAATGGATCGTACGAAAGAATTAGAATGGATCGTACGAATGAATTAGAATGGATCATACGAATGAATTAGAATCGATCATGCGAATGAATTAGAATGGATCGTACGAATGAATTAGATTGCATTGTGCGAATGAATTAGATTGCATCGTACGAATGAATTTGAATGGATTGTACAAATGAATTAGAATGGATCGTGCGAATGAATTAGAATGGATCGTACGAATGAATTAGAACGGATCCACCGAATGAGTTAGAATGGATCGTACGAATAAATTAGAATGGATCGTACGAATGAATTAGAATGGATCGTATGAATGAATAAGAATGGATCGTACGAATGAATTAGAATGGATCGTGCGAATGAATTATAATGAATGGTACGAATGCATTAGAATGGATCGTACAAATGAATTAGAATGAATCGTACGATCCATTCTAATTCATTCGTCCCATCCATTCTAATTCATTCGCACGAATGTATCCATTATAATTCATTCGCACGAATGTATCCATTCTAATTTATTCGTACAATCCATTCTAATTCATTCGCACGATCCATTCTAATTCATTCGTATGATCCATTCTAATTCATTCCTATGATCTATTCTAATTCATTCGCTCGAATGTATCCATTCTAATTCATTCGTACAATCTTAGAATTGATCATACGAATGAATTAGAATGGATCGTACGAATGAATTTGAATGGATACAATCGTGCGAATGAATTAGAATGGATCGTACTAATGAATTAGAATGGATCGTATGATTTATTCTAATTCATTCGTACGATCCATTCTAATGCATTCGTACGATTCATTCTAATTCATTCGCACGATCCATTATAATTCATTCGTACGATCCATTCTTATTCATTCATACGATCCATTGTAATTCATTCGCACAATCAATTCTAATTCATTCGTACGATCCATTCTATTCATTCGTACGAATGAATTTGAATGGATCGTACGAATGAATTAGAATGGATCGTGCGAATGAATTTGAATGGATCGTACGAATGAATTAGAATGGATCCACCGAATGAATTAGAATGGATCGTACGAACGAATTAGAATGGATCGTGCGAATGATTCGTGCGAATGAATTAGAATAGATCGTGCGAATGAATTAGAATGGATCATACGAATGAATTAGAATGGATATATTTGAACGAATAAATTAGAATGGATCATACGAATGAATTAGAATGGATCGTACGAATGTATTAGATTGGATCGTGCGATGAATTAGAATTGATCGTACAAACGAATTAGAATGGATTCTAATCTATTCGTACGATCCATTCTAATCTATTCTAATTCACTCGCACAAATGTATCCATTCTAATTCATTCTTACAAATGTAACCTTTCTAATTCATTTGTATGATCCATTCTAATTCATTCGTACTATCCATTCTAATCCATTCGTACGATCCTTTAAAATTCATTCGTACGATGCAATCTAATGTATTCAGACTAATGTATCTATTCTAATTCATTCGTACAATGCGTTCTAATCTATTCGTACGATCCATTCTAATTCATTCGTATGATCCATTCTAATTTATTCGTTCAAAAATATCCATTCTAATTCATTTGCACGATCCATTCTAATTCATTCGCATGAATGTATGTATCCATTCTAATTCATTCGTACAATCCATTCTAATTCATTCGTATAATCAATTCTAATTCATTCGCATGATCCATTCTAATTCATTCGTACGATCCATTCTAATTCCTTTCTAATTCATTTGTATGATCCATTCTAATTCATTCATACGATCCATTCTAATCCATTAGTACGATCCATTCTAATTCATTTGCACGATCCATTCTAATTCCTCGCACGATCCATTCTAATTCATTCGCTCGAATGTATCCATTCTAATTCATTCGTACGATCCATTCTAATGCATTCGTACGATCCATTCTAATTCATTCGCATGAATATATCTATTCTAATTCATTCGTATGATCCATTCTAATTTATTCGCACGATTTATTCTAATTCATTCATATGATTCATTCTAATTCATTCGCACGATCCATTCTAATTCATTCGTACGATCCATTCTAATTCATTCGCATGATCGATTCTAATTCATTCGTATGATCCATTCTAATTCATTCGTACGATCCATTCTAATTCTTTCGTACGATCCATTCTAATTCATTCGCACGATCTATTCTAATTCATTCGTACAATCCATTCTAATTTATTCGTACGATCCATTCTAATTCATTCATACGATCCATTCTAATTCATTCGTACGATCCATTCTAATTTGATCGTATGATCCATTCTAATTCATTTGCGGAAATGTATCCATTTTAATTCATTCGTATGATCCATTCTAATTTATTCATACGATTCATTCTAATTCATTCGCATGATCCATTCTAATTCATTCGTACGATCTATTCTAATTCATTCGTATGATCAATTCTAATTCATTCGCACGATACATTCTAATTCATTCGTACGATCCATTCTAATTCAATTCGTGCAATCCATTCAAATTCATTCGTACGATCCATTCTAATTCATTCGTACAATGCGTTCTAATCCATTAGTACAATCCATTCTAATTCATTCGTACGATCCATTCTAATTCATTTGCACGATCCATTCTAATTCATTCCTATGATCCATTCGAATTCATTCGTACGATCCATTCTAATTCATTCGCTCGAATGTATCGATTCTAATTCATTCATACGATCCATTCTAATTCATTCGTATGATCTATTCTAATTCATTCGCACGATCCATTCTAATTCATTCATACGATCCATTCTAAGTCATTCGCACGATCCATTCTAATTCATTCGTACGATCCATTCTAATTCATTCGCACGAATGTATCCATTCGAATTCATTCGTACGATCCATTCTAATTCATTCGCTCGAATGTATCGATTCTAATTCATTCATACGATCCATTCTAATTCATTCGTACGATCCATTCTAATTCATTCGCACGATCCATTCTAATTCATTCATACGATCCATTCTAATTCATTCGTACGATCCATTCTAATTCATTCGTACGATCCATTCTAATTCATTCGCACGAACTTGAATGGATCTTACGAATGAATTAGAATGGATACCTTTGTGCATATGAGTTAGAATGGATCGTACGAATGAATTAGAATGGATCATATTAATAAATTAGAACGGATCGTACGAATGAATTAGAATGGATCGTGCGAATCAATTAGACTGGATTGTGCGAATGGATAAGAATGGATCATACGAATGAATTAGAATGGATCGTACAAATTAATTAGAATGGTTACATTCGTGCGAATGAATTAGAATGGATTGTATGAATGAATTAGAATGGATCGTACGAATGAATTAGAATGGTTACATTCGTGCGAATGAATTAGAATGGATCGTACGAATGGATTAGAATGGATCGTACGAATGGATTAGAATGGATCGTACGAATAAATTAGAATGGTTACATTTGTGAGAATGAATTAGAATGGATCGTACGAATGAATTAGAATGGATCGTACGAATGGATTAGAATGAATAAGAATGGATTGTGCGAATGAATTAGAATGGATTGTGCGAATGAATAAGAATGGATCGTACGAATGGAATAGAATGAATAAGAATGGATTGTGCGAATGAATTAGAATGGATCGTCTGAATGAATAAGAATGGATCGTACGAATGAATTAGAATGGATCGTGCGAATGAATTAGAATGAATCGTACGAATGCATTAGAATGGATCATACGAATGAATTAGAATGAATCATATGATCTATTCTAATTCATTCGTCCGATCCATTCTAATTCATTCGCACGAATGTATCCATTCTAATTCATTCGTACAGTCAATTCTAATTAATTCGTACGATCCATTCTAATTTATTCGTATGATCCATTCTAATTCATTCGTATTATCCATTCTAATTCATTCGTACGATCCATTCTAATTCATTCGTACAAATGTATCTATTCTAATTCATTCGTACAATGCATTCTAATCCATTCATACGATACAATCTAATCCATTCGCACGATCCATTCTAATTCATTTGTATGATCCATTCTAATTCATTCGCTCGAATGTATCCATTCTAATTCATTCATACGATCCATTCCATTCTAATTCATTCGTTCAATCTATTCTAATTTATTCGTACGATACATTTAAATTCATTCGCATGATCCATTCTAATTCATTCGTACGATCCATTTTAATTCATTCTCACGAATGTATCCTTTCTAATTCATTTGCATGATCCATTCTAATTCATTCGTACGATCCATTCTAATTAATTTCTATGATCCATTCTAATTCATTCGTACGATCTAATTCATTCGTACGATCGATTCTAATTCATTCGCACGATCCATTCTAATTCATTGTCACAAATGTAACCTTTCTAATTCATTTGTATGATCCATTCTAATTCATTCGTACGATTCATTCTAATCCATTCGTACGATCCATTCTAATTCATTCGTACGATCCATTCTAATTCATTCCTATGATCCATTCTAATTCATTCGCACGAATGTATCCATTCTAATTCATTTGCATGATCCATTCTAATTCATTCCTATGATCCATTCTAATTCATTCGTACGATCCATTCTAATTCATTCGCTCGAATGTATCCATTCTAATTCATTCGTACGATCCATTCTAATTCATTTGTACGATCAATTCTAATTCATTCCTACCATCCATTCTAATTCATTCGCACGAATGTATCCATTCTAATTCATTTGCACGATCCATTCTAATTCATTCCTATGATCCATTCTAATTCATTCGTACGGTCCATTCTAATTTATTCGCTCGAATGTATCCATTCTAATTCATTCATACGATCCATTCTAATTCATTCGTATGATCTTTTCTAATTCATTCGCACGAATGTAACCATTCTAATTCATTCGTACGATTCATTCTAATTCATTCGTATGAGCTATTCTAATTCATTCGTATGATCCATTTTAATTCATTCGTACGATCCATTCTAATCCATTCGTACGATCCATTCTAATTCATTCTCACAAATGTATCCATTCTAATTCGTTTGCATGCTCCATTCAAATTCATTCCTATGATCCATTCTAATTTATTCGTACAATCCATTTTAATTCGTTCATGTGATCCATTCTAATTCATTCTCACGAATGTAACCTTTCTAATTCATTTGTATGATCCATTCTAATTCATTTGTACGATCTATTCTAATTCATTCTCACAAATGTAACATTTCTAATTCCTTTGTATGATCCATTCTAATTCATTCGTTCGATCCATTCTAATCCATTCGTACGATCCATTCTAATCCAATTGTACGAACCATTCTAATTCATTCGCACGAATGTAACCATTCTAATTCATTCGTACGATCCATTCTAATTTTTTCCTACGATCCATTCTAAATCATTCGCACGATCCATTCTAATTCATATGCACAATGGTATCCATTCTAATTCATTCGTACGATCCATTCTAATTCATTCGTACGATCCATTCTAATTCATTTGCACGATCCATTCTAATTCATTCACACGAATGTAACCATTCTAATTCATTCGTACGATCCATTCTAATTCATTCCTACGATCCATTCTAATTCATTCGCACGAATGTATCCGTTCTAATTCATTTGGACAATCCATTCTAATTCATTTCTATGATCCATTCTAATTCATTCGTATGATACATTCATACGACTAAATTAGAATGGATTGTACGAATGAATTAGAATTGATCATACGAATGAATTAGAATGGATCGTACGAATGAATTAGAATGGGTCGTGCGAATGAATTAGAATGGATCGTACGAATGACTTAGAATGGATATATTTGAGCGAATGCATTAGAATGGATCGTACGAATGAATCAGAATGGATCGTGCGAATGAATTAGAATGAATCGTACGAATAAATTAGAATGGATCGTACGAATGAATTAGAATGGATACATTTGTACGAATAAATTAGAATGGATTGTACGAATGAATTAGAATGGATTATATGAATAAATTAGAATGGATCGTACAAATGAATTAGAATTGATCGTGCAAATGAATTAGAATGGATACATTCTTGCGAATGAATTTGAATGGATCGTACGAATAAATTAGAATGGTTACATTCGTGCAAATGAATTAGAATGGATCGTACGAATAAATTAGAATGGATACATTCGTGCGAATGAATTAGAATGGATCGTGCAAATGAATTAGATTGGATCGTACGAATGAACTAGAATGGATCATGCGAATGAATTAGAATGGATTGTACGAATGAATTAGAATGGATACATTTGTGCGAATGAATTAGAATGGATTGTGCGAATGAATTAGAATGGATCGTACGAATGAATTAGAATGGATATATTTATGCGAATGAATTAGAATGGATCGAACGAATGAATTAGAATGGATACATTTGTGCGAATGAATTAGAATAGATCATACGAATGAATTAGAATGGATCGTACGAATGAATTAGAATGGATACATTTGTTCGAATGAATTAGAATGGATCGTATATTCGTGCAAATAAATTAGAATGGATCATAGGAATGAATTAGAATGGATCGTACGAATGAATTAAAATGGATCGTACGAACGAATTAGAATGGATCGTAGGAACAAATTAGAATGGATTGTACGAATGATTTAGAATGGATGCATTCGAGCGAATGAATTAGAATGGATCGTGCGAATGAATTAGAATAGATCGTGCGAATAAATTAGAATGGATCGTACGAATGAATTAGAATGAATCGTACGAATGCATTAGAATGAATCGTACGAATGAATTAGAATGAATCGTACAATCCATTCTAATTCATTCGTCCGATCCATTTTAATTCATTCGCACGAATGTATCCATTCTAATTCATTTGCATGATCCATTCTAATTAATTCCTATGATCCATTCTAATTCATTCGTACGATCAATTCTAATTCATTCGCTCGAATGTATCCATTCTAATTCATTCGTACGATCCATTCCAATTCGTTCGTACGATCCATTCTAATTCGTTCGTACGATCCATTCTAATTCATTCGTACGATCCATTCTAATTCATTCCTACAATCTATTCTAATTCATTCGCTTGAATGTATCCATTCTAATTCATTCGTTCGATCCATTCAAATTCATTCGTACGATCCATTCAAATTCATTCGCATGATCCATTCTAATTCATTTGTACGATCCATTCTAATTCATTCGCTCGAATGTATCGATTCTAATTCATTCATACGATCCATTCTAATTCATTCGTACAATCCATTCTAATTCATTCGCACAAATATATCCATTCTAATTCATTCGTACGATCTATTCTAATTCACTCGCACGATTCATTCTAATTCATTCGTACGATCCATTCTAATTCATTCGCACGATCCATTCTACTTCATTCGTACGATCCATTCTAATTCATTCGCACGAATGTAATGATTTTAATTCATTCGTACGATCCATTCTAATTCATTCCTACGATCCATTTTAATTCATTCGCACAAATGTATCCATTCTAATTCATTTGCATGATCCATTCTAATTCATTCCTATGATCTATTCTAATTCATTCGTAATTTCCATTCTAATTCATTCGCTCGAATGTATCCATTCTAATTCATTCGTACGATCCATTCTAATTCGTTCATACGATCCATTCTAATTCGTTCGTACGATCAATTCTAATTCATTTGTACGATCCAATCTAATTCATTCGCACGAATGTATCCATTCTAATTCATTCGTACAATCCATTATAATTCATTCGCATGATCCATTCTAATTCATTCGTACGATCCATTCTAATTCGTTCGTACGATCCATTCTAATTCTTTCGCACGATCCATTCTAATTCATTCGCACGATCCATTCTAATTCATTCTCACGAATGTAACCTTTTTAATTCATTTGTATGATCCACTCTAATTCATTCGTACGATCCATTCTAATCTATTCGTACGATCCATTCTAATTCATTTGCACGATCCATTCTAATTCATTCCTATGATCCATTCTAATTCATTCGCACGATCCATTCTAATTCATTCGCTCGAATGTATCCATTCTAATTCATTCGTACGATCCATTCCGATTCATTCGTACGATTCATTCTAATTCATTCTCACGAATGTAACCTTTCTAATTCATTTGTATGTATCCATTCTAATTCATTCGTACGATCCATTCTAATTCATTCGCACGATCCATTCTAATTCATTCATACGATTCATTCTAATTCATTCGCACGATCCATTCTAATTCATTCGTACGATCCATTCTAATTCATTCGCACGAATGTATCTATTCTAATGCATTCGTACGATTCATTCTAATTCATTCGCACGATCCATTCTAATTCATTCGAACGATCCATTCTAATTCATTCGTCCGATCCATTCTAGTTCATTTGCACGAATGTATCCGTTCTAATTCATTCGTACAATCCATTCTAATTCATTCGCACGATCCATTCTAATTCATTCGTATGATCCACTCTAATTCATTCCTACGATCTATTCTAATTCATTCGCTCAAATGTATCCATTCTAAATCATTCGTTCGATCCATTCTAATTCATTCGTACGATCCATTCAAATTCATTCGCATGATCCATTCTAATTCATTCGTACGATCCATTCTAATTCATTCTCACGAATGTAACCTTTCTAAGTCATTTGTATGATCCATTCTAATTCATTCGTACGATCCATTCTAATCAATTCATACGATCCATTCTAATCCATTCATACGATCCATTCTAATCCATTCGTACAATCCATTCTAATCCATTCGTACGATCCATTCTAATTCATTCTCACAAATGTAACCTTTCTAATTCATTTGTATGATCCATTCTAATTCATTCGTACAATCCATTCTAATCCATTCGTACGATCCATTCTAATCCATTCGTATGATCCATTCTAATTCATTCGCACGAATGTAACCATTCTAATTCATTCGTACGATCCATTCTAATTCATTCCTACGATCAATTCTAATTCATTCGCACGAATGTATCCATTCTAATTCATTTGCATGATCCATTCTAATTCATTCCTATGATCCATTCTAATTCATTCGTACGATCTATTCTAATTCATTCACTCGAATGTATCCATTCTAATTCATTCGTACGATCCATTCTAATTCGTTCATACGATCCATTCTAATTCGTTCGCACGATCCATTCTAATTCATTCGTACGATCTATTCTAATTCATTCGCATGATCCATTCTAATTCATTCGTACAATCCATTCTAATTCATTCGTACAATCCATTCAAATTCATTCGTACGATGCAATCTAATTCATTCGCATGATCCATTCTAATTCATTCGTACGATCCATTCTAATTCATTCGTACAATCCATTCAAATTCATTCGTACGATGCAATCTAATTCATTCGCAGAAATGTATCTATTTTAATTCATTCGTACAATGCGTTCTAATCCATTCGTACGATCCATTCTAATCCATTCGTACAATCCATTCTAATTCATTCGCACGAATGTAACCATTCTAATTCATTCATATGATGCATTCTAATTCATTCGTACGATCCATTCTAATTCATTCGTCCGATCCATTCTAAATCATTCGCACGAATGTATCCATTCTAATTCATTCGTTAGAATAGATACATTCGTGCGAATGAATTAGAATGGATCGTACGAATGAATTAGAATGGATCATGTGAATGAATTAGAATTGAACATACGAATGAATTAGAATGGATCGTACGAATGAATTAGAATGGATCGTGCGAATGAATTAGAATGGATCGTACGAATGAATTAGAATGGATATATTTAAACGAATAAATTAGAATGGATCATACGAATGAATTAGAATGGATCGTACGAATGAATTAGAATGGATCGTGCGAATGAATTAGAATCGATCGTACGAATAAATTAGAATGGATCGTACGAATGAATTAGAATGGATCGTACGAATGAATTAAAATGGATACATTCATACGACTGATTTAGAATGGATCGTGCGAATGAATTAGAATGGATACATTCATGCAAATGAATTAGAATGGATCGTACGAATGAATTAGAATGGATAATACGAAAGAATTAGAATGGATCGTACGAATGAATTAGAATGGATCATATGAATGAATTAGAATGGTTACATTCGTGCGAATGAATTAGAATGGATCGTACGAATGGATTAGAATGGATCGTACGATTGGATTAGAACGCATTGTACGAATGAATTAGAATAGATACATTTGTGCGAATAAATTAGATTGCATCGTACGAATGAATTTGAATGGATTGTACGAATGAATTAGAATGGATCGTACGAATGAATTAGAATGGATCATGCGAATGAATTAGAATAGATCATACGAATGAATTAGAATGGATCGTACGAATAAATTAGAATGGATCGTGCGAATGAATTACAATAGATCGTACGAATGAATTAGAATGGATCATATGAATGAATTAGAATGGATCATAGGAATGAATTAGAATGGATCATGCAAATGAATTAGAATGGATACATTCGTGCGAATGAATTAGAATGGATCGTAGGAATGAATTAGAATGGATCGTACGAATGAATTAGAATGGTTACATTCGTGCGAATGAATTAGAATGGATCGTACGAATGAATTAGAACGGATCGTGCGAATGAATTAGAATAGATCGTACGAATAAATTAGAATGGATCGTATGAATGAATTAGAATGGATCGTACGAATGAATTAGAATGGATACCTTTGTGCATATTACTTAGAATGGATCATACGAATGAATTAGAATGGATCATATTAATGAATTAGAATGGATCGTACGAATGAATTAGAATGGATACATTCGTGCGAATGAATTAGAATGGATCGTGCGAATCAATTAGACTGGATCGTATGAATGAATTAGAATGGATCATATGAATGAATTAGAATGGATCGTGCAAAAGAATTAGAACGGATACATTCGTGCGAATGAATTAGAATGGATTGTAGGAATGAATTTGAATGGATCGTACGAATGAATTAGAATGGTTACATTCGTGAGAATGAATTAGAATGGATCGTACGAATAGATTAGAATGGATCGGACGAATGAATTAGAATGGATACATACAAATGAATTAGAAAGGTTACATTCGTGAGAATGAATTAGAATGGATCGTACGAATGAATTAGAATGGATCGTACGAATGAATTAGAATGGATACAATCGAGCGAATGAATTAGAATGGATCGTACGAATAAATTAGAATGGATCATAGGAATGAACTAGAATGGATCGTGCAAATGAATTAGAATGGATCGTACGAATGAATTAGAATGAATCGAACGAATGAATTAGAATGGATACATTCGAGCGAATGAATTAGAATAGATCGTAGGAATAAATTAGAATGGATCGTACGAATGAATTAGAATGGATCGTACGAATGAATTAGAATGGCTACGTTCGTGCGAATGAATTAGAATGGATACATTCGTACAAATGATTTAGAATGGATCGTGCGAATGAATTAGAATGGATCGTACGAATGAATTAGAATGGATACATTCGTGCGAATGAATTAGAATGGATCGGACGAATGAATTAGAATGGATCGTACGATTCATTCTAATTCTTTTGTACGATCCATTCTAATTCATTCGTACGATCTATTCTAATTCATTCGCATGATCCATTCTAATTCATTCGTACGATCCATTCTAATTCATTCGTCCGATCCATTCAAATTTATTCGTACGATGCAATCTAATTCATTCGCACAAATGTATCTATTCTAATTCATTCGTACAATGCGTTCTAATCCATTCGTACGATCCATTCTAATCCATTCGTACAATCCATTCTAATTCATTCGTATGATCCATTATAATTGATTCGTACGATCCATTCTAATTCATTTGCATGAATGTATCCATTATAATTTATTCGTACGATCCAGTAATATTCATTCGTATGATCCATTCTAATTCATTCGCACGAATATATCCATTCTAATTCATTCGTACGATCCTTTCTAATTCATTCGCACGATCCATTCTAATTCTTCCATATGATCCATTCTAATTCATTCACACGAATGTATTCATTCTAGTTCATTCGTACGCTCCATTCTAATTCATTCGTACGCTCCATTCTTATTCATCGCACAAACGTATCCATTCTAATTTATTCGTACGAACCATTCAAATTCAATCGTATGATCCATTCTAATTCATTCGCACAAATCTATCGTACGAATAAATTAGAATGGATCATACAAATGAATTAGAAAGGTTACATTCATGAGAATGAATTAGAATGGATCGTACGAATGAATTAGAATGGATCATGCGAATGAATTTGAATGGATCGTACGAATGAATTAGAACGGATCAAACGAATAAATTAGAATGGATACATTCGAGCGAATGAATTAGAATAGATCGTAGGAATGAATTAGAATGGATCATACGAATGAATTAGAATGGATCGTGCGAATGAATTAGAATGGATCGTATGAATGAATTAGAATGCATCGTACGAACGAATTAGAATGGATCGTACGAACGAATTAGAATGGATCGTATGAACGAATTAGAATGTATCATACGATCGTACGATCGATTCTAATTCATTCGCACGATCCATTCTAATTCATTCGTACGATCCATTCTAATTCATTCGTATGATCCATTCTACTTTATTCGTTCAAATATATCCATTCTAATTCATTCATACGATCCATTATAATTCATTCGTACAAATGTATCTATTCTAATTCATTCGTACAATGCGTTCTAATCCATTCATACGATCCATTCTAATCCATTCGTACGATCCATTCTAATTCATTCGTATGATCCATTCTAATTCATTCGTACGATCTATTCTAATTCATTCGTACGATCCATTCTAATTTATTGGTACGATCCATTCTAATTCATTCGCACGAATGTAACCATTCTAATTCATTCATATGATCCATTCTAATTCATTCCTACAATCCATTCTAATTCATTCGCACGATCCATTCTAATTCATTCGTACGATCCATTCTAATTCATTCTCACGAATGTAACCTTTCTAATTCATTTGCATGATCCATTCTAATTCATACGTACGATCCATTCTAATCCATTCGTACGATCCATTCTAATTCATTCGTACGATCCATTCTAATTCATTCTCACAAATGTAACCTTTCTAATTCATTTGTATGATCCATTCTAATTCATTCGTACGATCCATTCTAATCCATTCGTACGATCCATTCTAATCGATTCGTACGATCCATTCTAATTCATTCGCACGAATGTAACCATTCTAATTCATTCGTACGATCCATTCTAATTCATTCCTACGATCCATTCTAATTCATTCACACGAATGTATCCATTCTAATTCATTTGCACGATCTATTCTAATTCATTCCTATGATCCATTCTAATTCAATCGTACGATCGATTCTAATTCATTCGCTCGAATGTATCCATTCTAATTCATTCGTACGATCCATTCTAATTCGTTCATACGATCCATTCAAATTCGTTCGTACGATCCATTCTAATTCGTTCGTACGATCCATTCTAATTCATTCGCACGATCCATTCTAATTCATTTGTACGATCCATTTTAATTCATTCGCATGATCCATTCTAATTCATTCGTATGATACATTCGTGTGAATGAATTAGAATGGATCGTACGAATAAATTAGAATGGATTGTACGAGTGAATTAGAATAGATCGTGCGAATAAATTAGAATGGATCATACGAATGAATTAGAATAGATATATTCATGCGAATGAATTAGAATGGATCGTACGAATGAATTAGAATGGATCGTGCGAATGAATTAGAATGGATCGTATGAATAAATTAGAATGGATCGTACGAATGAATTAAAATGGATACATTTGTGCGAATGAATTAGAATGGATCGTACGAACGAATGGATACATTCGTGCGAATGAATTAGAATGGATCGTAGGAATGAATAAGAATGGATCGTACAAATGAATTAGAATGGATCGTGCGAATGAATTAGAATGAATCGTACGAACGAATTAGAATGGATCGTACGAACGAATTAGAATGGATCGTGCGAATGAATTAGAATGGATCGTGCGAATGAATTAGAATGGATCGTACGAATGAATTAGAATGGATCGTACGAGTGAATTTGAATGGATCGTAGGAATGAATTAGAATGGATCGTACGAATGAATTAGAATGGTTACATTCGTGCGAATGAATTAGAATGGATCGTATATTCGTGTAAATAAATTAGAATGGATCGTACAAATGAATTAGAATGGATCGTACGAAAGAATTAGAAAGGTTACATTCATGAGAATAAATTAGAATGGATCGTATGAATGAATTAGAATGGATCATGCGAATGAATTTGAATGTATCGTACAAATGAATTAGAATGGATCGAACGAATGAATTAGAATGGATACATTTGAGCGAATGAATTAGAATAGATCATAGGAATGAATTAGAATGGATCGTACGAATGAATTAGAATGGTTACATTCGTGCGAATGAATTAGAATGGATCGTACGAATGGATTAGAATGGATCCTACGAATAAATTAGAAAGGTTACATTTGTGAGAATGAATTAGAATGGATCGTACGAATGGATTAGAATAGATTGTATGAATGGATTAGAATGGATCGTGCGAATGGATTAGAATGGATCGTACGAATGGATTAGAATGGATCGTACGAATGGATTAGAATGGATCGTACGAATGGATTAGAATAGATCATACAAATGAATTAGAAAGGTTACATTCATGAGAATAAATTAGAATGGATCGTAGGAATGGATTAGAATGGATCGAACGAATGAATTAGAATAGATACATTCGAGCGAATAAATTAGAATAGATCATAGGAATGAATTAGAATGGATCATACGAATGAATTAGAATGGATCGTGCGAATGAATTAGAATGGATTGTACGAATGAATTAGAATGGATACATTCGTGCGAATGAATTAGAATGGATCGGACGAATGAATTAGAATGGATCGTATGAATGAATTAGAATGGATCGTGCGAATGGATTAGAATGAATCGTACGAATGCATTATAATGGATACATTCGTGCGAATGAATTAGAATGGATCGTATGAATTAGAATGGATCGTGCGAATGAATAAGAATGGATCGTACGAATGAATTAGAATGGATCGTGCGTATGAATTAGAATGGATCGTACGAATGAATTAGAATGGATCATACGAATGAATTAGAATGGATATATACAAATGAATTAGAAAGGTTACATTCGTGAGAATGAATTAGAATGGATCGTACGAATGAATTAGAATGGATCGTATGAATGAATTAAAATGGATACATTCGAGCGAATGAATTAGAATAGATCGTACGAATGAATTAGAATGGATCATAGGAATGAATTAGAATGGATCATGCAAATGAATTAGAATGGATCGTACTAATGGATTAGAATGAATCGTACGAATGAATTAGAATGGATCATACAAATGAATTAGAAAGGTTACATTCGTGAGAATGAATTAGAATAGATCGTGCGAATGAATTAGAATGGATCATACGAATGAATTAGAATGGATCGTACGAATGAATTAGAATGGATCGTGCGAATGAATTAGAAAGGATCATACGAATGAATTAGAATGGATACATTCGTGCGAATGAATTAGAATTGATCGTACAAATGAATTAGAATTGATCGTACGAACGAATTAGAATGGATCGTATGAACGAATTAGAATGGACCGTACGAATAAATTAGAATGGATACATTCGTGCGTATGAATTAGAATGGATACATTCGAGCGAATGAATTAGAATGGATCGTACGAATGAATTAGAATGGATCATAGGAATGAATTAGAATGGATCGTACAAATGAATTAGAATGGATACATTCGTGCGTATGAATTAGAATAGATCGTAGGAATGAAGTAGAATGGATCGTACGAATGAATTAGAATGGTTACATTCGTGCGAATGAATTAGAATGGATCGTACGAATGGATTAGAATGGATCGTACGAATGAATTAGAATGGATCGTAAAAATGAATTAGAAAGATTACATTTGTGAGAATGAATTAGAATGGATCATACGAATGGATTAGAATGGATCGTACGAATGGATTAGAATGGATCGTACGAATGAATTAGAACGTATCATACAAATGAATTAGAAAGGTTACATTCATGAGAATGAATAAGAATGGATCGTACGAATGAATTAGAATGGATCATGCGAATGAATTTGAATGGATCGTACGAATGAATTAGAATGGATCATACAAATGAATTAGAAATGTTACATTTGTGGGAATGAATTAGAATGGATCGTACGAAAGAATTAGATCGTACGAATGGATTAGAATGGATTGTACGAATGAATTAGAATGGATCATACGAATGAATTAAAATGGATCGTACAAATGAAATAGAATGGATCATAAGAATGAATTAGAACGATCTATTCTAATTCGTTCGAGCGAATGAATTAGAATGGATTGTACGAATAAATTAGAAAGGATCATAGGAATGAATTAGAATGGATCGTGCGAATGAATTAGAGTGAATCATTCGAATGCATTAGAATGGATCGTACGAATGAATTAGAATGAATCGTACGATCCATTCTAATTCATTTGTCCGATCTATTTTAATTCATTCACACGAATGTATCCATTCTAATTCACTCGTACAATCCATTATAATTCATTCGCACGATCCATTCTAATTCATTCGTATGATCCATTTTAATTCATTCCTACAATCTATTCTAATTCATTCGCTCGAATGTATCCATTCAATTCATTCGCTCGATCCATTATAATTCATTCGTACGATCCATTCAAATTCATTCGCATGATCCATTCTAATTCATTCGTACGATCCATTCTAATTAATTCTCACGAATGTAAGCTTTCTAATTCATTTGTATGATCCATTCTAATCCATTTGTACGATCCATTCTAATTCATTCGTATGATCTATTCTAATCCATTCGTACGATCCATTCTAATCCATTCCTACGATCCATTCTAATCCATTCGTACGATCCATTCTAATTCATTCTCACAAATGTAACCTTTCTAATTCATTTGTACGATCCATTCTAATTCATTCGTACGATCCATTCTAATCCATCAGTACGATCCATTCTAATCCATTCGTACGATCCATTCTAATTCATTCGCACTAATGTAACCATTCTAATTCATTCATACGATCCATTCTAATTCATTCCTACGATCCATTCTAATTCATTCGCACGAATGTATCCATTCTAATTCATTTGCACGATCCATTCTAATTCATTTCTATGATCCATTCTAATTCATTCGTACGATCCATTCTAATTCATTCGCTCGAATGTATCCATTCTAATTCATTCGTACGATCCATTCTAATTCATTCGTACAATCCATTCTAATTCATTCTCACAAATGTAACCTTTCTAATTGATTTGTATGATACATTCTAATTCATTCGTACGATCTATTCTAATCCATTCGTACGATCCATTCTAATCCATTCGTACGATCTATTCTAATCCATTCGTACGATCCATTCTAATCTATTCTCACAAATGTAACCTTTCTAATTCATTTGTACAATCCATTCTAATTCATTCGTACGATCCATTCTAATCCATTCGTACGATCCATTCTAATCCATTGGTACGATCCATTCTAATTCATTCGCACGAATGTAACCATTCTAATTCATTCGTACGATCCATTCTAATTAATTCGCACAAATGTATCCATTCTAATTCATTCGTACGATCCATTCTTATTCATTCATATGATCCATTCTAATTCATTTGTACGAATGAATTAAGATGGATCGTACAAATGAATTAGAATGGATCGTGCGAATGAATTATAATGGATCGTACGAACGAATTAGAATGGATCGTACGAACGAATTAGAATGGATCGTATGAACGAATTAGAATGGATCGTACGAATGAATTAGAATAGATACATTCGAGCGAATGAATTAGAATGGATCGTACGCATAAATTAGAATGGATCATAGGAATGAATTAGAATGGATCGTGAAAATGAGTTAGAATGGATACATTCTTGCGAATGAATTAGAATGGATCGTAGGAATGAATTAGAATGGATCGTATGAATGAATTAGAATGGTTACATTCGTGCGAATGAATTAGAATGGATCGTACGAATGGATTACAATGGATCATAGGAATGAATTAGAATTGGTCGTACGAATGAATTAGAATGGATCGTACAAATGAATTAGAAAGGTTACATTTGTGAGAATGAATTAGAATGGATCGTACGAATGAATTATAATGGATCGTACGAATGAATTAGAATGAACCGTACGAATGAATTAGAATGGATCGTACGATCGAATTAGAATGGATCGTATGAACGAATTAGAATGGATACATTCGAGCGAATGAATTCGAATGGATCGTACGAATGAATTAGAATGGATCATAGGAATGAATTAGAATGGATCGTGCAAATGAATTTGAATGGATACATTCGTGCGAATGAATTGGAATGGATCGTACGAATGAATTAGAATGGTTACATTCGTGCGAATGAATTAGAATGGATACTACGAATGGTTTAGAATGGATCGTACGAATGGATTAGAATGGATCGTACGAATGAATTAGAATGGATCGTACAAATGAATGAGAAAGGTTACATTTGTGAGAATGAATTAGAATGGATCGTACGAATGGATTAGAATGGATCGTACGAATGGATTAGAATGGATCGTACGAATGGATTAGAATGGATCATACAAATGAATTAGAAAGGTTACATTCGTGAGAATGAATTAGAATGGATCGTACGAATGAATTAGAATGGATCATGCGAATGAATTTGAATGGATCGTATGAATAAATTAGAATGGATCGTACGAATGCATTAGAATGGATGCATTCGTGCGAATGAATTAGAATGGATCGTACGAATGAATTAGAATGGATCATGCGAATGAATTAGAATGGATCGTACAAATGAATTAGAATGGATCGTGCGAATGAATTAGAATGGATCGTACGAATGAATTAGAATGGATATATTTGTGCGAATGAATTAGAATGGATCGTACGAATGTATTAGAATGGATCGTATGAATGAATTAGAATGGATCGTACGAATGAATTAGAATGGATCATGCGAATGAATTAGAATGGATCGTACGAATGAATTAGAATGGATTCATTTGTGCGAATGAGTTAGAATGGATCATACGAATGAATTAGAATGGATCGTACAAAAGAATTAGAATGGATCATACGAATGAATTATAATGGATCGTGCGAATGAATTAAATGGATTGTATGAATGAATTAGAATGGATACATTCGAGCGAATGAATTAGAATAGATCGTAGGAATGAATTAGAATGGATCATACGAATGAATTAGAATAGATCGTGCGAATGAATTAGAATGGATTGTACGAATGAATTAGAAAGGATACATTCGTGCGAATGAATTAGAATGGATTGGACGAATGAATTAGAATGGATCGTATGAATGAATTAGAATGGATCGTATGAATGAATTAGAATAAATCGTACAAATGCATTAGAATGGATCGTACGAATGAATTATAATGGATAAATTTATGCGAATAAATTAGAATGAATCGTACGAATGCATTAGAATGGATCGTACGAATGAATTAGAATAGCTCATACGAATGAATTAGAATGAATCGTACGAATGAATTAGAATGGTTACATTCGTGCGAATGAATTAGAATGGATCGTACGAATGGATTAGAATGGATCATACAAATGAATTAGAAAGGTTACATTCGTGAGAATGAATTAGAATGGATCATACGAATGAATTAGAATTGATCGTACGAATGAATTAGAATGGATACATTCGAGCGAATGAATTAGAATGGATCATACGAATGAATTAGAATGGATCATAGGAATGAATTAGAATGGATCGTGCAAATAAATTAGAATGGATACATTCGTGCGAATGAATTAGAATGGATCATACGAATGAATTAGAATGGATCGTACGAATGAATTAGAATGAATTGTACAAATGAATTAGAATGGATCGTATGAATGAATAAGAATGGATCGTACGAATGAATTAGAATGGATCGTGCGAATGAATTAGAATGAATCATACGAATGCATTAGAATGGATCGTACGAATCAATTAGAATGAATTGTACGATCCAATCTAATTCATTCGTCCGATCCATTCTAATTCATTCGCACGAATGTATCCATTCTAATTCATTCGTACAATCTATTCTAATTCATTCACACGATCCATTCTAATTCATTCGTATAATCCATTCTAATTCATTCCTACGATCTATTCTAATTCATTCGCTCGAATATATCCATTCTAATTCATTCGTACGATCCATTCTTATTCATTCGTACAATCCATTCAAATTCATTCGCATGTTCCATTCTAATTCATTCGTACGATCCATTCTAATTCATTCTCACGAATGTAACCTTTCTAATTCATTTATATGATCCATTCTAATCTATTCGTACGATCCATTCTAATCCATTCGTACGATCCATTCTAATCCATTCGTATGATCCATTATAATGCATTCGTATGATTCATTCTAATTCATTCGTACGGTCCATTCTAATTTATTCGTACGATCTAATTCTAATATGTTCGTACGATCCATTCTAATTCGCACAAATGTATCCATTCTAATCCATTCGTACGATCCATTCTAATTCATTCGTACGATCCATTCTAATTCATTCTCACAAATGTAACCTTTCTAATTCATTTGTACGATCCACTCTAATTCATTCGTACGATCTATTCTAATCCATTCGTGCGATCCATTCTAATCCATTCGTACGATCCATTCTAATTCATTCGCACGAATGTAACCATTCTAATTCATTCGTACGATCCATTCTAATTCATTCCTACGATCCATTCTAATTCATTCGCACGAATGTATCCATTCTAATTCATTTGCACGATCTATTCTAATTCATTCCTATGATCCATTCTAATTCAATCGTACGATCCATTCTAATTCATTCGCTAGAATGTATCCATTCTAATTCATTCGTACGATCCATTCTAATTCGTTCATACGATCCATTCAAATTCGTTCGTACGATCCATTCTAATTCGTTCGTACGATCCATTCTAATTCATTCGCACGATCCATTCTAATTCATTTGTACGATCCATTTTAATTCATTCGCATTATCCATTCTAATTCATTCGTATGATACATTCGTGTGAATGAACTAGAATGGATCGTACGAATAAATTAGAATAGATTGTACGAGTGAATTAGAATAGATCGTGCGAATAAATTAGAATGGATCATACGAATGAATTAGAATAGATATATTCATGCGAATGAATTAGAATGGATCGTACGAATGAATTAGAATGGATCGTGCGAATGAATTAGACTGGATCGTATGAATAAATTAGAATGGATCGAACGAATGAATTAAAATGGATACATTTGTGCGAATGAATTAGAACGGATCGTACGAACGAATGGATACATTCGTGCGAATGAATTAGAATGGATCGTAGGAATGAATAAGAATGGATCGTACAAATGAATTAGAATGGATCGTGCGAATGAATTAGAATGAATCGTACGAACGAATTAGAATAGATCCTACGAACGAATTAAAATGGATCGTGCGAATGAATTAGAATGGATCGTGCGAATGAATTAGAATGGATCGTACGAATGAATTAGAATGGATCGTACGAATGAATTAGAATGGATCGTAGGAATGAATTAGAATGGATCGTACGAATGAATTAGAATGGTTACATTCGTGCGAATGAATTAGAATGGATCGTATATTCGTGCAAATAAATTAGAATGGATCGTATAAATGAATTAGAATGGATCGTACAAATGAATTAGAATGGATCGTACGAAAGAATTAGAAAGGTTACATTCATGAGAATAAATTAGAATGGATCGTACGAATGAATTAGAATGGATCATGCGAATGAATTTGAATGGATCGTACAAATGAATTAGATTGGATCGAACGAATGAATTAGAATGGATACATTCGAGCGAATGAATTAGAATAGATCGTAGGAATGAATTAGAATGGATCGTACGAATGAATTAGAATGGTTACATTCGTGCGAATGAATTAGAATGGATCGTACGAATGGATTAGAATGGATCGTATGAATGGATTAGAATGGATCGTACGAATGAATTAGAAAGGTTACATTTGTGAGAATGAATTAGAATGGATCATACAAATGGATTAGAATAGATCGTACGAATGGATTAGAATGGATCGTGCGAATGGATTAGAATGGATCGTACGAATGGATTAGAATGGATCGTACGAATGGATTAGAATGGATCGTACGAATGGATTAGAATAGATCATACAAATGATTTAGAAAGGTTACATTCATGAGAATGAATTAGAATGGATCGTACGAATGAATTAGAATGGATCGAACGAATGAATTAGAATGGATACATTCGAGCGAATGAATTAGAATAGATCATAGGAATGAATTAGAATGGATCATACGAATGAATTAGAATGGATCGTGCGAATGAATTAGAATGGATTATACAAATGAATTAGAATGGATACATTCGTGCGAATGAATTAGAATGGATCGGACGAATGAATTAGAATGGATCGTATGAATGAATTAGAATGGATACATATAAATGAATTAAAAAGGTTACATTTGTGAGAATGAATTAGAATGGATCGTACGAATGAATTAGAATGGATCGTACGAATGAATTAAAATGGATACATTCGAGCGAATGAATTAGAATGGATCATACGAATGAATTAGAATGGATCATAGGAATGAATTAGAATGGATCATGCAAATGAATTAGAATGAATCGTACGAATGGATTAGAATGGATCGTACGAATGAATTAGAATGGATCATACAAATGAATTAGAAAGGTTACATTCGTGAGAATGAATTAGAATAGATCGTGCGAATGAATTAGAATGGATCATACGAATGAATTAGAATGGATCGTACGAATGAATTAGAATGGATCGTGCGAATGAATTAGAATGGATCGTACGAATGAATTAGAATGAATACATTCGTGCGAATGAATTAGAATTGATCGTACAAATGAATTAGAATTGATCGTACGAACGAATTAGAATGGATCGTATGAACGAATTAGAATGGACCGTACGAATAAATTAGAATGGATACATTCGAGCGAATGAATTAGAATGGATCGTACGAAAGAATAAGAATGGATCATAGGAATGAATTAGAATGGATCGTGCAAATGAATTAGAATGGATACATTCATGCGTATGAATTAGAATGGATCGTAGGAATGAATTAGAATGGATCGTACGAATGAATTAGAATGGTTACATTCGTGCGAATGAATTAGAATGGATCGTACGAATGGATTAGAATGGATCGTACGAATGGATTAGAATGGATCGTATGAATGAATTAGAATGGATCGTAAAAATGAATTAGAAAGGTTACATTTGTGAGAATGAATTAGAATGGATCGTACGAATGGATTAGAATGGATCGTACGAATGGATTAGAATGGATCGTACGAATGGATTAGAATGGATCGTACGAATGAATTAGAATGGATCATACAAATGAATTAGAAAGGTTACATTCCTGAGAATGAATTAGAATGGATCGTACGAATGAATTAGAATGGATCATGCGAATGAATTTGAATGGATCGTACGAATGAATTAGAATGGATCATACAAATGAATTAGAAAGGTTACATTTGTGAGAATGAATTAGAATGGATCGTATGAAAGAATTAGATCGGACGAATGGATTAGAATGGATTGTACAATGAATTAGAATGGATCATACGAATGAATTAAAATGGATCGTACAAATGAATTAGAATGGATCATAAGAATTAATTAGAACGATCTATTCTAATTCATTCAAGCGAATGAATTAGAATGGATTGTACGAATGAATTAGAAAGGATCATAGGAATGAATTAGAATGGATCGAGCGAATGAATTAGAGTGAATCGTACGAATGCATTAGAATGGATCGTACGAATGAATTAGAATGAATCGTACGATCCATTCTAATTCATTCGTCCGATCTATTTTAATTCATTCACACGAATGTATCCATTCTAATTCACTCGTACAATCCATTATAATTCATTCGCCCGATCCATTCTAATTCATTCGTATGATTCATTTTAATTCATTCCTACAATCTATTCTAATTCATTCGCTCGAATGTATCCATTCTAATTCATTCGCTCGATCCATTATAATTCATTCGTACGATCCATTCAAATTCATTCGCATAATCCATTCTAATTCATTCGTACGATCCATTCTAATTCATTCTCACGAATGTAACCTTTCTAATTCATTTGTATGATCCATTCCAATCCCTTTGTACGATCCATTCTAATCCATTCGTACGATCCATTCTAATCCATTCGTACGATCCATTCTAATCCATTCGTACGATCCATTCTAATTCATTCTCACAAATGTAACCTTTCTAATTCATTTGTACGATCCATTCTAATTCATTCGTACGATCCATTCTAATCCATTAGTACGATTCATTCTAATCCATTCGTACGATCCATTCTAATTCATTCGCACGAATGTAACCATTCTAATTCATTCGTACGATCCATTCTAATTCATTCCTACGATCCATTATAATTCATTCGCACGAATGTATCAATTCTAATTCATTTGCACGATTCATTCTATTTCATTCCTATGATCCATTCTAATTCATTCGTACGATCCATTCTAATTCATTCGCTCGAATGTATCCATTCTAATTCATTCGTACGATCCATTCTAATTCATTCGTACGATCCATTCTAATTCATTCTCACAAATGTAACCTTTCTAATTGATTTGTATGATCCATTCTAATTCATTCGTACGATCTATTCTAATCCATTTGTACGATCCATTCTAATCCATTCTTACGATCTATTCTAATCCATTCGTACGATCCATTCTAATCTATTCTCACAAATGTAACCTTTCTAATTCATTTGTATGATCCATTCTAATTCATTCATACGATCCATTCTAATCCATTCGTACGATCCATTCTAATTCATTCGCACGAATGTAACCATTCTAATTCATTCGTACGATCCATTCTAATTCATTCGTACGATCCATTCTAATTAATTCGCACAAATGTATCCATTCTAATTCATTCGTACGATCCATTCTTATTCATTCATATGACCCATTCTAATTCATTTGTACGAATGAATTAAGATGGATCATACAAATGAATTATAATGGATCGTGCGAATGAATTATAATGGATCGTACGAACGAATTAGAATGGATCGTACGAACGAATTAGAATGGATCGTATGAACGAATTACAATGGATCGTACGAATGAATTAGAATAGATACATTAGAGCGAATGAATTAGAATGGATCGTACGAACGAATTAGAATGGATCATAGGAATGAATTAGAATGGATCGTGAAAATGAGTTAGAATGGATACATTCGTGCGAATGAATTAGAATGGATCGTACAAATGAATTAGAATGAATCGTACGAATGAATTAGAATGAATCATGCTAATGAATTGGAATAGATACATTCATGCAATAGAATTAGAATGGATCGTACGAATGAATTAGAATGGATCATACGAATGAATTAGAGTGGATTGTATAAAAGAATTAGAATCGATCGTGCGAAGAAATTAGAACGGATCGTACGAATGAATTAGAGCGGATACATTCGTGCGAATGAAGTATAATGGATCGTACGAATGAATTAGAATGTATCATACGAATAAATTAGAATGGATTGTACAAATGAATTTGAAGGGATCGTGTGAATGAATTAGAATGGATCATATGAATGAATTTGAATAGATACATTCATATGAATGAATTAGAATTGATCGTACTAATGAATTAGAAATGGATCGTATGAATGAATTAGAATGGATCTTATGAATGAATTAGAATGGATCGTGTAAATGAATTAGAATGGATCGTACGAATAAATTAGAATGGATACATTCGTGCGAATGAACTAGAATGGATCATATGAATGAATTAGAATGGATCGTGAGAATGAATTAGAATGGATCGTACGAATGAATTAGAATGGATCGTGCGAATAAATTAGAATGGATCGTACGAATGAATTAGAATGGATACATTCATGCGAATGAATTGGAATGGATAGTACTATTGAATTAGAATAGATCATACGAATGAATTAGAATTGATCGTAGAAATGAATTAGATTGGATCGTGCAAATGAATTAGAATAGATCGTACGAATGGATTAGAATGGATCCTACGAATGGATCCATTCTAAAATGAGTTAGAATGGATCGTACGAACGAATTAAAATGGATTGTATGAACGAATTAGAATGGATTGTATGAACGAATTAGAATGGATCGTACGAATGAATTAGAATGGATACATTCATGCGAATGAATTAGAATGGATCGTAGGAATGAATTAGAATGGATGGTATGAATAAATTAGAATGGTTACATTCGTACGAATAAATTAGAATGGATCGTACGAATGGATTAGAATGGATCGTACGAATGAATTAGAATGGATACATTTGTGCGAATGGATTAGAACGCATTGTACGAATGAATTAGAATAGATACATTTGTGCGAATGAATTAGATTGCATCGTACGAATGAATTTGAATGGATTGTACAAATGAATTAGAATGGATCGTGCGAATGAATTAGAATGGATCGTACGAATGAATTAGAACGGAACCACCGAATGAGTTAGAATGGATCGTACGAATAAATTAGAATGGATCGTACGAATGAATTAGAATGGATCGTATGAATGAATAAGAATGGATCGTACGAATGAATTAGAATGAATCGTGCGAATGAATTATAATGAATCGTACGAATGCATTAGAATGGATCGTACAAATGAATTAGAATAAATCGTACGATCCATTCTAATTCATTCGTCCCATCCATTCTAATTCATTCGCACGAATGTATCCATTCTAATTCAATCGCACGAATGTATCCATTCTAATTTATTCGTACAATCCATTCTAATTCATTCGCACGATCCATTCTAATTCATTCGTATGATCCACTCTAATTCATTCCTACGATCTATTCTAATTCATTCGCTCGAATGTATCCATTCTAATTCATTCGTACAATCTTAGAATTGATCATACGAATGAATTAGAATGGATCGTACGAATGAATTAGAATGGATACAATCGTGCGAATGAATTAGAATGGATCGTACTAATGAATTAGAATGGATCGTACGATTCATTCTAATTCATTCGTACGATCCATTCTAATGTATTCGTACGATTCATTCTAATTCATTCGCACGATCCATTCTAATTCATTCGTACGATCCATTCTTATTCATTCATACGATCCATTCTAATTCATTCGCACAATCAATTCTAATTCATTCGTACGATCCATTCTAATTCATTCGTATGATCCATTCTAACTCATTTTAGAATAGATCCATTCTAATTCATTCGTACGTTCCATTCTATTCATTCGTACGAATGAATTTGAATGGATCGTACGAATGAATTAGAATGGATCGTGCGAATGAATTAGAATGGATCCACCGAATGAATTAGAATGGATCGTACGAACGAATTAGAATGGATCGTGCGAATGATTCGTGCGAATGAATTAGAATGGATCATGCGAATGAATTAGAATGGATCATACGAATGAATTAGAATGGATATATTTGAATGAATAAATTAGAATAGATCATACGAATGAATTAGAATGGATCGTACAAATGTACTAGAATGGATTGTACGAATGAATTTGAATGGATAAATTTTGAGCGAATGAATTAGAATGGATCGTGCGATGAATTAGAATTGATCATACAAATGAATTAGAATAGATTCTAATCCATTCGTACGATCCATTCTAATCTATTCTAATTCACTCGCACAAATGTATCCATTCTAATTCATTCTTACAAATGTAACCTTTCTAATTCATTTGTATGATCCATTCTAATTCATTCGTACGATCCATTCTAATCCATTCGTACGATCCTTTCAAATTCATTCGTACGATGCAATCTAATTCATTCACACAAATGTATCTATTCTAATTCATTCGTACAATGCGTTCTAATCTATTCGTACGATCCATTCTAATTCATTCGTATGATCTATTCTAATTTATTCGTTCAAATATATCCATTCTAATTCATTTGCACGATCCATTCTAATTCATTCGCATGAATGTATGTATCCATTCTAATTCATTCGTACAATCCATTCTAATTCATACGTATAATCAATTCTAATTCATTCGCACGATCCATTCTAATTCATTCGTACGATCCATTCTAATTCATTTCTAATTCATTTCTATGATCCATTCTAATTCATTCATACGATCCATTCTAATCCATTAGTACGATCCATTCTAATTCATTTGCACGATCCATTCTAATTCATCGCACGATCCATTCTAATTCATTCGCTCGAATGTATCCATTCTAATTCATTCGTACAATCCATTCTAATGCATTCGTACGATCCATTCTAATTCATTCGCATGAATATATCTATTCTAATTCATTCGTATGATCCATTCAAATTTATTCGCACGATTTATTCTAATTCGTTCATACGATTCATTCTAATTCATTTGCATGATCTATTCTAATTCATTCGTACGATCCATTCTAATTCATTCGCACGATCTATTCTAATTCAATCGTATGATCCATTCTAATTCATTCGTACGATCCATTCTAATTCTTTCGTACGATCCATTCTAATTCATTCGCACGATCTATTCTAATTTATTCGTACAATCCATTCTAATTTATTCGTACGATCCATTCTAATTCATTCGTACGATCCATTCTAATTCATTCGTATGATTCATTCTAATTAGATCGTATGATCCATTCTAATTCATTTGCAGAAATGTATCCATTTTAATTCATTCGTATGATCCATTCTAATTTATTCATACGATTCATTCTAATTCATTCGTACGATCCATTCTAATTCATTCGTACGGTCCATTCTAATTCATTCGTATGATCAATTCTAATTCATTCGCACGATCCATTCTAATTCATTCGTATGATCCATTCTAATTCAATTCGTGCAATCCATTCAAATTCATTCGTACGATCCATTCTAATTCATTCGTACAATGCGTTCTAATCCATTAGTACAATCCATTCTAATTCATTCGTACGATCCATTCTAATTCATTTGCACGATCCATTCTAATTCATTTCTATGATCCATTCGAATTCATTCGTACAATCCATTCTAATTCATTCGCTCGAATGTATCGATTCTAATTCATTCATACGATCCATTCTAATTCATTCGTACGATCCATTCTAATTCATTCGCACAAATGTATCCATTCTAATTCATTCGTACGATCCATTCTAATTCATTCGCACGATCCATTCTAATTCATTCGTACGATCCATTCTAAATCATTCGCACGATCCATTCTAATTCATTCGTACGATCCATTCTAATTCATTCGCACGAATGTATCCATTCTAATACATTCATACGATCCATTCTAATTCATTCCTACGATCCATTCTAATTCATTCCTACGATCCATTCTAATTCATTCGCACGAATGTATCCATTCTAATTCATTTGCACGATCCATTCTAATTCATTCCTATGATCCATTCTAATTCATTCGTACGATCCATTCTAATTCATTCGCTCGAATGTATCCATTCTAATTCATTCGTACGATCCATTGTAATTCATTCGTACGATGTAATCTAATTCATTCGCACAAATGTATCTATTCTAATTCATTCGTACAATGTGTTCTAATCCATTCGTACGATCCATTCTAATCCATTCGTACGATCCATTTTAATTCATTGGCACGAATGTAACTATTCTAATTCATTCGTACGATCCATTCTAATTCATTCGTACGATCCATTCTTATTTATTCGTATGATCCATTCTAATTCATTCTCACAAATGTAACCCTTCTAATTCATTTGTACGATCCATTCTAATTCATTCGTACGATACATTCGTGCGAATCAATTAGAATGGATCGTACGAATGAATTAGACTGGATCGTACGAATAAATTAGAAAGGTTACATTTGTGAGATGAATTAGAATGTATTGTACGAATGAATTAGAATGGATCATGCGAATGAATTTGAATGGATCTTACGAATGAATTAGAATGGATACCTTTGTGCATATGAATTAGAATGGATCGTACGAATGAATTAGAATGGATCATATTAATAAATTAGACGGATCGTACGAATGAATTAGAATGGATCGTGCGAATCAATTAGACTGGATTGTGCGAATGGATAAGAATGGATCATACGAATGAATTAGAATGGATCGTACGAATTAATTAGAATGGATACATTCGTGCGAATGAATTAGAATGGATTGTATGAATGAATTAGAATGGATCGTACGAATGAATTAGAATGGTTACATTCGTGCGAATGAATTAGAATGGATCGTACGAATGGATTAGAATGGATCGTACGAATAGATTAGAGTGGATCGTACGAATGAATTAGAATGGTTACATTTGTGAGAATGAATTAGAATGGATCGTACGAATGAATTAGAATGGATCGTACGAATGGATCCGAATGAGTTAGAATAGATCATATGAATGAATTAGAATGGATCGTATGAATGAATTAGAATGGATTGTGCGAATGAATTAGAATGGATCATATGAATGAATAAGAATGGATCGTACGAATGAATTAGAATGGATTGTGCGAATGAATTAGAATGGATCGTATGAATGAATAAGAATGGATCGTACGAATGAATTAGAATGGATCGTGCGAATGAATTAGAATGAATTGTACGAATGCATTAGAATGGATCGTACGAATGAATTAGCATGAATCGTATGATCTATTCTAATTCATTCGTCCGATCCATTCTAATTCATTCGCACGAATGTATCCATTCTAATTCATTCGTACAACCCATTCTAATTAATTCGTACGATCCATTCTAATTCATTCGTATGATCCATTCTAATTCATTCGTATTATCCATTCTAATTCATTCGTACGATCCATTCTAATTCATTCGTACAAATGTATCTATTCTTATTCATTCGTATAATGCGTTCTAATCCATTCGTACGATACATTCTAATCCATTCGCACGATCCATTCTAATTCATTCGTATAATCCATTCTAATTCATTCGCTCGAATGTATCCATTCTAATTCATTCATACGATCCATTCCATTCTAATTCATTCGTTCGATCCATTCTAATTTATTCGTACGATACATTCAAATTCATTCGCATGATCCATTCTAATTCATTCGTACGATCCATTCTAATTCATTCTCACGAATGTAACCTTTCTAATTCATTTACATGATCCATTCTAATTCATTCGTACGATCCATTCTAATTAATTTGTATGATCCATTCTAATTCATTCGTACGATCTAATTCATTCGTACGATCGATTCTAATTCATTCGCACGATCCATTCTAATTCATTCTCACAAATGTAACCATTCTAATTCATTTGTATGATCCATTCTAATTCATTCGTACGATTCATTCTAATCCATTCGTACGATCCATTCTAATTCATTCGTACGATCCATTCTAATTCATTCCTACGATCCATTCTAATTCATTCGCACGAATGTATCCATTTTAATTCATTTGCACGATCCATTCTAATTCATTCCTATGATCCATTCTAATTCATTCGTACGATCCATTCTAACTCTTTCGCTCGAATGTATCCATTCTAATTCATTCGTACGATCCATTCTAATTCATTTGTACGATCCATTCTAATTCATTCCTATCATCCATTCTAATTCATTCGCCCGAATGTATCCATTCTAATTCATTTGCACGATCCATTCTAATTCATTCCTATGATCCATTCTAATTCATTCGTACGTTCCATTCTAATTTATTCGCTCGAATGTATCCATTCTAATTCATTCATACGATCCATTCTAATTCATTCGTATGATCTTTTCTAATTCATTCGCACGAATGTAACCATTCTAATTCATTCGTACGATTCATTCTAATTCATTCGTATGAGCTATTCTAATTCATTCGTACGATCCATTTTAATTCATTCGTACGATCCATTCTAATCCATTCGTACGATTCATTCTAATTCATTCTCACAAATGTAACCTTTCTAATTCATTTGTACGATCCATTCTAATTCATTCGTACGATCCATTCAAATCCATTCGTACGATCCATTCAAATCCATTTGTACGATCCATTCTAATTCATTCGCACGAATGTAACCATTCTAATTCATTCCTACGATCCATTCTAATTTATTCCTACGATCCATTCTAATTCATTCGCACGAATGTATCCATTCTAATTCGTTTGCACGCTCCATTCAAATTCATTCCTATGATCCATTCTAATTTATTCGTACAATCCATTCTAATTCGTTCATATGATCCATTCTAATTCATTCTCACGAATGTCCTTTCTAATTCATTTGTATGATCCATTCTAATTCATTTGTACTATCTATTCTAATTCATTCACAAATGTAACCTTTCTAATTCATTTGTATGATCCATTCTAATTCATTCGTTCGATCCATTCTAATCCATTCGTACGATCCATTCTAATCCAATTGTACGATCCATTCTAATTCATTCACACGAATGTAACCATTCTAATTCATTCGTATGATCCATTCTAATTTATTCCTACGATCCATTCTAAATCATTCGCACGATCCATTCTAATTCATAAGCACAATGGTATCCATTCTAATTCATTCGTACGATCCATTCTAATTCATTTGTACGATCCATTCTAATTCATTCGCACGATCCATTCTAATTCATTCGCATGAATGTAACCATTCTAATTCATTTGTACGATCCATTCTAATTCATTCCTACGATCCATTCTAATTCATTCGCACGAATGTATCCGTTCTAATTCATTTGGACGATCCATTCTAATTCATTTCTATGATCAGTTCTAATTCATTCGTATGATACATTCATACGACTGAATTAGAATGGATTGTACGAATGAATTAGAATTGATCATACGAATGAATTAGAATGGATCGTACGAATGCATTAGAATGGATATTGCGAATGAATTAGAATGGATCGTACGAATGAATTAGAATGGATATATTTGAGCGAATGCATTAGAATGGATCGTACGAATGAATTAGAATGGATCGTGCGAATGAATTAGAATGAATCGTACGAATGAATTGTACGAATGAATTAGAATGAATTAGAATGGATTGCATGAATAAATTAGAACGGATCGTACGAATGAATTAGAATTGATCGTGCGAATGAATTAGAATGGATACATTCTTGCGAATGAATTTGAATGGATCGTACGAATGAATCGAACGAATAAATTAGAATGGTTACATTCGTGCAAATGAATTAGAATGGATCGTACGAATAAATTAGAATGGATACATTCGTGCGAATGAATTAGAATGGATCGTGCAAATGAATTAGAATGGATCGTACGAATGAATTAGAATGGATCATGTAAATGAATTAGAATGGATTGTACGAATGAATTAGAATGGATACATTTGTGCGAATGAATTAGAATGGATTGTGCGAATGAATTAGAATGGATCGTACGAATGAATTAGAATGGATATGTTTATGCGAATGAATTAGAATGGATCGAACGAATGAATTAGAATGGATACATTTGTGCGAATGAATTAGAATAGATCATACGAATGAATTAGAATGGATCGTACGAATGAATTAGAATGGATACATTTGTTCGAATGAATTAGAATGGATCGTATATTCGTGCAAATAAATTAGAATGGATCATAGGAATGAATTAGAATGGATCGTACGAATGAATTAGAATGGATCGTACGAACGAATTAGAATGGTTCATAGGAACAAATTAGAATGGATTGTACGAATGAATTAGAATGGATACATTCGAGCGAATGAATTAGAATGGATCGTGCGAATGAATTAGAATGGATCGTGCGAATGAATTAGAATGGATCGTACGAATGAATTAGAATGAATCGTACGAATGCGTTAGAATGGATCGTACGAATGAATTAGAATGAATCGTACGATCCATTCTAATTCATTCATCCGATCCATTTTAATTCATTCGCAAGAATGTATCCATTCTAATTCATTTGCATGATCCATTCTAATTAATTCCTATGATCCATTCTAATTCATTCGTACGATCAATTCTAATTCATTCGCTCGAATGTATCCATTCTAATTCATTCATACGATTCATTCTAATCCGTTCGTACGATCCATTCTAATTCGTTCGTACGATCCATTCTAATTCATTCGTACGATCCATTCTAATTCATTCCTACAATCTATTCTAATTCATTCGCTCGAATGTATCCATTCAAATTCATTCGTACGATCCATTCAAATTCATTCGCATGATCCATTCTAATTCATTTGTACGATCCATTCTAATTCATTCGCTCGAATGTATCGATTCTAATTCATTCATACGATCCATTCTAATTCATTCGTACGATCCATTCTAATTCATTCGCACAAATATATCCATTCTAATTCATTCGTACGATCCATTCTGATTCATTCGCACGATCCATTCTAATTCATTCGTACGATCCATTCTAATTCATTCCCACGATCCGTTCTACTTCATTCGTACGATCCATTCTAATTCATTCGCACGAATGTAACCATTTTAATTCATTCGTACGATCCATTCTAATTCATTCCTACGATCCATTCTAATTCATTCGCACAAATGTATCCATTCTAATTCATTTGCACGATCCATTCAAATTCATTCCTATGATCTATTCTAATTCATTCGTACGATCCATTCTAATTCATTCGCTCGAATGTATCCATTCTAATTCATTCGTACGATCCATTCTAATTCGTTCATACGATCCATTCTAATTCGTTCGTACGATCAATTCTAATTCATTTATACGATCCAATCTAATTCATTCGCACGAATGTATCCATTCTAATTCATTCGTACGATCCATTCTAATTCATTCGCATGATCCATTCTAACTCATTCGTACGATCCATTCTAATTCGTTCGTACGATCCATTCTAATTCATTCGCACGATCCATTCTAATTCATTCGCACGATCCATTCTAATTCATTCTCACGAATGTAACCTTTTTAATTCATTTGTATGATCCATTCTAATTCATTCGTACGATCCATTCTAATCTATTTGTACGATCCATTCTAATTCATTTGCACGATCCATTCTAATTCATTCCTATGATCCATTCTAATTCATTCGCACGATCCATTCTAATTCATTCGCTCGAATGTATCCATTCTAATTCATTCGTACGATCCATTCCTATTCATTCATACGATTCATTCTAGTTCATTCTCACGAATGTAACCTTTCTAATTCATTTGTATGTATCCATTCTAATTCATTCGTACGATCCATTCTAATTCATTCGCACGATCCATTCTAATTCATTCGTACGATTCATTCTTATTCATTCGCACGATCCATTCTAATTCATTCGTACGATCCATTCTAATTCATTCGCACGAATGTATCTATTCTAATGCATTCGTACGATTCATTCTAATTCATTCGCACGATCCATTCTAATTGATTCGAACGATCCATTCTAATTCATTCGTCCGATCCATTCTAATTCATTCGCACAAATGTATCCATTCTAATTCATTCGTACAATCCATTCTAATTCATTCGCACGATCCATTCTAATTCATTCGTATGATCCATTCTAATTCATTCCTACGATCTATTCTAATTCATTCGCTCGAATGTATCCATTCTAAATCATTTGTTCGATCCATTCTAATTCATTCGTCCGATCCATTCAAATTCATTCGCATAATCCATTCTAATTCATTCGTACGATCCATTCTAATTCATTCTCACGAATGTAACCTTTCTAAGTCATTTGTATGATCGATTCTAATCCATTCGTACGATCCATTCTAATCCGTTCGTACGATCCATTCTAATCCATTCATACGATCCATTCTAATCCATTCGTACAATCCATTCTAATCCATTCGTACGATCCATTCTAATTCATTCTCACAAATATAACCTTTCTAATTCATTTGTATGATCCATTCTAATTCATCCGTACAATCCATTCTAATCCATTCGTACGATCCATTCTAATCCATTCGTATGATCCATTCTAATTCATTCGCACGAATGTAACCATTCTAATTCATTCGTACGATCCATTCTAATTCATTCCTACGATCAATTCTAATTCATTCGCACGAATGTATCCATTCTAATTCATTTGCATGATCCATTCTAATTCATTCCTATGATCCATTCTAATTCATTCTTACGATCTATTCTAATTCATTCGCTCGAATGTATCCATTCTAATTCATTCGTACGATCCATTCTAATTCGTTCATACGATCCATTCTAATTCGTTCGCACGATCCATTCTAATTCATTCGTACGATCTATTCTAATTCATTCGCATGATCCATTCTAATTCATTCGTACGATCCATTCTAATTCATTCGTACAATCCATTCAAATTCATTCGTACGATGCAATCTAATTCATTCGCATGATCCATTCTAATTCATTCGTACGATCCATTCTAATTCATTCGTACAATCCATTCAAATTCATTCATACGATGCAATCTAATTCATTCGCACAAATGTATCTATTATAATTCATTCGTACAATGCGTTCTAATCCATTCGTACGATCCATTCTAATCCATTCGTACAATCCATTCTAATTCATTCGCACGAATGTAACCATTCTAATTCATTCATATGATGCATTCTAATTCATTCGTACGATCCATTCTAATTCATTCGTCCGATCCATTCTAATTCATTCGCACGAATGTATCAATTCTAATTCATTCGTTAGAATGGATACATTCTTGCGAATGAATTAGAATGGATCGTACGAATGAATTAGAATGGATCATGTGAATGAATTAGAATTGATCATACGAATGAATTAGAATGGATCGTACGAATGAATTAGAATGGATCGTGCGAATGAATTAGAATGGATCATACGAATGAATTAGAATGGATATATTTGAACGAATAAATTAGAATGGATCATACGAATGAATTAGAATGGATCGTGCGAATGAATTAGAATGGATCGTACGAATGAATTAGAATGGATCGTACGAATGAATTAAAATGGATACATTCATACAACTGATTTAGAATGGATCGTGCGAATGAATTAGAATGGATCGTACGAATGAATTAGAATGGATATATTTGAACGAATAAATTAGAATGGATCATACGAATGAATTAGAATGGATCGTACGAATGAATTAGAATGGATCGTGCGAATGAATTAGAATGGATCGTACGAATGAATTAGAATGGATCGTACGAATGAATTAAAATGGATACATTCATACGACTGATTTAGAATGGATCGTGCGAATGAATTAGAATGGGTACATTCATGCAAATGAATTAGAATGGATCGTACGAATGAATTAGAATGGATCATACGAAAGAATTAGAATGGATCGTACGAATGAATTAGAATGGATCATATGAATGAATTAGAATGGTTACATTCGTGCGAATGAATTAGAATGGATCGTACGAATGGATAAGAATGGATCGTACGATTGGATTAGAACGCATTGTACGAATGAATTAGAATAGATACATTTGTGCGAATAAATTAGATTGCATCGTACGAATGAATTTGAATGGATTGTACGAATGAATTAGAATGGATCGTACGAATGAATTAGAATAGATCATGCGAATGAATTAGAATAGATCATACGAATGAATTAGAATGGATCGTATGAATAAATTAGAATGGATCGTGCGAATGAATTAGAATAGATCGTACGAATGAATTAGAATGGATCATATGAATGAATTAGAATGGATCATAGGAATGAATTAGAATGGATCGTTCAAATGAATTAGAATGGATACATTCGTGCGAATGAATTAGAATGGATCGTAGGAATGAATTAGAATGGATCGTACGAATGAATTAGAATGGTTACATTCGTGCGAATGAATTAGAATGGATCGACGAATGAATTAGAACGGATCGTGCGAATGAATTAGAATAGATCGTACGAATAAATTAGAATGGATCGTATGAATGAATTAGAAAGGATCGTACGAATGAATTAGAATGGATACCTTTGTGCATATTACTTAGAATGGATCATACGAATGAATTAGAATGGATCATATTAATGAATTAGAATGGATCGTATGAATGAATTAGTATGGATACATTCGTGCGAATGAATTAGAATGGATCGTGCGAATCAATTAGACTGGATCGTATGAATGAATTAGAATGGATCATATGAATGAATTAGAATGGATCGTGCAAAAGAATTAGAATGGATACATTCGTGCGAATGAATTAGAATAGATCGTAGGAATGAATTTGAATGGATCGTACGAATGAATTAGAATGGTTACATTCGTGAGAATGAATTAGAATGGATCGTACGAATAGATTAGAATGGATCGGACGAATGAATTAGAATGGATACATACAAATGAATTAGAAAGGTTACATTCGTGAGAATGAATTAGAATGGATCGTATGAATGAATTAGAATGGATCGTACGAATGAATTAGAATGGATCGTACGAATGAATTAGAATGGATCGTACGAATGAATTAGAATGGATACATTCGAGCGAATGAATTAGAATGGATCGTACGAATAAATTAGAATGGATCATAGGAATGAATTAGAATGGATCGTGCAAATGAATTAGAATGGATCGTACGAATGAATTAGAATGAATCGAACGAATGAATTAGAATGGATACATTCGAGCGAATGAATTAGAATAGATCGTAGGAATAAATTAGAATGGATCGTACGAATAAATTAGAATGGATCGTACGAATGAATTAGAATGGCTATGTTCGTGCGAATGAATTAGAATAAATCGTACGAATGAATTAGAATGGATCGTGCGAATGAATTAGAATGGATACATTCGTACAAATGAATTAGAATGGATCGTGCGAATGAATTAGAATGCATCGTACAAATGAATTAGAATGGATAAATTCGTGCGAATGAATTAGAATGGATCGGACGAATGAATTAGAATGGATCGGACGATTCATTCTAATTCTTTTGTACGAACCATTCAAATTCATTCGTACGATCTATTCTAATTCATTCGCATGATCCATTCTAATTCATTCGTACGATCTATTCTAATTCATTCGTCCGATCCATTCAAATTCATTCGTATGATGCAATCTAATTCATTCGCACAAATGTATCTATTCTAATTCATTCGTACAATGCGTTCTAATACATTCGTACGATCCATTCTAATCCATTCGTACGATCCATTCTAATTCATTCATATGATCCATTCTAATTGATTCGTACGATCCATTCTAATTCATTTGCATGAATGTATCCATTCTAATTTATTCGTAAGATCCAGTAATATTCATTCGTATGATCCATTCTAATTCATTCGCACGAATATATCCATTCTAATTCATTCGTACGATCCTTTCTAATTCATTCGCACGATCCATTCTAATTCTTTCATATGATCCATTCTAATTCATTCGCACGAATGTATTCATTCTAGTTCATTCGTACGCTCCATTCTAATTCATTCGTATGCTCCATTCTTATTCATCGCACAAACGTATCCATTCTAATTTATTCGTACGAACCATTCAAATTCAATCGTATGATCCATTCTAATTCATTCGCACAAATGTATCGTACGAATGAATTAGAATGGATCATACAAATGAATTAGAAAGGTTACATTCATGAGAATGAATTAGAATGGATCGTACGAATGAATTAGAATGGATCATGCGAATGAATTTGAATGGATCGTATGAATCAATTAGAATGGATCGAACGAATAAATTAGAATGGATACATTGGAGCGAATGAATTAGAATAGATCGTAGGAATGAATTAGAATGGATCATACGAATGAATTAGAATGGATCGTGCGAATGAATTTGAATGGATCGTATGAATGAATTAGAATGGATCGTACGAACGAATTAGAATGGATCGTACGAACGAATTAGAATGGATCGTATGAACGAATTAGAATGGATCATACGATCGTACGATCGATTCTAATTCATTCGCATGATCCATTCTAATTCATTCGTACGATCCATTCTAATTCATTCGTATGATCCATTCTAATTTATTGATTCAAATATATCCATTCTAATTCATTCATACGATCCAATATAATTCATTCGTACAAATGTATCTATTCTAATTCATTCGTACATTGCGTTCTAATCCATTCGTACGATCCATTCTAATCCATTCGTACGATCCATTCTAATTCATTCGTATGATCCATTCTAATTCATTCGTACGATCCATTCTAATTCATTCGTACGATCCATTCTAATTTATTGGTACGATCCATTCTAATTCATTCGCACGAATGTAACGATTCTAATTCATTCATATGATCCATTCTATTTCATTCCTACAATCCATTCTAATTCATTCGCACGATCCATTCTAATTCATTCTCACGAATGTAACCTTTCTAATTCATTTGCTTGATCCATTCTAATTCATACGTACGATCCATTCTAATCCATTCGTACGATCCATTCTAATTCTTTCGTACGATCCATTCTAATTCATTCTCACAAATGTAACCTTTCTAATTCATTTGTACGATCCATTCTAATTCATTCGTACGATCCATTCTAATCCATTCGTACGATCCATTCTAATCCATTCGTACGATCCATTCTAATTCATTCGCACGAATGTAACCATTCTAATTCATTCGTACGATCCATTCTAATTCATTCCTACGATCCATTCTAATTCATTCGCACGAATTATACATTCTAATTCATTTGCACGATCTATTCTAATTCATTCCTATGATCCATTCTAATTCAATCGTACGATCCATTCTAATTCATTCGCTCGAATGTATCCATTCTAATTCATTCGTACGATCCATTCTAATTCGTTCATACGATCCATTCAAATTCGTTCGTACGATCCATTCTAATTCGTTCATACGATCCATTCTAATTCATTCGAACGATCCATTCTAATTCATTTGTACGATCCATTTTAATTCATTCGCGTGATCCATTCTAATTCATTCGTATGATATATTCGTGTGAATGAATTAGAATGGATCGTACGAATAAATTAGAATGGATTGTACGAGTGAATTAGAATAGATCGTGCGAATAAATTAGAATGGATCATACGAATGAATTAGAATAGATATATTCATGCGAATGAATTAGAATGGATCGTACGAATGAATTAGAATGGATCGTGCGAATGAATTAGAATGGATCGTATGAATAAATTAGAATGGATCGTACGAATGAATTAAAATGGATACATTTGTGCGAATGAATTAGAATGGATCGTACGAACGAATGGATACATTCGTGCGAATGAATTAGAATGGATCGTAGGAATGAATAAGAATGGATCGTACAAATGAATTAGAATGGATCGTGCGAATGAATTAGAATGAATCGTACGAACAAATTAGAATGGATCGTACGAACGAATTAGAATGGATCGTGCAAATGAATTAGAATGGATCGTGCGAATGAATTCGAATGGATCGTACGAATGAATTAGAATGGATCGTACGAGTGAATTAGAATGGATCGTAGGAATGAATTAGAATGGATCGTACGAATGAATTAGAATGGTTACATTCGTGCGAATGAATTAGAATGGATCGTATATTCGTGCAAATAAATTAGAATGGATCGTACAAATGAATTAGAATGGATCGTACGAAAGAATTAGAAAGGTTACATTCATGAGAATAAATTAGAATGGATCGTACGAATGAATTAGAATGGATCATGCGAATGAATTTGAATGGATCGTACAAATGAATTAGAATGGATCGAACGAATGAATTAGAATGGATACATTCGAGCGAATGAATTAGAATAGATCGTAGGAATGAATTAGAATGGATCGTATGAATGAATTAGAATGGTTACATTCGTGCGAATGAATTAGAATGGATCGTACGAATGGATTAGAATGGATCGTACGAATAAATTAGAAAGGTTACATTTGTGAGAATGAATTAGAATGGATCGTACGAATGGATTAGAATAGATCGTACAAATGGATTAGAATGGATCGTGCGAATGGATTAGAATGGATCGTACGAATGGATTAGAATGGATCGTACGAATGGATTAGAATAGATCATACAAATGAATTAGAAGGGTTACATTCATGAGAATGAATTAGAATGGATCGTACGAATGGATTAGAATGGATCGAACGAATGAATTAGAATGGATACATTCGAGCGAATGAATTAGAATAGATCATAGGAATGAATTAGAATGGATCATACGAATGAATTAGAATGGATCGTGCGAATGAATTAGAATGGATTGTACGAATGAATTAGAATGGATACATTCGTGCGAATGAATTAGAATAGATCGGACGAATGAATTAGAATGGATCGTATGAATGAATTAGAATGGATCGTGCGAATGAATTAGAATGAATCGTACGAATGCATTAGAACGGATACATTCGTGCGAATGAATTAGAATGGATCGTATGAATGAATTAGAATGGATCGTGCGAATGAATTAGAATGGATCGTACGAATGAATTAGAATGGATCGTGCGAATGAATTAGAATGGATCGTACGAATGAATTAGAATGGATCATATGAATGAATTAGAATGGATACATACAAATGAATTAGAAAGGTTACATTCGTGAGAATGAATTAGAATGGATCGTACGAATGAATTAGAATGGATCGTACGAATGAATTAAAATGGATACATTCGAGCGAATGAATTAGAATGGATCGTACGAATGAATTAGAATGGATCATAGGAATGAATTAGAATGGATCATGCAAATGAATTATAATGGATCGTACGAATGGATTAGAATGGATCGTACGAATGAATTAGAATGGATCATACAAATGAATTAGAAAGGTTACATTCGTGAGAATGAATTAGAATAGATCGTGCGAATGAATTAGAATGGATCATACGAATGACTTTGAATGGATCGTACGAATGAATTAGAATGGATCGTGCGAATGAATTAGAATGGATCATACAAATAAATTAGAATGGATACATTCGTGCGAATGAATTAGAATTGATCGTACAAATGAATTAGAATTGATCGTACGAACGAATTAGAATGGATCGTATGAACGAATTAGAATGGACCGTACGAATAAATTAGAATGGATACATTCGTGCGTATGAATTAGAATGGATACATTCGAGCGAATGAATTAGAATGATCATACGAATAAATTAGAATGGATCATATGAATGAATTAGAATGGATCGTGCAAATGAATTAGAATGGATACATTCGTGCATTTGAATTAGAATGGATCGTAGGAATAAATTAGAATGGATCGTACGAATGAATTAGAATGGTTACATTCATGCGAATGAATTAGAATGGATCATACGAATGGATTAGAATGGATCATACGAATGGATTAGAATGGATCGTACGAATGAATTAGAATGGATCGTAAAAATGAATTAGAAAGGTTACATTTGTGAGAATAAATTAGAATGGATCGTACGAATGGATTAGAATGGATCGTACGAATGGATTAGAATGGATCATACGAATGAATTAGAATGTATCATACAAATGAATTAGAAAAGTTACATTCGTGAGAATGAATTAGAATGGATCGTACAAATGAATTAGAATGGATCATGCGAATGAATTTGAAAGGATCGTACGAATGAATTAGAATGGATCATACAAATGAATTAGAAAGGTTACATTTGTGGGAATGAATTAGAATGGATCGTACGAAAGAATTAGATCGTACGAATGGATTAGAATGGATTGTACGAATGAATTAGAATGGATCATACGAATGAATTAAAATGGATCGTACAAATGAATTAGAATGGATCATAAGAATGAATTTGAACGATCTATTCTAATTCATTCGAGCGAATGAATTAGAATGGATTGTACAAATAAATTAGAAAGGATCATAGTAATGAATTAGAATGGATCGTGCGAATGAATTAGAGTGAATCATACGAATGCATTAGAATGGAGCGTACGAATGAATTAGAATGAATCGTACGATCCATTCTAATTCATTTGTCCGATCTATTTTAATTCATTCACACGAATGTATCCATTCTAATTCACTCGTACAATCCATTATAATTCATTCGCACGATCCATTCTAATTCATTCGTATGATCCATTTTAATTCATTCCTACAATCTATTCTAATTCATTCGCTCGAATGTATCCATTCAATTCATTCACTCGATCCATTATAATTCATTCGTACGATCCATTCAAATTCATTCGCATGATCCATTCTAATTCATTCGTACGATCCATTCTAATTCATTCTCACGAATGTAACTTTTCTAATTCATTTGTATGATCCATTCTAATCCATTTGTACGATCCATTCTAATCCATTCGTACGATCCATTCTAATCCATTCGTACGATCCATTCTAATCCATTCGTACGATCCATTCTAATCCTTTCGTACGATCCATTCTAATTCATTCGCACGATCCATTCTAATTCATTCGCACGATACATTCTAAATCATTCCTACGATCCATTCTAATTCATTCACACAAATGTATTGTACGAATGAATTAGAATGGATCATACAAATGAATTAGAAAGGTTACATTCGTGAGAATGAATTAGAATGGATCATACGAATGAATTAGAATGGATCATGCGAATGAATTTGAATGAATCGTACGAATGAATTAGAATGGATCGAACGAATGAATTAGAATGGATTGTACGAATAAATTAGAAAGGATCATAGGAATGAATTAGAATGGATCGTGCGAATGAATTAGAGTGAATCATACGAATGCATTAGAATGGATCGTACGAATGAATTAGATTGAATCGTACGATCCATTCTAATTCATTCGTCCGATCTATTTTAATTCATTCACACGAATGTATCCATTCTAATTCCCTCGTACAATCCATTATAATTCATTTGCACGATCCATTCTAATTCATTCGTATGATCCATTTTAATTCATTCCTACAATCTATTCTAATTCATTCGCTCGAATGTATCCATTCAATTCATTCGCTCGATCCATTATAATTCATTCGTACGATCCATTCAAATTCATTCGCATGATCCATTCTAATTCATTCGTACGATCCATTCTAATTCATTCTCACGAATATAACCTTTCTAATTCCTTTGTATGATCCATTCTAATCCATTTGTACGATCCATTCTAATCCATTCGTACGATCCATTCTAATCCATTCGTACGATCCATTCTAATCCTTTCGTACGATCCATTCTAATTCATTCTCACAAATTTAACCTTTCTAATTCATTTGTATGATGCATTCTAATTCATTCGTACGATCCATTCTAATCCATTAGTACGATCCATTCTAATCCATTCGTACGATCCATTCTAATTCATTCGCACGAATGTAACCATTCTAATTCATTCGTACGATCCATTCTAATTCATTCCTACGATCCATTCTAATTCATTCGCACGAATGTATCCATTCTAATTCATTTGCACGATCCATTCTAATTCATTTCTATGATCCATTCTAATTCATTCGTACGATCTATTCTAATTCATTCGCTCGAATGTATCCATTCTAATTCATTCGTACGATTCATTCTAATTCATTCGTACGATCCATTCTAATTCATTCTCACAAATGTAACCTTTCTAATTGATTTGTATGATCCATTCTAATTCATTCGTACGATCTATTCTAATCCATTCATACGATCCATTCTAATCCATTCGTACGATCTATTCTAATCCATTCGTACGATCCATTCTAATCTATTCTCACAAATGTAACCTTTCTAATTCATTTGTACAATCCATTCTAATCCATTCGTACGATCCATTCTAATCCATTCGTACGATCCATTCTAATCCATTCGTACGATCCATTCTAATTCATTCGCACGAATGTAACCATTCTAATTCATTCGTACGATCCATTCTAATTAATTCGCACAAATGTATCCATTCGAATTTATTCGTACGATCCATTCTTATTCATTCATATGATCCATTCTAATTCATTTGTACGAATGAATTAAGATGGATCGTACAAATGAATTAGAAAGGATCGTGCGAATGAATTATAATGGATCGTACGAACGAATTAGAATGGATCGTACGAACTAATTAGAATGGATCGTATGAACGAATTAGAATGGATTGTACGAATGAATTAGAATAGATACATTCGAGCGAATGATAGTACGCATGAATTAGAATGGATCATAGGAATGAATTAGAATGGATCGTGAAAATGAGTTAGAATGGATACATTCTTGCGAATGAATTAGAATGGATCGTAGGAATGAATTAGAATGTATCGTATGAATGAATTAGAATGGTTACATTCATGCGAATGAATTAGAATGGATCGTACGAATGGATTACAATGGATCATAGGAATGAATTAGAATGGATCGTACAAATGAATTAGAATGGATCGTACAAATGAATTAGAAAGGTTACATTTGTGTGAATGAATTAGAATGGATCGTACGAATGAATTATAATGGATCGTACGAATGAATTAGAATTAATCGTACGAACGAATTAGAATGGATCGTACGAACGAATTAGAATGGATCGTACGAACGAATTAGAATGGATACATTCGAGCGAATGAATTCGAATGGATCGTACGAATGAATTAGAATGGATCATAGGAATGAATTAGAATGGATCGTGCAAATGAATTTGAATGGATACATTCGTGCGAATGAATTAGAATGGATTGTACGAATGAATTAGAATGGTTACATTCGTGCGAATGAATTAGAATGGATACTACGAATGGTTTAGAATGGATCGTACGAATGGATTAGAATGGATCGTACGAATGAATTAGAATGGATTGTACAAATGAATTAGAAAGGTTACATTTGTGAGAATGAATTAGAATGGATCGTACGAATGGATTAGAATGGATCGTACGAATGGATTAGAATGGATCGTACGAATGGATTAGAATGGATCGTACGAATGAATTAGAATGGATCATACAAATGAATTAGAAAGGTTACATTCGTGAGAATGAATTAGAATGGATCGTACGAATGAATTAGAATGGATCGTACGAATGAATTAGAACGGATCGTATGAATAAATTAGAATGGATCGTACGAATGCATTAGAATGGATACATTCGTGCGAATGAATTAGAATGGATCGTACGAATGAATTAGAATGGATCGTGCGAATGAATTAGAATGGATCGTACAAATGAATTAGAATGGATCGTGCGAATGAATTAGAATGGATCGTACGAATGAATTAGAATGGATATATTAGTGCGAATGAATTAGAATGGATCGTACGAATGTATTAGAATGGATCGTATGAATGAATTAGAATGGATCGTACGAATGAATTAGAATGGATCATGCGAATGAATTAGAATGGATCGTACGAATGAATTAGAATGGATACATTTGTGCGAATAAGTTAGAATGGATCATACGAATGAATTAGAATGGATCGTACAAAAGAATTAGAATGGATCATACGAATGAATTATAATGGATCGTGCGAATGAATTAAATAGATTGTACGAATAAATTAGAATGGATACATTCGAGCGAATGAATTAGAATAGATCGTAGGAATGAATTAGAATGGATCATACGAATGAATTAGAATGGATCGTGCGAATGAATTAGAATGGATTGTACGAATGAATTAGAATGGATACATTCATGCAAAAGAATTAGAATGGATTGGACGAATGAATTAGAATGGATCGTATGAATGAATTAGAATGGATCGTACGAATGAATTAGAATGAATCGTACGAATGCATTACAATGGATCGTACGAATGAATTATAATGGATATATTTATGCGAATGAATTAGAATGAATCGTACGAATGCATTAGAATGGATCGTACGAATGAATTAGAATGGCTCATACGAATGAAATAGAATGAATCGTACGAATGAATTAGAATGGTTACATTCGTGCAAATGGATTAGAATGGATCGTACGAATGGATTAGAATGGATCGTACGAATGGATTAGAATGGATCATACAAATGAATTAGAAAGGTTACATTCGTGAGAATGAATTAGAAAGGATCATACGAATGAATTAGAATTGATCATATGAATGAATTAGAATGGATACATTCGAGCGAATGAATTAGAATGGATCATAGGAATGAATTAGAATGGATCGTGCAAATGAATTAGAATGGATACATTCGTGCGAATGAATTAGAATGGATCATACGAATGAATTAGAATGGATCGTACGAATGAATTAGAATGGATTGTGCAAATGAATTAGAATGGATCGTATGAATGAATAAGAATGGATCGTACGAATGAATTAGAATGGATCGTGCGAATGAATTAGAATGAATCATACGAATGCATTAGAATGGATCGTACGAAGGAATTAGAATGAATCGTACGATCCATTCTAATTCATTCGTCCGATCCATTCTAATTCATTCGGACGAATGTATCCATTCTAATTCATTCGTACAATCTATTCTAATTCATTCGCACGATCCATTCTAATTCATTCGTATGATCCATTCTAATTCATTCCTACGATATATTCTAATTCATTCACTCGAATATATCCATTCTAATTCATTCGTACGATCCATTCTTATTCATTCGTATGATCCATTCAAATTCATTCGCATGTTCCATTCTAATTCATTCGTACGATCCATTCTAATTCATTCTCACGAATGTAACCTTTCTAATTCATTTATATGATCCATTCTAATCTATTCGTACGATCCATTCTAATCCATTCGTACGATCCATTCTAATCCATTCGTATGATCCATTATAATGCATTCATATGATTCATTCTAATTCATTCGTACGATCCATTCTAATTCATTCGTACGATCTAATTCTAATATGTTCGTACGATCCATTCTAATTCGCACAAATGTATCCGTTCTAATCCATTCGTACGATCCATTCTAATTCATTCGTACGATCCATTCTAATTCATTCTCACAAATGTAACCTTTCTAATTCATTTGTACGATCCATTCTAATTCATTCGTACGATCTATTCTAATCCATTCGTACGATCCATTCTAATCCATTCGTACGATCCATTCTAATTCATTCGCACGAATGTAACCATTCTAATTCATTCGTACGATCCATTCTAATTCATTCCTACGATCCATTCTAATTCATTCGCACGAATGTATCCATTCTAATTCATTTGCACGATCTATTCTAATTCATTCCTATGATCCATTCTAATTCAATCGTACGATCCATTCTAATTCATTTGCTCGAATGTATCCATTCTAATTCATTCGTACGATCCATTCTAATTCGTTCATACGATCCATTCAAATTCGTTCGTACGATCCATTCTAATTCATTCATACGATCCATTCTAATTCATTCGCACGATCCATTCTAATTCATTTGTACGATCCATTTTAATTCATTCGCATGATCCATTCTAATTCATTCGTATGATACATTCGTGTGAATGAATTAGAATGGATCGTACGAATAAATTAGAATGGATTGTACGAGTGAATTAGAATAGATCGTGCGAATAAATTAGAATGGATCATACGAATGAATTAGAATAGATATATTCATGAGAATGAATTAGAATGGATCGTACGAATGAATTAGAATGGATCGTGCGAATGAATTAGAATGGATCGTATGAATAAATTAGAATGAATCGTACGAATGAATTAAAATGGATACATTTGTGCGAATGAATTAGAATGGATCGTACGAACGAATGGATACATTCGTGCGAAAGAATTAGAATGGATCGTAGGAATGAATAAGAATGGATCGTACAAATGAATTAGAATGGATCGTGCGAATGAATTAGAATGAATCGTACGAACGAATTAGAATGGATCGTACGAACGAATTAGAATGGATCGTGCGAATGAATTAGAATGGATCATGCGAATGAATTAGAATGAATCGTACGAATGAATTAGAATGGATCGTACGAATGAATTAGAATGGATCGTAGGAATGAATTAGAATGGATCGTACGAATGAATTAGAATGGTTACATTCGTGCGAATGAATTAGAATGGATTGTATATTCGTGCAAATAAATTAGAATGGATCGTACAAATGAATTAGAATGGATCGTACGAAAGAATTAGAAAGGTTACATTCATGAGAATAAATTAGAATGGATCGTACGAATGAATTAGAATGGATCATGCGAATGAATTTGAATGGATCGTACAAATGAATTAGAATGGATCGAACGAATGAATTAGAATGGATACATTCGAGCGAATGAATTAGAATAGATCGTAGGAATGAATTAGAATGCATCGTACGAATGAATTAGAATGGTTACATTCGTGCGAATGAATTAGAATGGATCGTACGAATGGATTAGAATGGATCGTACGAATGGATTAGAATGGATCGTACGAATGAATTAGAAAGGTTACATTTGTGAGAATGAATTAGAATGGATCGTACGAATGGATTAGAATAGATCGTACGAATGGATTAGAATGGATCGTGCGAATGGATTAGAATGGATCGTACGAATGGATTAGAATGGATCGTACGAATGGATTAGAATGGATCGTACGAATGGATTAGAATAGATCATACAAATGAATTAGAAAGGTTATATTCATGAGAATGAATTAGAATGGATCGTATGAATAAATTAGAATGGATCGAACGAATGAATTAGAATGGATACATTCGAGTGAATGAATTAGAATAGATCATAGGAATGAATTAGAATGGATCTTACGAATGAATTAGAATGGATCGTGCGAATGAATTAGAATGGAGTGTACGAATGAATTAGAATGGATACATTCGTGCGAATGAATTAGAATGGATCGGACGAATGAATTAGAATAGATCGTATGAATGAATTAGAATGGGTCATGCGAATGAATTAGAATGAATCGTACGAATGCATTAGAATGGATACATTCGTGCGAATGAATTAGAATGGATCGTATGATTTAATTAGAATGGATCGGGCGAATGAATTAGAATGGATCCTACGAATGAATTAGAATGGATCGTGCGAATGAATTAGAATGGATCGTACGAATGAATTAGAATGGATCATACGAATGAATTAGAATGGATACATACAAATGAATTAGAAAGGTTACATTCGTGAGAATGAATTAGAATGGATCGTACGAATGAATTAGAATGGATCGTACGAATGAATTAAAATGGATACATTCGAGCGAATGAATTAGAATGGATCGTACGAATGAATTAGAATGGATCATAGGAATGAATTAGAATGGATCATGCAAATGAACTAGAATGGATCGTACGAATGGATTAGAATGGATCATACGAATGAATTAGAATGGATCATACAAATGAATTAGAAAGGTTACATTCGTGAGAATGAATTAGAATAGATCGTGCGAATGAATTAGAATGGATCATACGAATGAATTAGAATGGATCGTACGAATGAATTAGAATGGATCGTGCGAATGAATTAGAATGGATCATACGAATGAATTAGAATGGATACATTCGTGCGAATGAATTAGAATTGATCGTACAAATGAATTAGAATTGATCGTACGAACGAATTAGAATGGATCATATGATCGAATTAGAATGGACCGTACGAATAAATTAGAATGGATACATTCGAGCGAATGAATTAGAATAGATCGTACGAATGAATTAGAATGGATCATAGGAATGAATTAGAATGGATCATGCAAATGAATTAGAATGGATACATTCGTGCGTATGAATTAGAATGGATCGTAGGAATGAATTAGAATGGATCGTACGAATGAATTAGAATGGTTACATTCGTGCGAATGAATTAGAATGGATCGTACGAATGGATTAGAATGGATCGTACGAATGGATTAGAATTGATCGTACGAATGAATTAGAATGGATCGTAAAAATGAATTAGAAAGGTTACATTTGTGAGAATGAATTAGAATGGATCGTACGAATGGATTAGAATGGATCGTACGAATGGATTAGAATGGATCGTACGAATGAATTAGAATGGATCATATGAATGAATAAGAATGGATCGTACGAATGAATTAGAATGGATACATTTGTGCGAATTAATTAGAATGGATCGTACGAATGAATTAGAATGGATCGTACGAATGAATTAGAATGGTTACATTCGTGCGAATGAATTAGAATGGATAATACGAATGGATTAGAATGGATCGTACGAATGGATTAGAATGGATCGTACGAATGAATTAGAATGGATTGTACAAATGAATTAGAATGGTTACATTTGTTAGAATAGATTAGAATGGATCGTACGAATGGATTAGAATAGATCGTACGAATGGATTAGAATGGATCGTACAAATGGATAAGAATAGATCATACGAATGAATTAGAATGGATCATACAAATCAATTAGAAAGGTTATATTTGTGAGAATGAATTAGAATGGATCGTACGAATGAATTAGAATGAATCATACGAATGAATTAGAATGGATACATTCGAGCGAATGAATTAGAATGGATCGCACGAATGAATAAGAATGGATCATAGGAATGAATTAGAATGGATTGTGCAAATGAATTAGAATGGATACATTCGTGCGAATGAATTATAATGGATCGTAGGAATGAATTAGAATGGATCGTACGAATGAATTAGAATGGTTACATTCGTGCGAATGAATTAGAATGGATTGTACGAATGGATTAGAATGGATCGTACGAATGGATTAGAATGGATCGTACGAATGAATTAGAATGGATCATACAAATGAATTAGAAAGGTTACAATCGTGAGAATGAATTAGAATGGATCGTACGAATGAATTAGAATGGATCATGCGAATGAATTTAAATGGATCGTACGAATGAATTAGAATGGATCATACAAATGAATTAGAAAGGTTACATTTGTGAGAATGAATTAGAATGGATCGTACGAAAGAATTAGATCGGACGAATGGATTAGAATGGATTGTACGAATGAATTGGAATGGATCATACGAATGAATTAAAATGGATCGTACAAATGAATTAGAATGGATCATAAGAATGAATTAGAACGATCTATTCTAATTCATTCGAGCGAATGAATTAGAATGGATTGTACGAATGAATTAGAAAGGATCATAGGAATGAATTAGAATCGATTGTGCGAATGAATTAGAGTGAATCGTACGAATGCATTAGAATGGATCGTACGAATGAATTAGAATGAATCGTACGATCCATTCTAATTCATTCGTCCGATCTATTTTAATTCATTCGCACGAATGTATCCATTCTAATTCACTCGTACAATCCATTATAATTCATTCGCACGATCCATTCTAATTCATTCGTATGATCCATTTTAATTCATTCTTACAATCTATTCTAATTCATTCGCTCGAATGTATCCATTCTAATTCATTCGCTCGATCCATTATAATTCATTCGCACGATCCATTCAAATTCATTCGCATAATCCATTCTAATTCATTCGTACGATCCATTCTAATTCATTCTCACGAATGTAACCTTTCTAATTCATTTGTATGATCCATTCCAATCCATTTGTACGATCCATTCTAATCCATTCGTACGATCCATTCTAATCCATTCGTACGATCCATTCTAATCCATTCGTACGATCCATTCTAATTCATTCTCACAAATGTAACCTTTCGAATTCATTTGTATGATCCATTCAAATTCATTCGTACGATCCATTCTAATCCATTAGTACGATCCATTCTAATCCATTCGTACGATCCATTCTAATTCATTCGCACGAATGTAACCATTCTAATTCATTCGTACGATCCATTCTAATTCATTCTTACGATCCATTATAATTCATTCGCACGAATGTATCCATTCTAATTCATTTGCACAATCCATTCTAATTCATTCCTATGATCCATTCTAATTTATTCGTACGATCCATTCTAATTCATTCGCTCGAATGTATCCATTCTAATTCATTCGTACGATCCATTCTAATTCATTCGTACGATCCATTCTAATTCATTCTCACAAATATAACCTTTCTAATTGATTTGTATGATCCATTCTAATTCATTCGTATGATCTATTCTTATCCATTTGTACGATCCATTCTAATCCATTCGTACGATCTATTCTAATCCATTCGTACGATCCATTCTAATCTATTCTCACAAATGTAACCTTTCTAATTCATTTGTACAATCCATTCTAATCCATTCGTACGATCCATTCTAATCCATTCGTACGATCCATTCTAATTCATTCGCACGAATGTATCCATTCTAATTCATTCGTACGATCCATTCTAATTCATTCGTCCGATCCATTCTAATTAATTCGCACAAATGTATCCATTCTAACTCATTCGTACGATCCATTCTTATTCATTCATATGATCCATTCTAATTCATTTGTACGAATGAATTAAGATGGATCATACAAATGAATTAGAATGGATCGTGCGAATGAATTATAATGGATCGTACGAACGAATTAGAATGGATCGTACGAACGAATTAGAATGGATCGTATGAACGAATTAGAATGGATCGTATGAATGAATTAGAATAGATACATTCGAGCGAATGAATTAGAATGGATTGTACGAACGAATTAGAATGGATCATAGGAATGAATTAGAATGGATCGTGAAAATGAGTTAGAATGGATATATTCGTGCGAATGAATTAGAATGGATCATACAAATGAATTAGAAAGGTTACATTTGTGAGAATGAATTAGAATGGATCGTACGAAAGAATTAGATCGGACGAATGGATTAGAATGGATTGTACGAATGAATTAGAATGGATCATACGAATGAATTTAAATGGATCGTACAAATGAATTAGAATGGATCATAAGAATGAATTAGAACGATCTATTCTAATTCATTCGAGCGAATGAATTAGAATGGATTGTACGAATGAATTAGAAAGGATCATAGGAATGAATTAGAATGGATCGTGCGAATGAATTAGAGTGAATCGTACGAATGCATTAGAATGGATCGTACGAATGAATTAGAATGAATCGTACGATCCATTCTAATTCATTCGTCCGATCTATTTTAATTCATTCGCACGAATGTATCCATTCTAATTCACTCGTACAATCCATTATAATTCATTCGCATGATACATTCTAATTCATTTGTATGATCCATTTTAATTCATTCCTACAATCTATTCTAATTCATTCGCTCGAATGTATCCATTCTAATTCATTCGCTCGATCCATTATAATTCATTTGTACGATCCATTCAAATTCATTCGCATAATCCATTCTAATTCATTCGTACGATCCATTCTAATTCATTCTCACGAATGTAACCTTTCTAATTCATTTGTATGATCCATTCCAATCCATTTGTACGATCCATTCTAATCCATTCATACGATCCATTCTAATCCATTCGTATGATCCATTCTAATCCATTCGTACGATCCATTCTAATTCATTCCCACAAATGTAACCTTTCTAATTCATTTGTACGATCCATTCAAATTCATTCATACGATCCATTCTAATCCATTAGTACGATCCATTCTAATCCATTCGTACGATCCATTCTAATTCATTCGCACGAATGTAACCATTCTAATTCATTCGTACGATCCATTCTAATTCATTCCTACGATCCATTATAATTCATTCGCACGAATGTATCCATTCTAATTCATTTGCACAATCCATTCTAATTCATTCCTATGATCCATTCTAATTCATTCGTACGATCCATTGTAATTCATTCGCTCGAATGTATCCATTCTAATTCATTCGTACGATCCATTCTAATTCATTCGTACGATCCATTCTATTTCATTCTCACAAATGTAACCTTTCTAATTGATTTGTATGATCCATTCTAATTCATTCGTACAATCTATTCTAATCCATTTGTACGATCCATTCTAATCCATTCATACGATCTATTCTAATACATTCGTACGATCCATTCTAATCTATTCTTACAAATGTAACCTTTCTAATTCATTTGTACAATCCATTCTAATTCATTCGTACGATCCATTCTAATCCATTCGTACGATCCATTCTAATTCATTTGCACGAATGTAACCATTCTAATTCATTCGTACGATCCATTCTAATTCATTCGTACGATCCATTCTAATTAATTCGCACAAATGTATCCATTCTAATTCATTCGTACGATCCATTCTTTTTCATTCATATGATCCATTCTAATTCATTTGTACGAATGAATTAAGATGGATCGTACAAATGAATTAGAATTGATCGTGCGAATGAATTATAATGGATCGTACGAACGAATTAGAATGGATCGTACGAACGAAATAGAATGGATCGTATGAACGAATTAGAATGGATCGTATGAATGAATTAGAATAGATACATTCGAGCGAATGAATTAGAATGGATCGTACGAACGAATTAGAATGGATCATAGGAATGAATTAGAATGGATCGTGAAAATGAGTTAGAATGGATATATTCGTGCGAATGAATTAGAATGGATCGTACAAATGAATTAGAATGAATCGTACGAATGAATTAGAATGAATCATGCTAATGAATTGGAATAGATACATTCATGCAATAGAATTAGAATGGATCGTACAAATGAATTAGAATGGATCATACGAATGAATTAGAGTGGATTGTATAAAAGAATTAGAATCGATCGTGCGAAGAAATTAGAACGGATCGTACGAATGAATTAGAACGGATACATTCGTGCGAATGAAGTATAATGGATCGTACGAATGAATTAGAATGTATCATACGAATAAATTAGAATCGATTGTACAAATGAATTTGAAGGGATCGTGTGAATGAATTAGAATGGATCATACGAATGAATTAGAATGGATACATTCATAAGAATGAATTAGAATTGATCGTACTATTGAATTAGAAATGGATCGTATGAATGAATTAGAATGGATCTTATGAATGAATTAGAATGGATCGTGCAAATGAATTAGAATGGATCGTACGAATAAATTAGAATGGATACATTCGTGCGAATGAACTAGAATGGATCATATGAATGAATTAGAATGGATCGTGCGAATGAATTAGAATGGATCGTATGAATGAATTAGAATGGATCGTGCGAATAAATTAGAATGGATCGTACGAATGAATTAGAATGGATACATTCATGCGAATGAATTGGAATAGATCGTACTATTGAATTAGAATAGATCATACGAATGAATTAGAATGGATCGTAGAAATGAATTAGATTGGATCGTGCAAATGAATTAGAATGGATCCATTCTAATCCATTCGTACGATCCATTCTAATCCATTCGTACGATCCATTCTAATTCATTCGTACGATCCATTCTAATTCATTCTCACAAATGTAACCTTTCTAATTCATTTGTACGATCCATTCTAATTCATTCGTACGATCTATTCTAATCCATTCGTACGATCCATTCTAATCCATTCGTACGATCCATTCTAATTCATTCGCACGAATGTAACCATTCTAATTCATTCATATGATCCATTCTAATTCATTCGTACGATCCATTCTAATTCATTCGTATGATCCATTCTAATTCACTCGTACGATCCATTCTAGTTCGTTTGCATGAATGTATCCTTTCTAATTTATTCGTACGATCCAGTCTAATTCATTCGTACGATCCATTCTAATTCATTCGCACGAATATATCCATTCTAATTCATTCGTATGATCCTTTCTAATTCATTCGCACGATCCATTCTAATTCTTTCATATGATCCATTCTAATTCATTCGCACGAATGTATCCATTCTAGTTCATTCGTACGCTCTATTTTAATTCATTCATACGCTCCATTCTTATTCATCGCACAAATGTATCCATTCTAATTCATTTGTACGATCCATTCTAATTCAATCGTACGATCAATTCTAATTCATTCGTACGATCCATTCTAATTCATTCGTACGATCCATTCTAATTCATTCGCACAAATGTATCCATTCTATTTCATTCGTACGATCCATTCTAATTCATTCGCACGATCCATTCTAATTCATTCGTACGATCCATTCTAATTCATTCGCACGATCCATTCTAATTCATTCGTACGATCAATTCTAATTCATTCGCGTGAATGTATCCATTCTAATGCATTCGTACGATCTATTCTAATTCATTCGTACGATCCATTCTAATCCATTCGTACGATCCATTCTAATTCATTCGTACGATCCATTCTAATTCATTCTCACAAATGTAACCTTTCTAATTCATTTGTACGATCCATTCTAATTCATTCGTACGATCCATTCTAATTTATTCGTACGATCCATTCTAATTCATTCTCACAAATGTAACCTTTCTAATTCATTTGTATGATCCATTCTAATTCATTCGTACGATCCATTCTAATCCATTCGTACGATCCATTATAATCCATTCGTACGATCCATTCTAATTCATTCGCACGAATGTAACCATTCTAATTCATTCGTACGATCAATTCTAATTCATTCCTACGATCCATTCTAATTCATTCGTACGATCCATTCTAATTAATTTGTACGATTCTTTTTAATTCATTCGCACGAATGTATCCATTCTAATTCATTCGCACGATCCATTCTAATTCATTCGTTCGATCCATTCTAATTCATTCGTACGATCCATTCAAATTCATTCGCATGATCCATTCTTATTCATTCGTACGATCCATTCTAATTCATTCCTACGATCCATTCTAATTTATTCGCACGAATGTATCCATTCTAATTCATTTGCACGATCCATTCTAATCCATTCTTACGATCCATTCTAATTCATTCGTACAAATGTATCTATTCTAATTCATTCGTACAATGCGTTCTAATCCATTCGTACGATCCATTCTAATCCATTCGTACGATCCATTCTAATTCATTCGTATGATCCATTCTAATTCATTCATACGATCCATTCTAATTCATTTGCATGAATGTATCCATTCTAATTCATTCGTTCGATCCATTCTAATTCATTCGTACAATCCATTCAAATTCATTCGCATGATCCATTCTAATTCATTTGTACGATCCATTCTAATTCATTCTCACGAATATCACCTTTCTAATTCATTCGTATGATCCATTCTAATCCATTCGTACGATCCATTCTAATCCATTCGTACTATCCATTCTAATTCATTCGTATGATCCATTCTAATTCATTCGTATAAATGTATCCATTCTAATTTATTCGTACGATCCAGTCTAATTCATTCATACGATACATTCTAATTCATTCGCAAGAATGTATCCATTCTAATTCATTCGTACGATCCATTCTAATTCATTCGTATGATCCATTCTAATTTGTTCGTACGATCCATTCTAATTCGTTCGTACGATCCATTCTAATTCATTCGTATGATCCATTCTAATTCATTCCTACGATCTATTCTATTTCATTCGCACGATCCATTCTAATTCATTCGTACGATCCATTCTAATTCATTCGCACGAATGTATCCAGTCTAATTCATTCATACAATCCATTCTAATTCATTCGCATGATCCATTCTAATTCATTCGTATGATCCATTCTAATTCATTCCTATGATCTATTCTAATTCATTCGCTCGAATGTATCCATTCTAATTCATTCGTTCGATCCATTCGAATTCATTCGTACGATCCATTCAAATTCATTCGCATGTTCCATTCTAATTCATTCGTACGATCCATTCTAATTCATTCTCACGAATGTAACCTTTCTAATTCATTTGTACGATCCATTCTAATCCATTCGTACGATCCATTCTAATCCATTCGTACGATCCATTCTAATCCTTTCGTACGATCCATTCTAATTCATTCGCACGAATATATCCATTCTAAATCATTCGTACGATCCTTTCTAATTCATTCGCACGATCTATTCTAATTCATTCCTACGATATATTCTAATTCATTTACTCGAATGTATCCATTCTAATTCATTCATTCGATCCATTCTAATTCATTCGTACGATCCATTCTAATCCATTCGTACAATCCATTCTAATTCATTCGTACGATCCATTCTAATTCATTCGCTCGAATGTATCCATTCTAATTCATTCGTACGATCCATTCTAATTCGTTCATACGATCCATTCTAATTCGTTCGTACGATCCATTCTAAAATGAGTTAGAATGGATCATACGAATGAATTAGAATGGATCGTACGAATGAATTAGAATGGATTGTGCGAATGAATTAGAATGGATCGTATGAATGAATAAGAATGAATCGTACGAATGAATTAGAATGGATCATGCGAATGAATTAGAATGAATCGTACGAATGCATTAGAATGGATCGTACGAATGAATTAGAATGAATCGTATGATCCATTCTAATTCATTCGTCCGATCCATTCTAATTCATTCGTGCGAATGAATTAGAATGGATACGTTCGAGCAAATGAATTAGAACGCATTGTACGAATGAATTAGAATGAATCATGCGAATGAATTAAAATGGATCGTAGAAATGAATTAGAATGGATCGTGCGAATGAATTAGAATGGATCGTACGAACGAATTAGAATGGATCGTACGAAAGAATTAGAATGGATCGTACGAATGAATTAGAATTGATCGTACGAATGCATTAGAATGGATATATTCGTGCGAATGAATTAGAATGGATCATGGGAATGAATTAGAATGGATCATACGAATGAATTAGAATGGATACATTTGTGAGAATGAATTCGAATGGATCGTACGATCCATTCTAATTCATTCGTACGATCCATTCTAATTCATTTGCACGATCCATTCTAATTCATTCCTATGATCCATTCTAATTCATTCGTACGATCCAGTCTAATTCATTCGCACGATCCATTCTAATTCATTCGCACAATCCGTTCTAATTCATTCGCACAATCCATTCTAATTCATTCGCACGAATGTATCCATTCTAATTTATTCGTACGATCCAGTCTAATTCATTCGTACGATCCATTCTAATTCATTCGTACGATCCATTCTAATTCATTCGTACGATCCATTCTAATTCATTCATACGATCCATTCTAATGCATTCGTACAAATGAATTAGAATGGATCGTACGAATTAATTTGAATGGATTGTGCGAATGAATTAGAATGGATCGTGGGAATGAATTAGAATAGATCGTACGAATGAATTAGAATGGATCGTACGAATAAATTAGAATGGATCATGCGAATGAATTAGAATGGATCGTATGAATGAATTAGAATGGATCCACCAAATGAATTAGAATGGATCGTACGAATGAATTAGAATGAATCATACGAATGAAATAGAATGGATCATACGAATGAATTAGAATGGATCGTACGAATGAATTAGAATGGATCGTACGAATGAATTAGAATGGATCGTGCGAATGGATTAGAATAGATCGTACGAATGATTAGAATGGATCGTAGGAATGGATTAGAATGGATCGTACGAATGGATTAGAATGGATCGTACGAATGGATTAGAATGGATCATACAAATGAATTAGAAAGGTTACATTTGTGCGAATGAATTAGAATGGATCGTACGAATGAATTAGAATGGATCGTACGAATGAATTAGAATGGATACGTTTGTGTGAATGAATTAGAATGGACCGTGCGAATGAATTAGAATGGATCGTACGAATGAATTAGAATATATCGTACGAATGAATTAGAATGGATCGTACGAACGAATTAGAATGGATCGTATGAACGAATTAGAATGGATCGTACGAATGAATTAGAATAGATACATTCGAGTGAATGAATTAGAATGGCTCGTACGAATGAAATAGAATGGATCATAGGAATGAATTAGAATGGATCGTGCAAATGAATTAGAATGGATCGTAGGAATGAATTAGAATGGATCGTACGAATGAATTAGAATGGTTACATTCATGCGAATAAATTAGAATGGATCATACGAATGGATTAGAATGGATCGTACGAATGGATTAGAATGGATCGTACAAATGAATTAGAAAGGTTACATTTGTGAGAATGAATTAGAATAGATCATACGAATGAATTAGAATGGATCGTACGAATGGATTAGAATGGATCGTACGAATGAATTAGAATGGATTGGGAGAATAAATTAGAATGGATCGTATGAATGAATTAGAATGGTTACATTCGTGCGAATGAATTAGAATGGATCTTACGAATGGTTTAGAATGGATCGTACGAATGGATTAGAATGGATCGTACTAATGAAATAGAATGGATACATTCGAGCGAATGAATTAGAATGGATCGTACGAATGGATTAGAATGGATCATACGAATGGATTAGAATGGATCGTACGATTGGATTAGAATGGATCGTACGAATGGATTAGAATGGATCAAACAAATGAATTAGAAAGGTTACATTCGTGAGAATGAATTAGAATGGATCGTGCGAATGAATTTGAATTGATCATACGAATGGATTAGAATGGATTGTACGAATGAATTAGAATGGATCGTATGAATGAATTAGAATTTATCATGCGAATGAATTAGAATGAAACGTACGAATGGATTAGAATGGATCGTACGAATGGATTAGAACGCATTGTACGAATGAATTAGAATAGATACATTTGTGCGAATGAATTAGATTGCATCGTACGAATGAATTTGAATGGATTGTACGAATGAATTAGAATGGATCGTACGAATGAATTAGAATGGATCATGTTAAAGAATTAGAATAGATCGTACGAATGAATTAGAATGGATCGTGCGAACGAATTAGAATGGATCGTATGAACGAATTAGAATGGATCGTACGAATGAATTAGAATGGATACATTCGAGCGAATGAATTTGAATGGATCGTACGAATGAATTAGAATGGATCATAGGAATGAATTAGAATGGACCGTACGAATGAATTAGAATGGATCGTACAAATGAATTAGAATTGATACATTTTTGCGATGAATAAGAATGGAGCGTACGAATGAATTAGAATGTAACCATTCTAATTCATTCGTACGATCCATTCTAATTCATCCCTAAGATCCATTCTAATTCATTCGCACGAATGTATCCATTCAAATTCATTTGCACGATCCATTCTAATTCATTTCTATGATCCATTCTAATTCATTTGCACGATCCATTCTTATTCATCGCATGAGTGAATTATAATGGATACATTCATGCGAATGAATTAGAATGGATTGTGTGAATGAATTAGAATAGATCGTACGAATGAATTAGAATGGATCGTACGAATGAATTAGAATGGATCGTACGAATGAATTAGAATGGATACATTCTAATTCATTCCTATGATCCATTCTAATTCATTCGTACGATCCATTCTGATTCATTCGCTCGAATGTATCCATTCTAATTCATTCGTACGATCCATTCTAATTCGTTCATACGATCCATTCTAATTCGTTCGCACGATCCATTCTAATTCATTCGTAAGATCTATTCTAATTCATTCGCATGATCCATTCTAATTCATTCGTACGATCCATTCTAATTCATTCGTACAATCTATTCAAATTCATTCGTACGATGCAATCTAATTTATTCGCACAAATGTATCTATTCTAATTCATTCGTACAATGCGTTCTAATCCATTCGTATGATCCATTCTAATCCATTCGTACGATTCATTCTAATTCATTCGCATGATCCATTCTAATTCGTTCGTACGATCCTTTCTAATTCATTCCTATGATCCATTCTAATTCATTCCTATGATCCATTCTAATTCATTCGTACGATCCATTCTAATTCATTCGTACGATCCATTCTAATTCATTCGTACGATCCATTCTAATTCATTCGTATGATCTATTGTAATTTATTCACACAATCCATTCTAATTCATTCGCACGAATGTATCCATTCTAATTCATTCGTGTGATCAATAAGAATGGATCGTGCAAATGAATTAGAATGGATCATAGGAATGAATTAGAATGGATCGTATGAACGAATTAGAATAGATCGTAAGAATGAATTAGACTGGATACATTCGAGCAAATGAATTAGAATGGATCGTACGAATGAATTAGAATGGATCATAGGAATGAATTAGCATGGATCGTACGAATGAATTAGAATGGATCGTACAAATGAATTAGAATGGATACATTTGTGCGATGAATAAGAATGGAGCGTACGAATGAATTAGAATGATTCTAATTCATTCGTACGATCCATTCTAATTTATTCCTATGATCCATTCTAATTCATTCGCACAAATATATCCATTCTAATTCATTTGCACGATCCATTCTAATTCATTCCTATGATCCATTCTAATTCATTTGCACGATCCATTCTTATTCATCGCACGAATGAATTAGAATGGATACATTCGTGCGAATGAATTAGAATGGATTGTGTGAATGAATTAGAATAGATCATACGAATGAATTAGAATGGATCGTACGAATGAATTAGAATGGATCGTACGAATGAATTAGAATGGATCATAGGAATGAATTAGAATGGATCGTGCAAATGAATTAGAATGGATACATTCGTGCGAATGAATTAGAATGGATCGTGCGAATGAATTACAATGGATCGTACGAATGAATTAGAATGGATATATTTGAACGAATAAATTAGAATGGATAATACGAATAAATTAGAATGGATCGTACGAATGAATTAGAATGTATCGTGCGAATGAATTAGAATCGATCGTACGAATGAATTAGAATCGATCATACGAATGAATTAGATCGTACGAATGAATTAAAATGGATACATTCATACGACTGAATTAGAATGGATCGTGCGAATTAATTAGAATGGATCGTACGAATGAATTTGAATGGATACATTTGTGCGAATGAATCTGAATGGATTGTATGAATGAATTACAATGGATCGTACGAATGAATTAGAACGGATCGTACGAATTAATTTGAATAGCTTATACGAATGAATTAGAATGAATCGTACGAATGAATTAGAATGGTTACATTCGTGCGAATGAATTTGAATAGATCGTACGAATGAATTTGAATGGATCGTGCGAATGAATTAGATTGGATCGTACGAATGTATTAGAATGTATCCACCGAATGAGTTAGAATGGATCATACGAATGAATTAGAATGGATCGTACAAATGAATTAGAATGGATTGTGCGAATGAATTAGAATGGATCGTATGAATAAATAAGAATAGATCTTATGAATGAATTAGAAAGGATCGTGCGAATGAATTAGAATGAATCGTACGAATGCATTAGAATGGATCGTACGATTGAATTAGAATGAATCGTACGATCCATTCTAAGTCATTCGTCCAATCCATTCTAATTCATTCGCACGAATCTATCCATTCTAATTCATTCGTACAATCCGTTCTAATTTATTCGCACGATCCATTCTAATTCATTCGTATGATCCATTCTAATTCATTCCTACGATCTATTCTAATTCATTCGCTCGAATGTATCCGTTCTAATTCATTCGTACAATCCATTCTAATTCATTCGCACGATCTATTCTAATTCATTCGTATGATCCATTCTAATTCATTCGTACGATCCATTCTAATTCATTCGTATGATCCATTCTGACTCATTCGCACAAATGTATCCATTCTAATTCATTCGTACGATCCATTCTAATTCATTCGCACGATCCATTCTAATTCATTCGTACGATCCATTCTAATTCATTCGTACGATCCATTCTAATTCATTCGTACAATCCATTCTAATTCATTTGCACGATCCATTCTAATTCATTCGTACGATCCATTCTAATTCATTCGCACGAATGTATCTATTCTAATGCATTCGTACGATCCATTCTAATTCATTCGTACGATCCATTCTAATCCATTCGTATGATCCATTCTAATCCATTCGTACGATCCATTCTAATTCATTCGCACGAATGTAACCATTCTAATCCATTCGTACGATCCATTCTAATTCATTCTAATTCATTCTAATTAGAATGGATCGTACGAATGAATTAGAATGGATCATAGGAATGAATTAGAATGGATCATGCAAATGAATTAGAATGTATACATTCGTGCGAAAGAATTAGAATGGATCGTACGAATGAATTAGAATGGTTACATTCGTGCGAATGAATCAGAATGGATCATAGGAATAAATTAGAACGGATCGTGTGAATGAATTAGAATGGATCGTACGAATGAATTAGAATGGATCGTACGAATGAATTAGAATGGATACATTCGAGTGAATGAATTAGAATGGATCGTACGAATGAATTAGAATGGATCGAACGAATGAATTAGAATGGAAACATTCAAGCGAATGAATTAGAATAGATCGTAGGAATGAATTAGAATGGATCATACGAATCAATTAGAATAGATCGTAGGAATGAATTAGAATGGATCGTAGGAACGAATTAGAATGGATCGTACGAATGAATTAGAATGGATCGTACGAATGAATTAGAATGGATCATATTAATGAATTAGAATGGATCGTACGAATGAATTAGAATGGATACATTCGTGCGAATCAATTAGACTGGATCGTGCGAATCAATTAGACTGGATCATGCGAATGAATAAGAATGGATCATACGAATGAATTTGAATGGATCGTACGAATTAATTAGAATGGATACATTCGTGCGAATGAATTAGAATGGATTGTATGAATGAATTAGAATGGATCGTACGAATGAATTAGAATGGTTATGTTCGTGCGAATAAATTAGAATGGATCGTACGAATGGATTAGTATGGATCGTACGAATGGATTAGAATGGATCGTACGAATGAATTAGAATGGATCATACAAATGAATTAGAAAGGTTACATTTGTGAGAATGAATTAGAATGGATCGTACGAATGGATTAGAATGGACCGTACGAATGGATTAGAATGGATCGTACGAATAAATTAGAATGGATCATAAGAATGAATTAGAATGGATCGTGCAAATGAATTAGAATGGATACATTCGTGCGAATGAATTAGAATGGATCATAGGAATGATTTAGAATGGATCGTACGAATGAATAAGAATGGTTACATTCGTGCGAATGAATTAGAATGGATCGTACGAATGGATCATACGAATAGATTAGAATGGATCGTACGAATGGATTAGAATGGATCGTACGAATGAATTAGAATGGATCGTACAAATGAATTAGAAAGGTTACATTTGTGAGAATGAATTAGAATGGATCGTACGAATGAATTAGAATGGATCGTACAAATGGATTAGAATGGATCGTACGAATGGATTAGAATGGATCGTACGAATGAATTAGAATGGATCATACAAATGAATTAGAAAGGTTACATTCGTGAGAATGATTTAGAATAGATCGTGCGAATTAATTAGAAAGGATCGTACGAATGAATTTGAATGGATACATTTGTGCGAATGAATCTGAATGGATTGTATGAATAAATTACAATGGATCGTACGAATGAATTAGAATGGATCGTACGAATGAATTAGAATAGCTCATACGAATGAATTAGAATGAATTGTACTAATGAATTAGAATGGTTACATTCGTGCGAATGAATTAGAATAGATCGTACGAATGAATTAGAATGAATCGTACAAATGAATTAGAATGGATCATGCGAATGAATTAGAATGAATCGTGCAAATGAATTAGAATGGATCGTACGAATGAATTAGAATGGATCGTACGAATGAATTAGAATGGATATATTCGTGCGAATGAATTAGAATGGATCGTGCGAATGAATTAGAATGGATCATACGATTGAATTAGAATGAATACATTTGTGAGAATGAATTAGAATGGATCGTTCGATCCATTCTAATTAATTCGTACGATCCATTCAAATTCATTCGCATGATCCATTCTAATTCATTCGTACGATCCATTCTAATTCATTCTCATGAATGTAACCTTTCTAATTCATTTGTATGATCCATTCTAATTCATTAGTATGATCTATTCTAATCCATTCGTACGATCCATTCTAATTCATTCGAAAGATCCATTCAAATTCTTTCATACGATCCATTCTAATTCATTCGTATGATCCATTCTAACTCATTCGGTGGATCCATTCTAATTCATTCGTACGATCCATTCTAATTCATTCGGACGATCCATTCTAATTTATTCGTATGATCCATTCTAATTAATTCGCACAAATTTATCCATTCTAATTCATTCGTACGATCTATTCTAATTTATTCGTTCAAATATATCCATTCTAATTCATTCGTACGATCCATTCTAATTCATTCGCACGATCCATTCTAATTCATTCGCACGAATGTATAAATTCTAATTTATCGCACGAATCCGTCCTAATTCATTCGCACGAATGTATCCATTCTAATTCATTCGTGCGAATGAATTAGAACGGATTCATGCGATGAATTATAATGAATTGTACGAATGAATTAGAATGGATCGTACGAATAAATTAGAATGGATCGTACGAATGAATTAGAATGGATCGTACAAATGAATTAAAAAGGTTACATTTGTGAGAATGAATTAGAATGGATCGTACGAATGGATTAGAATGGATCATATGAATAGATTAGAATGGATCGTACGAATGGATTAGAATGGATCGTACGAATGAATTAGAATGGATCATACAAATGAATTAGAAAGGTTACATTCGTGAGAATGAATTAGAATGGATCGTACGAATGAATTAGAATGGATCATGCGAATAAATTTGAATGGATCGTACGAATGAATAAGAATGGATCGTACGAATGAATTAGAATGGATCATACGAATGTATCCATTCTAATTCATTCGTACGATCCATTCTAACTCGTTCATATGATCCATTCTAATTCGTTCGTATGATCCATTCTAACTAGTTCATACGATCCATTCTAATTCATTCGCACGATCCATTCTAATTCATTCGCACGATCCATTCTAATTCTTTCATATGATCCATTCTAATTCATTCGCACGAATGTATCCATTCTAGTTCATTCGTACTCTCCACTCTAATTCATTCGTACGCTCCATTCTTATTCATCGCACAAATGTATCCATTCTAATTCATTCGTACGATCCATTCTAATTCATTCGCACGATCGATTCTAATTCATTCGTATGATCCATTCTAATTCATTCGTATGATCCATTCTAATTCTTTCGTACGATCCATTCTAATTCATTCGCACGATCTATTCTAATTCATTCGTACAATCCATTCTAATTCATTCGTACGATCCATTCTAATTCATTCGCACTATCTATTCTAATTCATTCGTATGATCCATTCTAATTCATTCGTACGATCCATTTTAATTCATTCATACAAATGTATCCATTCTAATTCATTCGTACGATCCATTCTAATTCATTCATACGATCTATTCTAATTCATTCGCACGAATGTATCCATTCTAATTCATTCGCACAATCCAATCTAATTCAAACGTACGATCCATTCTAATACATTCACATGATGTATTCTAATTCATTCGTACGATCCATTCCAATTCATTTGTAAAATCCATTTTAATTCATTCGCATGATCCATTCTAATTCATTCGTATGATACATTCAAACGACTGTATTAGAATGGATTGTATGAATGAATTAGAATTGATCATACGAATGAATTAGAATAGATCATACAAATGAATTACAATGGATCGTGCGAATGAATTAGAATGGATCATGCGAATGAATTAGAATGGATCGTACAAATGAATTAGAATGGATCGTAGGATTCATTCTAATTCATTCGTACGATCCATATTAATGCATTCGTACGATTCATTCTAATTCATTCGCACGATCCATTCTATTTCATTCGTATGATCCATTCTAATTTATTTGCACGAATATATGATCCATTCTAATTTATTCACAAGAATGTAACCATTCTAATTCATTCGTACAATCCATTCTATTTTATTCGTACAAATGTATCCATTCCAATTCATTCGTACGATTCATTTTAATTCATTCGCACGATCCATTCTAATTCATTCGTACGATCCATTCTAATTCATTCGCTCAAATGTATCCATTCTAATTTATTTATACGATCCATTCTAATTCATTCGTACGATCCATTCTAATTCATTCGCATGATCCGTTCGTACGATCCATTCTAATCCATTCGTACGATCTATTCTAATTCATTCATACGATCCATTCTAATTCGTTCGTACAATCCATTCAAATTCATTCATATGATCTATTCTAATTCATTCGCACGATCCATTCTAATTCATTCGTACGATCCATTCTAATTCATTCGTACGATCCATTCTAATTCATTCGCACGAATGTAACAATTCTAATTCATTCGTACGATCCATTCTAATTCATTCCTATGATCCATTCTAATTCATTCGCACGAATGTATCCATTCTAATTCATTTGCACGATCTATTCTAATTCATTCCTATGATCCATTCTAATTCATTCGTACGATCCATTCTAATTCATTTGCTCAAATATATCCATTCTAATTCATTCGTACGATCCATTCTATTCATTCATACAATCTATTCTAATTCATTCGCACGAATGTATCTATTCTTATTCATTCGCACAATCCAATCTAATTCAAACGTACGATCCATTCTAATTCATTCACATGATGTATTCTAATTCATTCGTATGATCCATTCTAATTCATTCGTACGATCCATTCTAATTCATTCGTACGATCCATTCTAATTCATTCGCTCGAATGTATCCATTCTAATTCATTCGTACGATCCATTCTAATTCGTTCATACAATCCATTCTAATTCGTTCATACGATCCATTCTAATTCATTCGTACGATCCATTCTAATTCATTTGTACGAATGAATTAGAATGGATCGTACGAATGGATTAGAATGGATCGTACGAATGAATTAAAATGGATCGTGCAAATGAATTAGAATGGATACATTCGTGCGAATGAATTAGAATGGATCGTGCGAATGCATTAGAATGGATCGTACGAATGAATTAGAATGAATCGTACGATCCATTCTAATTCATTCATACGATTCATTCTAATTCATTCGCACGATTGTATCCATTCTAATTCATTCGTACAATCCATTCTAATTCATTCATACGATCCATTCTAATTCATTCATATAATCCATTCTAATTCATTCATGCAATCCATTCTAATGGATCGTACGAACGAATTAGAATGGATCATATGAATGAATAAGAATGGATCGTACGAATGCATTAGAATGGATCGTACGAATGAATTAGAATGGATACATTCGAGCGAATGAATTAGAATGGATCGTACGATGAATTAGAATGGATCATACAAATGAATTAGAATGGATCGTACGAATGAATTAGAATGAATCGTACGAATGAATTAGAATGGATACATTCGAGCGAATGAATTAGAATGGATCGTACGAATGAATTAGAATGGATCATAGGAATGAATTAGAATGGATCATATGAATGAACTAGAATGGTTACATTCGTGCGAATGAATTAGAATGGATTGTACGAATGGATTAGAATGGATCATACGAATGAATTAAAATGGATACATTCATACGACTGAATTAGAATGGATTGTGTGAATTAATTAGAATGGATCGTACGAATGAATTTGAATGGATACATTTGTGCGAATGAATCTGAATGGAAATTATGAATGAATTACAATGGATCTTACGAATGAATTAGAATAGATCGTAAGATTGAATTAGAATAGCTCATACGAATGAATTAGAATGAATCGTACGAATAAATTAGAATGGATACATTCGTGCGAATGAATTAGAATAGATCGTACGAATGAATTAGAAAGGATCGTATGAATGAATTAGAATAGATACATTTGTACGAATGAATTAGAATGGATCGTAGGAATGAATTAGAATGGATCGTAAGAATGAATTAGAATGGATCGTGCGAATGAATTAGAATGGATCGTATGAATAAATTAGAATGGATCGTACGAATGAATTAAAATGGATTGTGCGAATGAATTAGAATGGATCATACGAATGAATTAAAAAGGATACATTCATACGACTGAGTTAGAATGGATCATAGTTATGAATTAGATTGGATCGTAGGAATGAATTAGAATGGATTGTACGATTAGAATGGATACATTCGTACGAATGAATTAGAATGGATCGTACGAATGAATTAGAATGGATCCTACGAATGAATTAGAATGGATCATAGGAATGAATTAGAATGGATCGTGCAAATGAATTAGAATAGATACATTCGTGTGAATGAATTAGAATGGATCGTAGGAATGAATTAGAATGGATCGTACGAATGAATTAGAATGGTTACATTAGTGCGGATCGTACGAATGAATTAGAAGGGATCGTACGAGTTAATTAGAATGGTTATATTTATGCGAATGAATTAGAATGGATCATAGGAATGAATTAGAATTGATCGTACGAATAAATTAGAATGGATACATTCATGCAGATGAATTAGAATGGATCGTACGAATGAATTAGAATGGATCATACGAATGAATTAGAATGGATCGTACGAATGGATTAGAATGGATCGTACGAATGGATTAGAATGCATTGTACGAATGAATTAGAATAGATACATTTGTACGAATGAATTAGAATGGATCGTACGAATGAATTAGAATGGATCATACGAACAAATTAGAATGGATCGTATGAACGAATTAGAATGGACCGTGCGAATGAATTAGAATGGATCATATGAAAGAATTAGAATGTATCGTACGAATGAATTAGAATGGATATATTTATGCGAATAAATTAGAATGGATCGTACGAATGAATTAGAATGGATCCACTGAATGAGTTAGAATAGATCGTACGAATGAATTAGAATGGATCGTACGAATGAATTAGAATGGATTGTGCGAATGAATTAGAATGTATCGTATGAATGAATTAGAATGGATTGTACAAATGAATTAGAATGGATCGTACGAATGAATTAGAATGGATCCACCGAATGAGTTAGAATGGATCATACGAATGAATTAGAACGGATCGTATGAATGAATTAGAATGGATTGTGCGAATGAATCTGAATGGATTGTATGAATGAATTACAATGGATCGTACGAATGAATTAGAATGGATCGTACGAATGAATTAGAACGGATCGTACGAATGAATTAGAATGGATCGTACAAATGAATTAGAAAGGTTACATTTGTAAGAATGAATTAGAATGGATCGTACGAATGGATTAGAATGGATCGTACGAATGGATTAGAATGGATCATACGAATGAATTAGAATGGATCATACAAATGAATTAGAAAGGTTACATTCGTGAGAATGAATTAGAATGGATCGTACGAATGAATTAGAATGGATCGTACGAATGGATTAGAATGGATCGTACAAATGGATTAGAATGGATCGTACGAATAAATTAGAATGGATCATAGGAATGAGTTAGAATGGATCGTACGAATGAATTAGAATGGATGGTGCGAATGAATTAGAATGGATCGTTTGAATGAATAAGAATGGATTGTACGAATGAAATAGAATGGATCGTACGAATGGATTAGAATGGATCGTATGAATGGATTAGAATGGATCGTACAAATGAATTAGAAAGGCATTCGTACGATCCATTCTAATTCATTCGTATGATCCATTCTAATTCATTCGTACGATCCATTCTAATTCATTTGCATGAATCTATCCATTCTAATTCATTCGTATGATCCATTCTAATTCGTTCGTACTATCCATTCTAATTCATTCGCATGGTTCATTCTAATTCATTCGCTCGAATGTATCCATTCTAATTAATTCATACGATCCATTCTAATTCGTTCATACGATCCATTCTAATTCATTCGTACGATCCATTCTTATTCATTCAGACGATCCATTCTAATTCATTCGCACAATCAATTCTAATTCATTCGTACGATCCATTTTAATTCATTCGTATGATCCATTCTAACTCATTCGGTGGATCCATTCTAATTTATTCGTACGATCCATTGTAATTCATTCGCACGATCTATTCTAATTTATTCGTACGATCCATTCTAATTCATTCGTACGATCTATTTTAATTCATTCGCACGAATGTAACCATTCTAATTCATTTGTACGATTCATTCTAATTCATTCGTATGAGCTATTCTAATTCATTCGTACGATCCATTCTAATTCATTCGTACGATCCATTGTAATTCATCATACAATCCATTCAGATTCATTCGCACAAATGTATCCATTCAAATTCATTCGTACGATCCATTCTAATTAATTCGCATGATCCATTCTAATTTAGTCGTATCAATGTATCCATTTTAATTCATTCGTACGATCCATTCTAATTCATTCGTATGATCTAATTCATTCGTACGATCTATTCTAATTCATTCGTACGATCGATTCTAATTCATTCGCACGATCCATTCTAATTCATTCGTATGATCCATTCTAATTCATTAGCACATTCCATTCTAATTCATTCGCTCAAATGTATCCATTCTAATTCATTCGTACGATCCATTCTAATTCATTTGCACGATCCATTCTAATTCATCCGCACGAATGTATCCATTCTAATTTATTTGCACGATCCATTCTAATTCATTCCTATGATCCATTCTAATTCATTCGTACGATCCATTCTAATTCATTCGCTCGAATGTATCCATTCTAATTCATTCGTACGATCCATTCTAATTCGTTCATACGATCCATTCTAATTCATTCGCACGATCCATTCTAATTCATTTGTACAAATGTATCAATTCTAATTCATTCGCATGATCCATTCTAATTCATTCGCACGATCCATTCTAATTCATTCGTATGATTAATTCTAATTCATTCGCACGATCCATTCTAATTCATTTGTACGATCCATTCTTATTCATTCATACGATCTATTCTAATTCATTCACATAATCCATTCTAATTCATTCATACGATCCATTCTAATTCATTCGTATGATCCATTCTAACTCATTCGGTGGATCCATTCTAATTCATTCGTACGATCCATTATAATTCATTCACACGATCCATTCTAATTTATTCGTATGATCAATTATAATTCATTCATACGATCTATTCTAATTCATTCGCACGAATGTAACCATTCTAATTCATTCGTACGATTCATTCTAATTCATTCGTATGAGCTATTCTAATTCATTCGTACGATCCATTTTAATTCATTCGTACGATCCATTGTAATTCATTCATACAATCCATTCATATTCATTCGCACGAATATATCCATTCTAATTCATTTGCACGATCCATTCTAATTCATTCGTTCGATTTATTCTAATTCATTCGTACGATCCATTCTAATTCATTCGCATGAATGTATCCATTCTAATTTATTCGTACGATCCAGTCTAATTCATTCGTACGATCCATTCTAATTCATTCACACGAATATATCCATTATAATTCATTCGTACTATCCTTTCTAATTCATTCGCACGAATGTAACCATTCTAATTCATTCGTACGATCGATTCTAATTCTTTCCTACGATCCATTCTAATTCATTCGCATGAATGTATCCATTCTAATTCATTTGCACGATCCATTCTAATTCATTCCTACGATCCATTCTAATTTATTCGTACAATCCATTCTAATTCATTCGTACGATCCATTCTAATTCATTCGTATGATCCATTCGAACTCATTCGGTGGATCCATTCTAATTCATTCGTACGATCCATTCTAATTCATTCGCACGATCCATTCTAATTCATTCGTATGATCCATTCTAATTCATTCGCACGATCCATTCTTATTCATTCGTACGATCCATTTTAATTCATTCGCACGATGCAATCTAATTCATTCGCACAAATGTATCTATTCTAATTCATTCGTACAATGCATTCTAATCCATTCGTACGATCCATTCTATTCGTATGATCCATTCTAATTCATTTGGACGAATGTAACCATTCTAATTCATTCATATGATCCATTCTAATTAATTCGTACGATCCATTCTAATTCATTTGCACGATCCATTCTAATTCTTTTGTACGAATGTATCCATTCTAATTCATTCGCATGATCCATTCTAATGCATTCGTACGATTCATTCTAATTCATTCGAACGATCCATTCTAATTCATTCGTACGATCCATTCTAATTCATTCGTACGATCCATTCTAATTCATTCGTAGGATCCATTCTAATTCTTTCGCACGATCCATTCTAATTCATTCGCACGATCCATTCTAATTCATTCGCACTATCCATTCTAATCATTCGCACTATCCATTCTAATTCATTCGTACGATCCATTCTAATTCATTCCTACGATCCATTCTAATTCATTCGCACGAATGTATCCATTCTAATTCATTCGTACGATCCATTCTAATTCATTCGTACAATCCATTCAAATTCATTCGTACGATGCAATCTAATTCATTCGCACAAATGTAACCTTTCTAATTCATTTGTACGATCCATTCTAATTCATTCGTATGATCCATTCTAATCCATTCGTACGATCCATTCTAATTCATTCATACGATCCATTCTAATTCATTCGTACGAATGTATCCATTCTAATGCATTCGTACGATCCATTCTAATTCATTCTCACGAATGTAACCTTTCTAATTTATTTGTATGATCCATTCTAATTCATTCGTACGATCCATTCTAATCCATTCGTACGATCCATTCTAATTCATTCGTACGATCCATTCTAATCCATTCGTACGATCCATTCTAATCCATTCGTATGATCCATTCTAATCCATTCGTACGTACGATCCATTCTAATCCATTCGTACGATCCATTCTAATTCATTCGTACGATCCATTTTAATTCATTCTCAGAAATGTAACCTTTCTAATTCATTCGTACGATCCATTCTAATTCATTCGTACGATCCATTCTAATTCGTTCGTACGATCCATTGTAATTCGTTCGTACGATCCATTCTAATTACGATCCATTCTAATTCATTCGCACGATCCATTCTAATTCGTTCGTACGATCCATTCTAATTCGTTCGTACGATCCATTCTAATTCGTTCGTACGATCCATTCTAATTCATTCGTACGATCCATTCTAATTCATTTGCACGATCCATTCTAATTCATTCGTATGATCCATTCTAATTCATTCCTATGATCTATTCTAATTCATTCGCTCGACACAATCCATTCGTACGATCCATTGTAATCTATTCGTACGATCCATTCTAATTCATTCGTACGATCCATTCTAATTCATTCTCACAAATGTAACCTTTCTAATTCATTTGTACGATCCATTCTAATTCATTTGTACGATCCATTCTAATTAATTCGTACGATCCATTCTAATTCATTCGCACGATCCATTCTAATTCATTCGCTCGAATGTATCCATTCTAATTCATTCGTACGATCCATTCTAATGCATTCGTACGATCCATTCTAATTCATTCGTACGATCCATTCTAATTCATTCGTATGATCTATTCTAATTCATTCGCACGAATGTAACCATTCTAATCCATTCGTACGATCCATTCTTATTCATTCCTACGAATGTATCCATTCAAGTTCATTCGTACGCTCCATTCTAATTCATTCGTACTCTCCATTTTTATTCATCACACAAATGTATCCATTCTAATTCATTCGCACAATCCATTCTAATTCATTCGTACGATCCATTCTAATTCATTCGTATGATCCATTCTAACTCATTCGGTGGATCCATTCTAATTCATTCGTACGATCCATTCTAATTCATTCGCACGATCCATTCTAATTTATTCGTACGATCCATTCTAGTTCATTCGTACGATTTATTCTAATTCATTCGCTCGAATGTATCCATTCTAATTCATTCGTACGAATGAATTAGAATGAATCATACAAATGAATTATAATAGTTACATTCGTGCGAATGAATTAGAATGGATCATAGGAATAAATTAGAATGGATGGTGCGAATGAATTTGAATGGATCGTACGAATGAATTAGAATGGATCGTACGAATGAATTAGAATGGATCGAACAAATGAATTAGAATGGATCGTACGAACGAATTAGAATGGATTGTGCGAATGAATTAGAATGGATCGTATGAATGCATTAGAATGGAACGTACGAATGAATTAGAATGAATCGTACGATCCATTCTAATTCATTCGTGCATTCCATTCTAATTCATTCGCACGAATGTATCCATTCTAATTCATTCGTACAATCCATTCTAATTCATTCACACGATCCATTCCAATTCATTCGTATGATCCATTCTAATTCATTCCTACGATCTATTCTAATTCATTTGCTCGAATGTATCCATTCTAATTCATTCGTTCAATCCATTCTAATTCATTCGTAGGATCCATTCAAATTCATTCGCACGATCCATTCTAATTCATTCGTATGATCCATTCTATTTCATTCGTACGATCCATCCTAATTCTTTCGTACGAACCATTCTAATTCATTCGTACGATCCATTCTTATTCATTCGCACAAATGTATATATTCTAATTCATTCGTACAATGCGTTCTAATCCATTCGTACGATCCATTCTAACCCATTCGTACGATCCATTCTAATTCATTCGCACGAATGTAACCATTCTAATTCATTCGTACGATCCATTCTAATCCATTCGTACGATCCATTCTAATCCATTCGCATGAATGTCTCCATTCTAATTCATTTGCATGATCCATTCTAATTCATTACCATGATCCATTCTAATTCATTCGTACGATCCATTCTAATTCATTCGCTCGAATGTATCCATTCTAATTCATTCGTACGATCCATTCTAATTCGTTCATACGATCCATTCTAATTCGTTCGTACGATCCATTCTAATTCATTCGCACGATCCATTCTAATTCATTTGTACGATCCATTTTAATTCATTCGCGTGATCTATTCTAATTCATTCGTATGATACATTCGTGCGATCCATTCAAATTCGTTCATACGATCCATTCTAACTCATTCGCTCGAATGTATCCATTCTAATTCATTCGTACGATCCATTATAATTCGTTCATGCGATCCATTCTAATTCATTCTCATGAATGTAACCATTCTAATTCATTCGTACGATCCATTCTAATTCGTTCATACGATCCATTCTAATTCGTTCATACGATCCATTCTAATTCATTCGCACGATCCATTCTAATTCATTTGTACGATCCATTTTAATTCATTCGCATGATCTATTCTAATTCATTCGTATGATACATTCGTGCGAATGAATTAGAATGGATCGTATGAATGAATTAGAATGGATCATAGGAATGATTTAGAATGGATTATGCGAATGAATTAGAATGGATCGTATGAATGAATTAGAATGGTTACATTCGTGCGAATGAATTAGAATGGATCGTACGAATGGTTTAGAATGGATCGTACGAATGGATTAGAATAGATCGTAGGAATGAATTAGAATGGATACATTCGAACGAATGAATTAGAATAGATCGTATGAATGAATTAGAATGGATCGTACGAATGGATTAGAATGGATCGTACGAATGGATTAGAATGTATCGTACGAATGAATTAGAATAGATCATACAAATGAATTAAAAAGGTTACATTCGTGACAATGAATAAGAATGGATCGTATGAACGAATTAGAATGGATCGTATGAATGAATTAGAATGGATACATTCATGCGAATAAATTAGAATGGATCGGACGAATGAATTAGAATTGATCGTGCGAATGAATTAGAATGGATCATACGATTGATATTGAATGAATCGTATGAATAAATTTCTAATTCAGTCGTATGAATGTATCCATTTTAATTCATTCGTACGATCTATTCTAATTCATACGATCCATTCTAATCCATTCGTACGATCCATTCTAATCCATTCGTACGATACATTCTAATTCATTCGTACAAATGTATCCATTCTAATTCATTCGTACGATCCATTCTAATTAATTCCTACGATCCATTCTAATTCATTCGCACGAATGTATCCATTCTAATTCACTTTCACGATCCATTCTAATTTATTTTTATGATCCATTCTAATTCATTCGTACGTCCATTCTAATTCATTCGCTCGATCCATTCTACTTCATTCGTACGATCCATTCTAATTCATTCGTACGATTTATTCTAACTCATTCCTACGATCTAATTCATTCGTATGATCCATTCTAATCCATTTGTACGATTCATTCTAATTCATTCGTATGATCCATTCTAATCCATTCGTACGATCCATTCTAATTCATTCGTACGAATGTATCCATTCTAATCCATTCGTACGATCCATTCTAATCCATTCGTACGATCCATTCTAATTCATTCGCACGAATGTAACCATTCTAATTCATTCATATGATCCATTCTAATCCATTCGTACGATCCATTCTAATTCATTCCTACGATCCATTCTAATTCATTCGCACGAATGTATCCATTCTAATTCATTTACACGATCCATTCTAATTCATTCCTAAGATCCATTCTAATTCATTCGTACGATCCATTCTAATTCATTCGCTCGAATGTATCCATTCTAATTCATTCGCACGATCCATTCTAATTCTTTCATATGATCCATTCTAATTTATTCGCACTAATGTATCCATTATAATTGATTCGTACAATCCATTCTAATTCATTCGCACGATCCATTCTAATTAATTCCTACGATCCATTCTAATTCATTCCTATGATCCATTCTAATTCATTTGCACGATCCATTCTAATTCATTCCTATGATCCATTCTAATTCATTTGTACGATCCATTCTAATTCATTCGCTCGAATGTATCCATTCTAATTCATTCGTACGATCCATTCTAATTCGTTCATACGATCCATTCTAAATCGTTCGTACGATCCATTCTAATTTGTTCGTACGATTCATTCTAATTCATTCGTACGATCCATTCTAATGCATTCGTACGATTCATTCTAATTCATTAGTACGATCCATTGTAATCCATTCGTACGATCCATTCTAATCCATTCGTACGATTCATTCTAATTCATTCGTATGATCCATTCTAACTCATTCGGTGGATCCATTCTAATGTATTCGTACGATTCATTCTAATTTATTCGCACGTACCATTCTAATTCATTTGCACGATCCATTCTAATTCATTCCTATGATCCATTCTAATTCGTTCGTACGATCAATTCTAATTCATTCGCTCGAATGTATCCATTCTAATTCATTCGTACGATCCATTATAATTCATTCGTACGATCAATTCTAATTCATTCTCACGAATGTAACCTTTCTAATTCATTTGTACGATCCATTCTAATTAGAAAGGTTACATTCGAGCGAATGAATTAGAATAGATCGTAGGAATGAATTAGAATGGATCATACGAATGAATTAGAATGGATCGTGCGAATGAATTAGAATGGATCGTACGAATGAATTAAAATGGATCGTACGAACGAATTAGAATGGATCGTACGAACGAATTAGAATGGATCGTACGAACGAATTAGAATGGATCGTACGAATGAATTAGAATGGATACATTCGAGCGAATGAATTAGAATGGATCGTACGAATGAATTAGAATGGATCATAGGAATGAATTAGAATGGATCGTGCAAATGAATTAGAATGGATACATTCGTGCGAATGAATTAGAATAGATCATACAGATAAATTAGAATGGATCGTACGAATGAATTAGAATGGATCGTGCGAATGAATAAGAATGAATCGTACGAATGAATTAGAATGGATAGTACGAATGAATTAGAATGGATACATTTGTACGAATGAATTTGAATGGATCGTACGAATGGATTAGAATAGATACATTTGTGCGAATGAATTAGATTGCATCGTATGAATGAATTTGTATGGATTGTACGAATGAATTAGAATGGATCGTACGAATGAATTAGAATGGATCATACGAATGAATTAGAATGGATACATTTGTGCGAATGAATTTGAATGGATTGCACGAATTGAATTAGAATGGATTATATGAATGAATTAGAATGGATCGTGCGAATGAATTAGAATTGATCATACGAATGAATTAGAATGGATCGTACGAATGAATTAGAATGGATCATATGAAAGAATTAGAATGGATCGTGCGAATGAATTAGAAAGGATCGTACGAATGAATTATAATGGATTGTACGAATGAATTAGAATGGATCATACAAATGAATTAGAATGGATTAAACAAATGAATTAGAAAGGTTACATTCATGAGAATGAATTAGAATGGATCGTACGAATGAATTAGAATGGATACATTCGGGCGAATGAATTAGAATGGATCGTACGAATGAATTAGAATGGATCATAAGAATGAATTAGAATGGATCGTGCAAATGAATTAGAATGGATATATTCTTGCGAATGAATTAGAATGGTTACATTCGTGCGAATGAATTAGAATGGATCATAGGAATGAATTAGAATGGATCGTGCGAATGAATTAGAATGGATCATAGGAATGAATTAGAATGGATCGTACGAATGAATTAGAATGGATCGTACGAATGAATTAGAATGGATACATTCGTGCGAATGAATTAGAATAAATCGTGCGAATAAATTAGAATGGATTGATCGTACGAATGAATTAGAATGGATCGTGCGAATGAATTAGAATGGATCGTGCGAATGAATTAGAATGGATCGTACGAATGAATTAGAATGGATCGAACAAATGAATTAGAATGGATACATTCGAGCGAATGAATTAGAATAGATCATAGGAATGAATTAGAATGGATCGTACGAATGAATTAGAATGGATCGTGCGAATGAATTAGAAAGGATCGTACGAATGAATTAGAATGGATATATTCGTGTGAATGAATTAGATTGCATCGTACGAATGAATTTGAATAGATTGTACGAATGAATTAGAATGGATCGTACGAATGAATTAGAATGGATCATGCGAATGAATTAGAATAGATCGTACGAATGAATTAGAATGGATCGTACGAATAAATTAGAATGGATCGTGCGAATAAATTAGAATGGATCGTACGAATGAATTAGAATGGATCGTACAAATGGATTAGAAAGGTTACATTTGTGAGAATAAATTAGAATTGATTGTACGAATGAATTAGAATGGATCGTACGAATGGATTAGAATGGATCGTACGAATGAATTAGAATGGATCTTGCGAATCAATTAGAATGGATTGTACGAATGAATTAGAATGGATACATTTGTGCGAATGAATTAGAATGGATCGTGCGAATGAATTAGAATGGATTGTACGAATGAATTAGAATGGATATATTTATGCGAATGAATTAGAATGGATCGAACGAATGAATTAGAATGGATACATTTGTGCGAATGAATTAGAATAGATCATACGAATGAATTAGAATGGATCGTACGAATGAATTAGAATGGATACATTTGTGCGAATAAATTAGAATGGATAGTATATTCGTGCAAATAAATTAGAATGGATCGTACGAATGAATTATAATGGATCCACCGAATGAGTTAGAAAGGATCATACGAATGAATTAGAATGGATCGTACGAATGAATTAGAATGGATTGTGCGAATGAATTAGAATGGATCGTATGAATGAAAAAGAATGGATCGTACGAATGGATTAGAATGGATCGTACGATGCAATCTAATTCATTCTAATTCATTCGCACGAATGTTTCTAATTCATTCACACGATCCATTCTAATTCATTCGTACGATCCATTCTAATTCATTCGCACGATCCATTCTTATTCATTCATACGATCCATTCTAATTCATTCGCACAATCCATTCTAATTCATTCGTACGATCCATTCAAATTCATTCGCACGATCCATTCTAATTCATTCGTATGATCCATTCTAATTCATTCGTACGATCCATTCTAATTCATTCGCACGATCCATTCTTATTCATTCATACGATCCATTCTAATTCATTCACACAATCCATTCTAATTCATTTGTACGATCCATTCTAATTCATTCGCACGATCCATTCTTATTCATTCATACGATCCATTCTAATTCATTCGCACAATCCATTCTAATTCATTCGTACGATCCATTCAAATTCATTCGCACGATCCATTCTAATTCATTCGTATGATCCATTCTAATTCATTCGTACGATCCATTCTAATTCTTTCGTACGAACCATTCTAATTCATTCGTACGATCCATTCTTATTCATTCGCACAAATGTATCTATTCTAATTCATTCGTACAATGCGTTCTAATCCATTCGTACGATCCATTCTAATCTTTTCGTACGATCCATTCTAATTCATTCGCACGAATGTAACCATTCTAATTCATTCGTACGATCCATTCTAATCCATTAGTACTATCCATTCTAATCCATTCGCACGAATGTATCTATTCTAATTCATTTGCACGACCCATTATAATTCATTCCAATGATCCATTCTAATTCGTTCGTACGATCCATTCTAATTCATTCACTCGAATGTATCCATTCTGATTCATTCGTACGATCCATTCTAATTCGTTCATACGATCCATTCTAATTCGTTCGTACGATCCATTCTAATTCGTTCATACGATCCATTCTAATTCATTCGCACGATCCATTCTAATTCATTTGTACGATCCATTTTAATTCATTGGCATGATCCATTCTAATTCATTCGTATGATACATTCGTGCGAATGAATTAGAATGGATCGTATGAATGAATTAGAATGGATCATAGGAATGAATTAGAATGGATCGTGCGAATGAATTAGAATGGATCGTACGAATGAATTAGAATGGATTGTGCGAATGAATTAGAATGGATCATATGAATGAATTAGAATGGTTACATTCGTGCGAATGAATTAGAATGGATCGTACAAATGGTTTGGAATGGATCGTACGAATGGATTAGAATGGATCGTACGAATGAATTAGAATGGATACATTCGAGCGAATGAATTAGAATGGATCGTACGAATGGATTAGAATGGATCGTACGAATGGATTCGAATGGATCGTACGAATGGATTAGAATGTATCGTACGAATGAATTAGAATGGATCATAGAAATGAATTAGAAAGGTTCCATTCGTGAGAATGAATAAGAATGGATCTTATGAACGAATTAGAATGGATCGTACGAATGAATTAGAATGGATACATTCGTGCGAATGAATTAGAATGGATCAGATGAATGAATTACAATTGATCATGCGAATGAATTAGAATGGATCATACGATTGAATTTGAATGGATCTTATGAATAAATTTCTAATTCAGTCGTATGAGTGTATCCATTTTAATACATTCATTCGATCTATTCTAATTCGTACGATCCATTCTAATCCATTCGTACGATCCATTCTAATCCATTCATTTGATCCATTCTAATTCATTCGTACGATCCATTCTAATTCATTCGTACAAATGTATCCATTCTAATTCATTCGTACGATCCATTTTAATTAATTCCTACGATCCGTTCTAATTCATTCGCACGATTGTATCCATTTTAATTCATTTGCACGATCCATTCTAATTCGTTCCTATGATCCATTCTAATTCATTCGTACGATCCATTCTAATTCATTCGCTCGATCCATTCTAATTCATTCGTACGATCCATTCTAATTCATTCGTATGATTCATTCTAACTCATTCCTACGATCTAATTCATTCGTATGATCCATTCTAATCCATTCGTATGATGCACTCTAATTCATTCGTATGATCCATTCTAATCCATTCGTACGATCTATTCTAATTCATTCATACGAATGTATCCGTTCTAATCCATTCGTATGAACTATTCTAATCCATTCGTATGATCTATTCTAATTCATTCGCACGAATGTAACCATTCTAATTCATTGATATGATCCATTTTAATCCATTCGTACGATCCATTCTAATTCATTCCTACGATCCATTCTAATTCATTCGCACGAATGTATCCACTCTAATTCATTTGCACGATCCATTCTAATTCATTCCTATGATCCATTCTAATTCATTCGTACGATCCATTCTAATTCATTCGCTCGAATGTATCCATTGTAATTCATTCGCACGATCATTCTAATTCTTTCATATGATCCATTCTAATTCATTCGCACGAATGTATCCATTATAATTCATTCGTACAATCCATTCTAATTCATTCGCACGATCCATTCTAATTCATTCCTACGATTCATTCTAATTCAATCGTATGATCTATTCTAATTCATTCGCACGAATGTATCCATTCTAATTCATTTGCACGATCCATTCTACTTCATTCCTATGATCCATTCTAATTCATTCGTATGATCCATTCTAATTCATTCGCTCGAATGTATCCATTCTAATTCATTCGTACGATCCATTCTAATTCGTTCATACGATCCATTCTAATTCGTTCGTACGATCCATTCTAATTCGTTCGTACGATTCATTCTAATTCATTCGTACGATCCATTCTAATGCATTCGTACGATTCATTCTAATTCATTAGTACGATCCATTCTAATCCATTCGTACGATCCATTCTAATCAATTCGTACGATCCATTCTAATTCATTCGTATGATCCATTCTAACTCATTCGGTGGAACCATTCTAATGCATTCGTACGATTCATTCTAATTCATTCGCACGTTCCATTCTAATTCATTTGCACGATCCATTCTAATTCATTCCTATGATCCATTCTAATTCGTTCGTACGATCAATTCTAATTCATTCGCTCGAATGTATCTATTCTAATTCATTAGTACAATCCATTATAATTCATTCGTACGATCAATCCTAATTCATTCTCACGAATGTAACCTTTCTAATTCATTTGTACGATCCATTCTAATTAGAAAGGTTACATTCGAGCGAATAAATTAGAATAGATCGTAGGAATGAATTAGAATGGATCATACGAATGAATTAGAATGGATCGTGCGAATGAATTAGAATGGATCGTATGAATGAATTAGAATGGATCGTATGAACGAATTAGAATTGATCGTACGAACCAATTAAAATGGATCGTACGAACGACTTAGAATAGATCGTACGAACGAATTAGAATGGATCGTACGAATGAATTAGAATGGATACATTCGAGCGAATGAATTAGAATGGATCGTACAAATGAATTAGAATGGATCATAGGAATGAATTAGAATGGATCATACAAATGAATTAGAATGGATGAATTCGTGCGAATGAATTAGAATAGATCATACGAATGAATTAGAATGGATCGTACGAATGAATTAGAATGCATCGTGCGAATGAATTAGAATGAATCGTACAAATGAGTTAGAATGGATCGTACGAATGAATTAGAATGGATACATTTGTACGAATGAATTTGAATGGATCGTACGAATAGATTAGAATAGATACATTTGTGCGAATGAATTAGATTGCATCATACGAATGAATTTGAATGGATTGTACGAATGAATTAGAATGGATCGTACGAATGAATTAGAATGGATAAATTCGAGCGAATGAATTAGAATGGATACATTTGTGCGAATGAATTTGAATGGATTGCACGAATTGAATTAGAATGGATCATATGAATGAATTAGAATGGATCGTGCGAATGAATTAGAATTGATCATACGAATGAATTAGAATGGATTGTACGAATGAATTAGAATGGATCATATGAAAGAATTAGTATGGATCGTGCGAATAAATTAGAGAGGATCGTACGAATGAATTAGAATGGATTGTACGAATGAATTAGAATGGATCATACAAATGAATTAGAATGGATCAAACAAATGAATTAGAAAGGTTACATTCATGAGACTGAATTAGAATGGATCGTACGAATGAATTAGAATGGATCGTACGAATGAATTAGAATGGATACATTCGAGCGAATGAATTAGAATGGATCGTACGAATGAATTAGAATGGATCATAAGAATGAATAAGAATGGATCGTGCAAATGAATTAGAATTGATACATTCGTGCGAATGAATTAGAATGGATCATAGGAATGAATTAGAATGGATCGTACGAATGAATTAGAATGGTTACATTCGTGCGAATGAATTAGAATGGATCATAGGAATGAATTAGAACGGATCGTGCGAATGAATTAGAATGGATGGTACGAATGAATTAGAATGGATCTTACGAATGAATTAGAATGGATCATACGAATGAATTAGAATGGATACATTCGTGCGAATGAATTAGAATAGATCGTGCGAATAAATTAGAATGGATCGATCGTACGAATGAATTAGAATGGATCGTGCAAATGAATTAGAATGGATCATACGAATGAATTAGAATGGATCGTACGAATGAATTAGAATGGATCGAACAAATGAATTAGAATGGATACATTCGAGCGAATGAATTAGAATAGATCGTAGGAATGAATAAGAATGGATCGTATGAATGAATTAGAATGGATCATGCGAATGAATTAGAAAGGATCGTACGAATGAATTAGAATGGATATATTCGTGCGAATGAATTAGATTGCATCGTACGAATGAATTTGAATAGATTGTACGAATTAATTAGAATGTTTCATACGAATGAATTAGAATGGATCATACGAATGAATTAGAATGGATCGTATGAATTAATTAGAATGGATTGTGCGAATGAATTAGAATGGATCGTATGAATGAATAAGAATGGATCATACGAATGGATTAGAATGGATCGTACGATGCAATCTAATTCATTCTAATTCATTCGCACGAATGTTTCTAGTTCATTCACACGATCCATTCTAATTCATTCGTACGATCCATTCTAATTCATTCACACGATCCATTCTTATTCATTCATACGATCCATTCTAATTCATTCGCACAATCTATTCTAATTCATTCGTACAATCCATTCTAATTCATTCGTATGATCCATTCTAACTCATTCGGTGGATCCATTCTAATTCATTCGTACGATCCATTCAAATTCATTCGTACGATGCAATCTAATTCATTCGCACAAATGTATCTATTCTAATTCATTCGTACGAATGTATCCATTCTAATCCATTCATACGATCCATTCTAATCCATTCGTACGATCCATTCTAATTCATTCGCACGAATGTAACCTTTCTAATTCATTCGTACGATCCATTCTAATTCATTCGTATGATCCATTCTAATTCATTCGTAAGATCCATTCTAATTCATTCGTACGATCTATTCTAATTCGTTCATACGATCCATTTTAATTCGTTCATACGATCCATTCTAATTCGTTCGTACGATCCATTCTAATTTATTTGTACGATCCATTTTAATTCATTCGCATGATCCATTCTAATTCATTCGTACGATCCATTCTAATTCATTCATACTATCTATTATAATTCTTTCCTACGATCTATTCTAATTCATTCGCTCGAATGTATCCATTCTAATTCATTCGTACGATCCTTTCTTATTCATTCGTATGATCCATTCAAATTCATTCGCATGATCCATTCTAATTCATTCGTATGATCCATTCTAATTCATTCTCACGAATGTAACCTTTCTAATTCATTTGTATGATCCATTCTAATTTATTCGTACGATCCATTCTAATCCATTCGTACGATCCATTCTAATCCATTCGTACGATCCATTCTAATTCATTCGCACGAATTTATCCTTTCTAATCCATTCTAATTCATTCGCTCGAATGTATCCATTCTAATTCATTCATCCGATCCATTCTAATTCATTCGCACGTATGTATCCATTCTAATTCATTCGTACAATCTATTCTAATTCATTCGCACGGTCCATTCTAATTCATTCGTACGCTCAATTCTAATTCATTCGTACGATCCATTCTAATTCATTCGCTCGAATGTATCCATTCTAATTCATTTGTACGATCCATTCTAATTCATTCGTACGATCCATTCTAATTCATTCTCACGAATGTAATCTTTCTAATTCATTTGTATGATCCATTCTAATTCATTCGTACGATCCATTCTAATCCATTCGTACGATCCATTCTAATCCATTCGTACGATCCATTATAACTCATTCGTACGATTCATTTTAATTCATTCGCTCGAAAGTATCCATTCTAATCCATTCTAATTCATCGCACGAATCCGTTCTAATTCATTCGCACAAATGTATCCATTCTAATTAATTCGTGCGAATGAATTAGAACGGATTCGTGCGATGAATTAGAATAGATCGTACGAATGAATTAGAATGGATCGTATGAATGGATTAGAATGGATCTTACGAATGTATTAGATTGGATCGTACGAATGAATTAGAATGGATCATACAAATGAATTAGAAAGGTTACATTCTTGAGAATGAATTAGAATGGACCGAACGAATGAATTAGAATGGATCGTACGAATGAATTAGAATGGATACATTCGAGCGAATGAATTAGAATGGATCGTACGAATGAATTAGAATGAATCATACGAATGAATTAGAATGGATCGTGCGAATGAATTAGAATGGATTGTATGAATGAATTAGAATGGATACATTCGTGCGAATGAATTAGAATGGATCGGACGAATGAATTCGAATGGATCGTACGAATGAATTAGAATGGATACATTCGAGCAAATAAATTAGAATGGATACATTCGAGCGAATGAATTAGAATGGATTAGAATGGATACATTCGTGCGAATGAATTAGAATGGATCGTACGAATGAATTAGAATGGATCGTACGAATGGATTAGAATGGATCGTACGAATGGATTAGAATGGATCATACAAATGAATTAGATAGGTTACATTCGTGAGAATGAATTAGAATGGATCATACGAATGAATTAGAATGGATCATGCGAATGAACTTGAATGGATCGTACGAATGAATAAGAATGGATCGTACGAATGAATTAGAATGGATACATTCGAGCGAATGAATTAGAATAGATCATAGGAACGAATTAGAATGGATCATACGAATGAATTAGAATGGATCGTGCGAATGAATTAGACGATCCATTCTAATCCATTCGTACGATCCATTCTAATTCATTTGCACAAATGTAACCATTCTAATTCATTCGTACGATCCATTCTAATTCATTCGTACGATCCATTCTAATTCATTTGTACGAATGTATCCATTCTAATTCATTCGCACGATCCATTCTAATTTATTTGTATGAACCATTCTAATTCATTCGTACGATCCATTCTAATTCATTCGCACAAATGTATCAATTCTAATTCATTCGTATGATCCATTCTAATTCATTCGCACGATCCATTCTAATTCATTCGTACGATCCATTCTAATTCATTCGCACAAATGTATCCATTCTAATGCATTCGTACGATCCATTCTAATTAATTCGTACGATCCATTCTAATCCATTCGTACGATCCATTCTAATTCATTCGTACGATCCATTCTAATTCATTCTCACAAATGTAACCTCTCTAATTCATTTGTATGATCCATTCTAATTCATTCGTACGATCCATTCTAATTCATTCGTACGATCCATTCCAATTGATTCGTATGATCCATTCTAATTTATTCGTTCAAATATATCCATTCTAATTCATTCGCACGATCCATTTTAATTCATTCGTACGATCTATTCTAATTCATTCGTATGATCAATTCTAATTTATTCGTACAATCCATTCTAATTCAGTCGTATGAATGTATCATACGAATGAATTAGAATGGATCAAGCGAATGAATTAAAATAGATCGTACAAATGAATTAGAATGGATCGTGCGAATGAATTAGAATGAATCGTACGAATGACTTAGAATGGATCGTACGAATGAATTAGATTGGATCGTGCGAATGAATTAGAATGGATCGTACGAATGAATTAGAATGGATTTATTTGAACGAATAAATTAGAATAGATCGTACGAATGGATTAGAATGGATCGTACGAATGGATTTGAATGGATCGTACGAATGAATTAGAATGGATCATACAAATGAATTAGAATGGATATATTTGTGCAAATGAATTAGAATCGATTGTACGAATGAATTAGAATGGATCGTACGAATGAATTAGAATGGATTGTGCGAAAGAATTAGAATGGATCGTACGAATGAATCAGAATGGATACATTTGTGCGAATGAGTTAGAATGGATCATACGAATGAATTAGAATGGATCGTACGAATGAATTAGAATGGATCGTACGAATGAATTAGAATGGATCGCGCGAACGAATTAGAATGGATCGTACGAACGAATTAGAATGGATCGTACGAACGAATTAGAATGGATCGTACGAATGGATTAGAATGGATCGTACGAATGGATCATGCGAATGAATTAGAATGGATCGTACGAATGAATTACAATGGATCGTACGAATGAATTTGAATGGATCGTACGAATGAATTAGAATGGATCATAGGATTGAATTAGAATGGATCGTGCAAATGAATTAGAATGGATACATTCGTGCGAATGAATTAGAATGGATTGTAGGAATGAATTAGAATGGATCGTACGAATGAATTAGAATGGTTACATTCGTGCGAATGAATTAGAATGGATCGTACGAATGGATTAGAATGGATCGTACAAATGAATTAGAAAGGTTACATTTGTGAGAATGAATTAGAATGGATCGTACGAATGGATTAGAATGGATCGTACGTATGGATTAGAATGGATCGTACGAACGAATTAGAATGGATCGTACGAACGAATTAGAATGGATCGTATGAACGAATTAGAATGGATCGTACGAATGAATTAGAATGGATCGTAAGAATGAATTAGAATAGATCATAGGAATGAATTAGAACGGATCGTGCAAATGAATTAGAATGGATGCATTCGTGTGAATGAATTAGAATGGATCGAGGGAATGAATTAGAATGGATCGTACGAATGAATTAGAATGGTTACATTCGTGCGAATGAATTAGAATAGATCGTACGAATGGATTAGAATGGATCGTACGAATGGATTAGAACGCATTGTACGAATGAATTAGAATAGATACATTTGTGCGAATGAATTAGATTGCATCGTACGAATGAATTTGAATGGATTGTACGAATGAATTAGAATGGATCGTACGAATGAATTAGAATGGATCATGCGAATGAATTAGAATAGATCGTACGAATGAATTAGAATGGAGCGTACGAATAAATTAGAATGGATCGTGCGAATGAATTAGAATAGATCGTACGAATGAATTAGAATGGATCCACCGAATGAGTTAGAATGAATTAGAATGGATCCACCGAATGAGTTAGATCGTACGAATGAATTAGAATGGATCGTACGAATGAATTAGAATGGATCGTACGAATGAATTAGAATGGATACGTTCGAGCGAATGAATTAGAAAGGATCGTACAAATGAATTAGAATGGATCGTACGAATGAATTAGAATGGATCGTACGAATGGATTAGAACGCATTGTACGAATGAATTAGAATGGATCGTACGAATGGATTAGAATGGATCGTACGAATGAATTAGAATGGATCGTACGAATGAATTAGAATGGATACATTCGAGCGAATGAATTGGAATGGATTATACGAATGAATTAGAATGGATCATAGGAATGAATTAGAATGGATCGTGCAAATGAATTAGAATGGATACATTCGTGCGAAGGAATTAGAGTGGATCGTAGGAATGAATTAGAATGGATCGTACGAATAAATTAGAATGGTTACATTCATGCGAATGAATTAGAATGGATCGTACGAATGGATTAGAATGGATCGTACGAATTAGAATGGATCGTACGAATGAATTAAAATGGATACATTCATACGACTGAATTAGAATGGATCATGTGAATTAATTAGAATGGATCGTACGAATGAATTTGAATGGATACATTTGTGCGAATGAATCTGAATGGATTGTATGAATGAAAATTACAATGGATCGTACGAATGGATTAGAACGGATCGTACGAATGAATTAGAATGGATCATACAGATGAATTTGGAAGGTTACATTCGTGAGAATGAATTAGAATGGTTCGTACGAATGAATTTGAATGGATCATTCGAATGAATTTGAATGGATCGTACGAATGAATTAGAATGGATCGTACGAATGAATTAGAATGGATCGTACGAATGAATTAGAATGGATCATGCGAATGAATTAGAATGAATCGTACGAATGCATTAGAATGGATCATACAAATGAATTAAAATGGATCTTACAAATGAATTGGAATGGATCGTATGAATGAATTAGAATACATCATGTGAATGAATTAGAATGGATCGTATGTTTGAATTAGATTGGATTGTGCGAATGAATTAGAATGGATCGTACGAATGAATTAGAATGGATCGTGCGAATGAATTAGAATGGATCGTACGAATAAATTTGAATAGATCGTACGAATGAATTAGAATGTATCGGACGAATGAATAAGAATGGATCGTACGAATGAATTAGAATGGATCGTGTGAATGAATTAGAATGAATCGTACGAATGCATCAGAATGGATCGTACGAATGAATTAGAATGAATCGTACGAACGAATTAGAATGGATCGTACGAACGAATTAGAATGGATCGTACGAATGAATTTGAATGGATACATTCGAGCGAATGAATTACAATGGATACATTCGTACGAATGAATTAGAATGGATCGCACGAATGAATTAGAATGTATTGTATGAATAAATTAGAATGGATCATTGGAATGAATTAGAATGGATCGTGCAAATGAATTAGAAAGGATCGTACGAATGAATTAGAATGGATATATTCGTGCGAATGAATTAGAATGGATCGTACGAATAAACTAGACTGGATCGTACGAATAAATTAGAATGGATACATTAATGCAAATGAATTAGAATGGATCATACGAATGAATTAGAATGGATCATACGAATGAGTTAGAATGGATCGTACGAATGAATTCGAATGGATCACATGAATGAATTAGAATGTTACATTCGTGCGAATGAATTAGAATGGATCATACGAATGGATTAGAATAGATCGTACGAATGGATTAGAACGCATTGTACAAATGAATTAGAATAGATACATTTGTGCGAATGAATTAGATTGGATCGTACGAATGAATTTGAATGGATTGTACGAATGAATTAGAATGGATCGTACGAATGAATTAGAATAGATCGTGCGAATGAATTAGAATGGATCGTACAAATGAATTAGAATGGATCGTGCGAATGAATAAGAATGGATCGTACGAATGAATTAGAATGGATACATTTGTGCGAATGAATTAGAATGGATCGTACGAATGGATTAGAATGGATCGTACGAATGGATTAGAATGGATCATACAAATGAATTAGAAAGGTTACATTCGTGAGAATGAATTAGAATGGATCGTACGAATGAATTAGAATGGATCATAAGAATGAATTAGAATGGATCATACGAATGAATTAGAATGGATACATTTGTGCGAATGAATTAGAATGGATCGTGCGAATGAATTAGAATGGATCGTACGAATGAATTAGAATGGATATATTTATGCGAATGAATTAGAATGAATCGTACGAATGCATTAGAATGGATCGTACGAATGAATTAGAATGGATACATTCGTACGAATGAATTAGAATCGATCGTACGAATAAATTAGAATAGATCGTGCGAATGAATTAGAATGGATCATGCTAATGAATTAGAATGGATCGTATGAATGAATTAGAATGGATCATAGGAATGAATTAGAATGGATCGTACGAATGTATTAGAATGGATCGTACGAATGAATTAGAATGGATCATACAAATGAATTAGAAAGGTTACATTCGTGAGAATGAATTAGAATGAATCGTACGAATGAATTAGAATGGATCGTGCGAATGAATTAGAATTGATCATACGAATGAATTAGAATGGATCGTACGAATGGATTAGAACGAATTGTACGAATGAATTAGAATAGATACATTTGTGCGAATGAATTAGATTGCATCGTACGAATCAATTTCAATGGATTGTATGAATGAATTAGAATGGATCGTACGAATGAATTAGAATGGATCATGCGAATGAATTAGAATGGATCGTACGAATAAATTAGAATGGATCGTGCGAATGAATTAGAATGGATCGTACGAATGAATTAGAATGGATCCACCGAATGAGTTAGAATGAATCATGCGAATGAATTAGAATGGATCATCCGAATGAATTAGAATGGATATATTCGTGCGAATGAATTAGAATGGATCAGACGAATGAATTAGAATTGATCGTGCGAATGAATTAGAATTTATCATACGGTTGAATAGAATGGATCGTACGAATGAATTTGAATGGATCATACAAATGAATTAGAATGGATACATTCGTGTGAATGAATTAGAATGGATCGTAGGAATGAATTAGAATGGATCGTACGAATGAATTAGAAAGGTTACATTCGTGCGAATGAATTAGAATGGATCGTACGAATGGATTAGAATGGATCGTACGAATGGATTAGAACGCATTGTACGAATGAATTAGAATAGAAACATTTGTGCAAATGAATTAGATTGCATCGTACGAATGAATTTGAATGGATTGTATGAATGAATTAGAATGGATCGTACGAATGAATTAGAATGGATCACGCGAATGAATTAGAATAGATCGTACGAATGAATTAGAATGGATCGTACGAATAAATTAGAATGGATCGTACGAATGAATTAGAATGGATACATTTGTGCGAATGAATTAGAATGGATCGTGCGAATGAATTAGAATGGATCGTACGAATGAATTAGAATGGATATATTTATGCGAATGAATTAGAATGAATCGTACGAATGCATTAGAATGGATCATACGAATGAATTAGAATGGATACATTCGTACGAATGAATTAGAATGGATCGTACGAATAAATTAGAATGGATCGTGCGAATGAATTAGAATGGATCATGCTAATGAATTAGAATGGATCGTATGAATGAATTAGATTGGATCATAGGAATGAATTAGAATGAATCGTACGAATGTATTAGAATGGATTGTACGAATGAATTAGAATGGATCATACAAATGAATTAGAAAGGTTACATTCGTGAGAATGAATTAGAATGGATTGTACGAATGAATTAGAATGGATTGTGCGAATGAATTAGAATGAATCGTACGAATACATTAGAATGGATCGTACGAATGAATTAGAATGGATACATTCGTGCGAATGAATTAGAATGGATCGTACGAATGAATTAGAATGGATTGTACGAATGAATTAGAATGGATCGTACAAATGAATTAAAATGGTTACATTCGTGCGAATGAATTAGAATGGATCGTACGAATGACTTAGAATAGATCGTGCGAATGAATTAGAATTGATCATACGAATGAATTAGAATGGATCGTACGAATGGATTAGAACGCATTGTACGAATGAATTAGAATAGATACATTTGTGCGAATGAAATAGATTGCATCGTACGAATCAATTTCAATGGATTGTATGAATGAATTAGAATGGATCGTACGAATGAATTAGAATGGATCATGCGAATGAATTAGAATGGATCGTACGAATAAATTAGAATGGATCGTGCGAATGAATTAGAATGGATCGTACGAATGAATTAGAATGGATCCACCGAATGAGTTAGAATGAATCATGCGAATGAATTAGAATGGATCATACGAATGAATTAGAATGGATACATTCGTGCGAATGAATTAGAATGGATCGGACGAATGAATTAGAATTGATCGTGCGAATGAATTAGAATTTATGATACGGTTGAATAGAATGGATCGTACGAATGAATTTGAATGGATCATACAAATGAATTAGAATGGATACATTCGTGTGAATGAATTAGAATGGATCGTAGGAATGAATTAGAATGGATCGTACGAATGAATTAGAATGGTTACATTCGTGCGAATGAATTAGAATGGATCGTACGAATAGATTAGAATGGATCGTACGAATGGATTAGAACGCATTGTACGAATGAATTAGAATAGATACATTTGTGCGAATGAATTAGATTGCATCGTACGAATGAATTTGAATGGATTGTATGAATGAATTAGAATGGATCGTACGAATGAATTAGAATGGATCACGCGAATGAATTAGAATAGATCGTACGAATGAATTAGAATGGATCATACGAATAAGTTAGAATGGATCGTGCGAATGAATTTGAATTGATCGTACGAATGAATTAGAATGGATCCACCGAATGAGTTAGAATGGATCATACGGATGAATTAGAATGGATCGTACGAATGAATTAGAATGGATACGTTCGAGCGAATGAATTAGAATGGATCGTACAAATGAATTAGAATGGATCGTACGAATGAATTAGAATGGATTGTACGAATGGATTAGAACGCATTGTACGAATGAATTAGAATGGATCGTACGAATGGATTAGAATGGATCGTACGAATGAATTAGAATGGATCTTACGAATGAATTAGAATGGACACATTCGAGCGAATGAATTAGAATGGATTGTACGAATGAATTAGAATGGATCATAGGAATGAATTAGAATGGATCGTGCAAATGAATGAGAATGGATACATTCATGCGAATGAATTAGAATGGATCGTAGGAATGAATTAGAATGGATCGTACGAATGAATTAGAATGGTTACATTCATGCGAATGAATTAGAATGGATCGTACGAATGGATTAGAATGGATCGTACAAATGGATTAGAATGGATCGTACGAATTAGAATGGATCATACGAATGAATTAAAATGGATACATTCATACGACTGAATTAGAATGGATCATGTGAATTAATTAGAATGGATCGTACGAATGAATTTGAATGGATACATTTGTGCGAATGAATCTGAATGGATTGTATGAATGAATTACAATGGATCGTACGAATGGATTAGAACGGATCGTACGAATGAATTAGAATGGATCATACAAATAAATTAGAAATGTTACATTCGTAAGAATGAATTAGAATGGATCGTACGAATGAATTAGAATGGATCATGCGAATGAATTTGAATGGATTGTACGAATGAATTAGAATGGATCGTACGAATGAATTAGAATGGATCGTGCGAATGAATTAGAATGAATCGTACGAATGCATTAGAATGGATCATACAAATGAATTAAAATGGATCGTACAAATGAATTGGAATGGATCGTACGAATGAATTAGAATACATCATGTGAATGAATTAGAATGGATCGTACGTTTGAATTAGATTGGATTGTGCGAATGAATTAGAATGGCTCGTACGAATGAATTAGAATGGATCGTGCGAATGATTTAGAATGGATCGTATGAATAAATTTGAATAGATCGTACGAATGAATTAGAATGAATCGGACGAATGAATCAGAATGGATCGTACGAATGAATTAGAATGGATCGTGTGAATGAATTAGAATGAATCGTATGAATGCATTAGAATGGATCGTACGAATGAATTAGAATGAATCGTACGAACGAATTAGAATTGATCGTACGAACAAATTAGAATGGATCGTACGAATGAATTTGAATGGATATATTCGAGCGAATGAATTACAATGGATACATTCGTACGAATGAATTAGAATGGATCGCACGAATGAATTAGAATAGATTGTATGAATAAATTAGAATGGATCATAGGAATGAATTAGAATGGATTGTGCAAATGAATTAGAAAGGATCGTACGAATGAATTAGAATGGATATATTCGAGCGAATGAATTAGAATGGATCGTACGAATAAATTAGACTGGATCGTACGAATAAATTAGAATGGATCGTATGAATGAATTAGAATGGATCATACGAATGAATTAGAATGGATCGTACGAATGAATTCGAATGGATCATATGAATGAATTAGAATGGTTACATTCGTGCGAATGAATTAGAATGGATCATACGAATGGATTAGAATGGATCGTACAAATGGATTAGAACGCATTGTACGAATGAATTAGAATAGATACATTTGTGCGAATTAATTAGATTGGATTGTACGAATGAATTTGAATGGATTGTACGAATGAATTAGAATGGATCGTACAAATAAATTAGAATAGATCGTGCGAATGAATAAGAATGGATCGTACGAATGAATTAGAATGGATCGTGCGAATGAACAAGAATGGATCGTACGAATGAATTATAATGGATACATTTGTGCGAATGAATTAGAATGGATCGTACGAATGGATTAGAATGGATCGTACGAATGGATTAGAATGGATCGTACGAATGAATTAGAATGGATCATACAAATGAATTAGAAAGGTTACATTCGTGAGAATGAATTAGAATGGATCGTGAGAATGAATTAGAATGGATCGTGAGAATGAATTTGAATGGATTGTACGAATGAATTAGAATGGATCGTACGAATGAATTAGAATGGATCGTGCGAATGAATTAGAATGAATCATACGAATGCATTAGAATGGATCATACAAATGAATTAAAATGGATCGTACAAATGAATTGGAATGGATCGTACGAATGAATTAGAATACATCATGTGAATGAATTAGAATGGATCGTACGTTTGAATTAGATTGGATTGTGCGAATGAATTAGAATGGATCGTACGAATGAATTAGAATGGATCGTGCAAATGATCGTGTGAATGAATAAGAATGAATCGTACGAATGCATTAGAATGGATCGTACGAATGAATTAGAATGGATACATTTGTGCGATTGAATTAGAATGGATTGTGCGAATGAATTAGAATGGATCGTACGAATGAATTAGAATGGATATATTTATGCGAATGAATTAGAATGAATCGTACGAATGCATTAGAATGGATCGTACGAATGAATTAGAATGGATACATTCGTACGAATGAATTAGAATGGATCGTACGAATAAATTAGAATGGATCATGCGAATGAATTACAATGGATCGTGCGAATGAATTAGAATGGATCGTATGAATGAATTAGAATGGATCATAGGAATGAATTAGAATGGATCGTACGAATGAATTAGAATGGATCGTACGAATGAATTAGAATTGATCATACAAATGAATTAGAAAGTATACATTCGTGAGAATGAATTAGAATGGATCGTACGAATGAATTAGAATGGATTGTGCGAATGAATTAGAATGAATCGTACGAATGCATTAGAATGGATCGTACGAATGAATTAGAATCGATACATTCGTGCGAATGAATTAGAATGGATCGTACGAATGAATTAGAATGGATTGTACGAATGAATTAGAATGGATCGTACGAATGAATTAGAATGGTTACATTCGTGCGAATGAATTAGAATGGATCGTACGAATGAATTAGAATGGATTGTGCGAATGAATTAGATTTGATCATACGAATGAATTAGAATGGATCGTACGAATGGATTAGAACGCATTGTACGAATGAATTAGAATAGATACATTTGTGCGAATGAATTAGATTGCATCATACGAATCAATTTGAATGGATTGTATGAATGAATTAGAATGGATCGTACGAATGAATTAGAATGGATGATCCGAATGAATTAGAATGGATCGTACGAACAAATTAGAATGGCTCGTGCGAATGAATTAGAATGGATCGTACGAATGAATTAGAATGGATCCACCGAATGAGTTAGAATGAATCATGCGAATGAATTAGAATGGATCATACGAATGAATTAGAATGGATACATTCGTGCGAATGAATTAGAATGGATCGGACGAATGAATTAGAATTGATCGTGCGAATGAATTAGAATGTATGATACGATTGAATAGAATGGATCGTACGAATGAATTAGAATGGATCATACAAATGAATTAGAAAGGTTACATTCGTGAGAATGAATTAGAATGGATCGTACGAATGAATTAGAATGGATCATGCGAATGAATTTGAATGGATCGTACGAATGAATTAGAATGGATCGAACGAATGAATTAGAATGGATATATTCGAGCGAATGAATTAGAATAGATCGTAGGAATGAATTAGAATGGATCATACGAATGAATTAGAATGGATCGTGCGAATGAATTAGAATGGATTGTACGAATGAATTAGAATGCATACATTCGTGCGAATGAATTAGAAAGGATCGAGGAATGGATATATTTTTGCGAATAAATTAGAATGGATCGAACGAATGAATTAGAATGGATACATTTGTGCAAATGAATTAGAATGGATCGTACGAATGAATTAGAATGGATACATTTGTGCGAATGAATTAGAATGGATCGTACGAATGAATTAGAATGGATTGTACGAATGAATTAGAATGGATACATTCAAGCGAATGAATTAGAATGGATCGTACGAATGAATTAGAATGGATCATAGGAATGAATTAGAATGGATCGTGCAAATGAATTAGAATGGATCGTACGAATGAATTAGAGTGGATCGAACGAATGAATTAGAATGGTTACATTCGGGCGAATGAATTAGAATGGATCGTACGAATGGATTAGAATGGATCGTACGAATGGATTAGAACTCATTGTACGAATGAATTAGAATAGATACATTTGTGCGAATGAATTAGATTGCGTCGTACGAATGAATTTGATTGGATTGTACGAATAAAATAGAATGGATCGTACGAATGAATTAGAATGGATCATGCGAATGAATTAGAATAGATCGTATGAATGAATTAGAATGGATCGTGCGAACGAATTAGAATGGATCATATGAACGAATTAGAATGGATCGTATGATTGAATTAGAATGGATACATTCGAGCGAATGAATTAGAATGGATCGTACGATGCAATCTAATTCATTCGCACGATCCATTCTAATTTATTCGTACGATCGATTCTAATTCATTCGTATGATCCATTCTAATTTATTCGTTCAAATATATCCATTCTAATTCATTCGTACGATCCATTCTAATTTATTCCCACGATCCATTCTAATTCATTCGCACGAATGTATCCATTCTAACTCAGTTGCACGATCTATTCTAATTCATTCCTATGATCCATTCTAATTCATTCGTACGATCCATTCTAATTCATTCGTCCGATCCATTCAAATTCATTCGTACGATGCAATCTAATTCATTCGCACAAATGTATCTATTCTAATTCATTCGTACAATGCGTTCTAATCCATTCGTACGATCCATTCTAATCCATTTGTACGATCCATTCTAATTTATTTGTATGATCCATTCTAATTCATTCGTACGATCCATTCTAATTCATTTGCATGAATGTATCCATTCTAATTCATTCGTACAATCCACTCTAATTCATTCACACGATCCATTCTAATTCATTCGTATGATCCATTCTAATTCATTCCTATGATCTATTCTAATTCATTCGCTCGAATGAATCCATTCTAATTCATTCGTTCGATCCATTCTAATTCATTCGTACGATCCATTCAAATTCATTCGCATGATCCATTCTAATTCATTCGTACGATCCATCCTAATTCATTCTGACGAATGTAACCTTTCTAATTCATTTGTATGATCCATTATAATTCATTCGTACGATCCATTCTAATCCATTCGTATGATCCATTCTAATCCATTCGTACGATCCATTCTAATCCATTCGTACGATCCATTCTAATTCATTCTCACAAATGTAACCTGTCTAATTCATTTGTACGATCCATTCTAATTCATTCGTACGATCCATTCTAATTCATTCGTATGATCCATTCTAATTCATTCGCACAAATATATCCATTCTAATTCATTCGTACGATCCATTCTAATTCATTCGCACGATCCATTCTAATTCATTTGTACGATCCATTCTAATTCATTCGCACGATCCATTCTAATTCATTCGTACGATCCATTCTAATTCATTCGCACGAATGTATCCATTCTAATGCATTCGTACGATCCATTCTAATTCATTCGTACGATCCATTCTAATTCATTCTCACAAATGTAACCTTTCTAATTCATTTGTACGATCCATTCTAATTCATTCGTACGATCCATTCTAATCCATTCGTACGATCCATTCTAATCCATTCGTACGATCCATTCTAATTCATTCGCACGAATGTAACCATTCTAATTCATTTGTACGATCCATTCTAATTCATTCCTACGATCCATTCTAATTCATTCGCACGAATGTATATATTCTAATTCATTTGCACGATCCATTCTAATTCATTCCTATGATCCATTCTAATTCATTCATATGATCCATTCTAAATCATTCGCTCGAATATATCCATTCTAATTCATTCGTATGATCCATTCTAATTCGTTCGTACGATCCATTCTAATTCGTTCGTACGATCCATTCTAATTAATTCGCACGATCCATTCTAATTCATTTGTACGATCCATTTTAATTCATTCGCATGATCCATTCTAATTCATTCGTATGATACATTCGTGCGAATGAGTTAGAATGGATCATACGAATGAATTAGAATGGATCGTACGAATGAATTAGAATGGATTGTGCGAATGAATTAGAATGGAATGTAAGAATGAATTAGAACGGATCGTACTAATGAATTAGAATGGATCCATTCGTACAAATGAATTAGAATGGATCGTACGAATGAATTAGAAAGGATAGTACGAATGGATTAGAATGCATTGTACGAATGAATTAGAATGGATCGTATGAATGGATTAGAATGGATCGTACGAATGAATTAGAATGGATCGTACGAATGAATTAGAATGGATACATTCCAGCGAATGAATTAGAATGGATCGTACGAATGAATTAGAATGGATCATAGGAATGAATTAGAATGGATCGTGCAAATGAATTAGAATGGATACATTCGTGCGAATGAATTAGAATGGATCGTAGGAATGAATTAGAATGGATCGTACGAATGAATTAGAATGGTTACATTCGTGCGAATGAATTAGAATGGATTGTACGAATGGATTAGAATGGATCGTACGAATTGAATAGAATGGATCGTATGAATGAATTAGAATGGATCGTACAAAGGAATTAGAAAGGTTACATTTGTGAGAATGAATTAGAATGGATCGTACGAATGAATTAGAATGGATCGTACGATTGGATTAGAATGGATCGTACGAATGAATTAGAATGGATCGTACGAATGCATTAGAAAGGATACATTCGTGTGAATGAATTAGAATGGATCGTACGAATGAATTAGAATGGATCGTGCGAATGAATTAGAATGGATATATTTGTGCAAATGAATTAGAATGGATCGTACGAATGAATTAGAATGGATCGTACGAATGAATTAGAATGGATTGTACAAATGAATTAGAAAGGTTACATTTGTGAGAATGAATTAGAATGGATCGTACGAATGAATTAGAATGGATCGTACGAGTGGATTAGAATGGATCGTACGAATGAATTAGAATAGATTATACAAATTAATTAGAAAGGTTACATTCGTGAGAATAAATTAGAATAGATCGTACGAATGAATTAGAATGGATCATGCGAATGAATTTGAATGGATCGTACAAATGAATTAGAATGGATCAAACGAATGAATTAGAATGGATACATTTGAGCGAATGAATTAGAATAGATCGTAGGAATGAATTAGAATGGATCATACGAATGAATTAGAATGGATCGTGCGAATGAATTAGAATGGATTGTACGAATGAATTAGAATGGATACATTCATGCAAATGAATTAGAATGGAACGTACGAATGAATTAGAATGAATCATACGAATGAATTAGAATGGATCATATGAATGGATTAGAATGGATCGTACGAATGGATTAGAACGCATCGTACGAATGAATTAGAATAGATACATTTGTGCGAACGAATTAGATTGCATCGTACGAATGAATTTGAATGGATCGGACGAATGAATTAGAATGGATCGTACGAATGAATTAGAATGGATCATAGTCATGAATTAGAATGGATCGTACGAATGAATTAGAAAGGATACATTCATGCAAATGAATTAGAATGGATCGTACGAATGAATTAGAATAGATCATACGAATGAATTAGAATGGATCGTACGAATGGATTAGAATGGATCGTACGAATGGATTAGAACGCATTGTACGAATGAATTAGAATAGATACATTTGTGCGAATAAATTAGATTGCATCGTACGAATGAATTTGAATGGATTGTACGATGCATTCTAATTCATTCGCACGATCCATTCTAATTCATTCGTATGATCCATTCTAATTCATTCGTATGATCCATTCTAATTCATTCGTACGATCCATTCTTATTCATTCCCTCGAATGTAACCATTCTAATTCATTCGTGCGATTCATTCTAATTCAATCGTACGATCCATTCTATTACATTCGTACGATTCATTCTAATTCATTCGTACAATCCATTCTAATTCAGTCGTATGAATGTATCATACGAATGAATTAGAATGGATCATAGGAATGAATTAGAATGGATCGTGCAAATGAATTAGAATGGATACATTCGTGCGAATGAATTAGAATGAGTAGGAATGAATTAGAATGGATCGTACGAATGAATTAGAATGGTTACATTCGTGCGAATGAATTAGAATGGATCGTACGAATGGATTAGAATGGATCGTACGAATGGATTAGAATGGATCGTAGGAATGAATTAGAATGGATCGTACGAATGGATTAGAATTGATCGTACGAATGAATTAGAATGGATCGTACAAAAGAATTAGAAAGGTTATATTTGTGAGAATGAATTAGATTGGATCGTACGAATGGATTAGAATGGATCGTATGAATGTATTAGAATGGATCATACGAATGGATTAGAATGGATCGTACGAATGAATTAGAATAGATACATTCGTGCGAATGAATTAGAATGGATTGTATGAATGAGTTAGAATGGATCGTACGAATGAATTAGAATGGTTACATTCGTGCGAATGAACTAGAATGGATCGTACGAAAGAATTAGAATGGATACATTCGAGCGAATGAATTAAAATAGATCGTACGAATGAATTAGAATTAATCGTACAAATGAATTAGAAAGGTTACATTTGTGAGAATGAGTTAGAATGGATCGTATGATTGAATTAGAATGGATTGCAAGAACGAATTAGAATGGATCATACGAATGAATTGGAATGGATCTTACGAATGAATTAGAATCGATACATTCATGCAAATGAATTAGAATGGATCATACGAATGAATTAGAATGGATCATATGAACGAATTAGAATGGATCGTGCGAATGAACTAGAATGGATCGTACGAATGAATTAGAATGGATCATACAAATGAATTAGAATGGATGCATTCGTGTGAATGAATTAGAATGGATCGTAGGAATCAACTAGAATGGATCGTACGAATGAATTAGAATGGTTACATTCGTGCGAATGAATTAGAATGGATCGTACGAATGGATTAGAATGGATGGTACGAATGGATTAGAATGGATCGTACGAATGAATTAGAATGGATTGTGCAAATGAATTAGAATGGATACATTCATGTGAATGAATTAGAATGGAATGTAAGAATGAATTAGAATGGATCGTACTAATGAATTAGAATGGATCCATTCGTACAAATGAATTAGAATGGATCATACGAATGAATTAGAATGGATCGTACGAATGGATTAGAACGCATTGTACGAATAAATTAGAATGGATCGTACGAATGGATTAGAATGGATCGTACGAATGAATTAGAATGGATCGTACGAATGAATTAGAATAGCTCATATGAATGAATGAATCGTACGAACGAATTAGAATGGATACATTCAAATATATCCATTCTAATTCATTCGTACAATCTATTCAAATTCATTCGTATGATGCAATCTAATTCATTCGCCCAAATGTATCTATTCTAATTCATTCGTACAATGCGTTTTAATCCATTCGTACAATCCATTCTAATCCATTCGTACGATCCATTCTAATTCATTCGCACGAATAAATCCATTCAAATTCATTCATACGATCCATTCTAATTCATTCCTACGATCTATTCTAATTCATTCCTATGATCAATTCTAATTCATTCGCACGATCCATTCTAATTCATTCGTACGATCCATTTTAATTCATTCGCACGTATGTATCCATTCTAACGAATGAATTAGAATGGATACATTCGAGCGAATGAATTAGAATAGATCGTACGAATGAATTAGAATGGATACCTTTGTGCATATGAATTAGAATGGATCGTACGAATGGATTAGAATGGATCGTACGAATGGATTAGAATGGATAGTGCGAATGAATTAGAATGGATACATTCGGGCGAATGAATTAGAATGGAATGTAATAATGAATTAGAATGGATCGCACTAATGAATTAGAATGGATCCATTCGTACAAATGAATTAGAATGGATCGTACGAATGAATTAGAATGGATCATACGAACGAATTAGAATGAATTATGCAAATGAATTAGAATGGATCATGCGAATGAATTTGAATCGATCGTACGAATGAATTATATTGGATCGTACTAATGGATTAGAATGGATCGTGCAAATGAATTAGAATGGATCGTATGAATGAATAAGAATGGATCGTATGAATGAATTAGAATGGATACATTCTAGCGAATGAATTAGAATGGATTAGAATGGATCATACGAATGAATTAGAATGGATCGTACGAATGAATTAGAATGGATTGTACGAATAAATTAGAAGGGATCGTACGAATGAATTAGAATAGATCGTACGAATGGATTAGAACGCATTGTATGAATGAATTAGAATGGATCGTACGAATGGATTAGAATGAATCGTATGAATGAATTAGAATGGATCGTACAAATGAATTAGAATGGATACATTTGAGCGAATGAATTAGAATAGATCGTACGAATGGATTAGAATGGATCGTACGAATGGATTAGAATGGATCGTACGAATGGATTAGAATGGATCGTACGAATGGATTAGAATAGATCATACAAATGAATTAGAAAGATTACATTCGTGAGAATGAATTAGAATGTATCATACGAATGAATTAGAATGGATCCACCGAATGAATTAGAATGGTTACATTTGTGCGAATGAATTAGAATGTATCATGCGAATGAATTAGAATGGATCGTACGAATGAATTAGAATGGTCACATTCGTGCGAATGAATTAGAATGGATCGTATGAATGAATTAGAATGGATCGTGCGAATGAATTAGAATTGATCATACGAATGAATTGGAATGGATCGTAGGAATGAATTAGAATGGATCGTATGAATGAATTAGAATGGTTACATTCGTGCCAATGAATTAGAATGGATCGTACGAATGGTTTAGAATGGATCGTACGAATGGATTAGAAAGGATCGTACGAATGAATTAGAATGGATACATTCGAGTAAATGAATTAGAATGGATCGTACGAATGGATTAAAATGGATTGTACGAATGGATTAAAATGGATCGTACGAATAGATTAGAATGGATCGTACGAATGAATTAGAATGGATCATACAAATGAATTAGAAAGGTTACATTCGTGCGAATAATTTAGAATGGATCGTGCGAATGAGTTAGAATTGATCATACAAATGGATTAGAATGGATCGTACGAATGAATTAGAATGGATCATACGAATGAATTAGAATGGATACATTCGAGCGAATGAACTAGAATGGATCATACGAATAAATTAGAATGGCTCGTACGAATGAATTAGAATGGATCGTGCGAATAGAATGGATCGTACGAATGAATTAGAATGGATCAGACGAATGAATAAGAATGGATCGTACGAATGAATTTGAATGGATACATTTGTACAAATGAATCTGAATGGATTGTATGAATGAATTAGAATGGATCGTGCGAATAAATTAGAATCGATCGTACGAATGAATTAGAATCGATCGTACGAATGAATTAGAATGGATCGTACGAATGAATTAGATCGTACGAATGAATTAGAATGGATCGTATGAATGAATTAAAATGGATACATTCATACGATTGAATTAGAATGGATCGTGCGAATTAATTAGAATGGATCATACGAATGAATTTGAATGGATACATTTGTGCGAATGAATCTGAATGGATTGTATGAATGAATTACAATGGATCGTACAAATGAATTACAATGGATCGTATGAATGAATTAGAATAGCTCATACGAATGAATTAGAATGAATCGTACGAATGAATTAGAATGGTTACATTCGTGTGAATGAATTAGAATAGATCGTACGAATGAAATAGAATAGATCGTACGAATAAATTAGAATGGATCGTGCGAATGAATTAGAATGGATCGTGCGAATCAATTAGACTGGATCGTGCGAATGAATAAGAATGGATCATACGAATGAATTAGAATGGATCGTACGAATTAATTAGAATGGATACATTCGTGCGAATGAATTAGAATGGATCGTAGGAATGAATTAGAATGGATCTTACGAATGAATTAGAATGGATCGTTAGCACGAATGTATCCATTCTAATTCATTTGCACGATCCATTCTAATTCATTCGTACGATCCATTCTTATTCATTCATACGATCCATTCTTTTTCATTCGCACAGTCCATTCTAATTCATTCGTTCGATCCATTCTAATTCATTCGTACGATACATTCTAATTCGTTCATATGATCCATTCTAATTCGTTCGTACGATCCATTCTAATTCATTCGTACGATCCATTCTAATTCATTCGCACGATCCATTCTAATTTATTCGCACGATCCATTCTAATTCTTTCATATGATCCATTCTAATTCATTCGCACGAATGTATCCATTATAGTTCATTCGTACGCTCTATTCTAATTCATTCGTACGCGCCATTCTTATTCATCGCACAAATGTATCCATTCTAATTCATTCGTACGATCCATTCTAATTCATACACACGATCGATTCTAATTCATTCGTATGATCCATTCTAATTCATTCGTACGATCTATTCTAATTCTTTCGTACGATCCATTCTAATTCATTCGCACGATCTATTCTAATTCATTCGTACAATACATTCTAATTCATTCGAACGATCCTTTCTAATTCATTCGCACTATCCATTCTAATTCATTCGTACGATCCATTCTAATTCATTCGTACGATCCATTCTAATTCATTCGTACGATCCATTCTAATTCACTCGCTCTTATGTATCCATTCTAATTCATTCTTACGATCCATTCTAATTCGTTCATACGATCCATTCTAATTCATTCATACGATCCATTCTAACTCATTCATACGATCCATTCTAATCCATTCGTACGATCCATTCTAATTCATTCGTACAAATGAATTAGAATGGATCGTACGAATGAATTTGAATGGATTGTGCGAATGAATTAGAATGGATCGTATGAATAAATAAGAATGGATCGTACGAATAAATTAGAATGAATCGTGCAAATGAATTAGAATGGATACATTCGTGCGAATGAATTAGAATGGATCGTGCGAATGTATTAGAATGGATCGTACGAATGAATTAGAATGGATATATTTGAACGAATAAATTAGAATGGATCATACGAATGAATTAGAATGGATCGTACGAATAAATTAGAATAGATAGTGCGAATTAATTAGAATCGATCGTACGAATGAATTAGAATGGATCATACGAATGAATTAGATCGTATGAATGAATTTGAATGGATCGTACAAATGAATTAAAATGGATACATTCATACGACTGAATTAGAATGGATCGTGTGAATTAATTAGAATGGATCGTACGAATGAATTTGAATGGATACATTTGTGCGAATGAATCTGAATGGATTGTATGAATGAATTACAATGGATCGTACTAATGAATTAGAATGGATCGTACGAATGAATTAGAATAGCTCATACGAATGAATTAGAATGAATCGTACGAATGAATTAGAATGGTTACATTCGTGCGAATGAATTAGAATAGATCGTACGAATGAATTAGAATGGATCATACGAATAAATTAGAATGGATCGTGCGAATGAATTAGAATGGATCGTACGAATGAATTAGAATGGATCCACCGAATGAGTTAGAATGGATCATACGAATGAATTAGAATGGATCGTACGAATGAATTAGAATGGATTGTGCGAATGAATTAGAATGGATCGTATGAATGAATAAGAATGGATCGTACGAATGCATTTGAATGGATACATTCGTGCGAATGAATTAGAATGGATTCATTCTAATTCATTCGCACGATCCATTCTAATTCATTCGTACGATCCATTCTAATTCATTCGCACGATCTATTCTAATCCATTCGTACGATCCATTCTAATCTATTCATACGATCCATTCTAATCCATTCGTACGATCCATTCTAATTCATTCGCACAATCCATTCTAATTCATTCATATATCCATTCTAATTCATTCGCTTGAATGTATCCCTTCTAATTCATTCGTTCGATCCATTCTAATTCATTCGTACGATCCATTCTAATTCATTCGCATGATCCATTCTAATTCATTCGTACGATCCATTCTAATTCATTCTCACGAATGTAACCTTTCTAATTCATTTGTATGATCCATTCTAATTCATTTGTACGATCCATTCTAATTCATTCGCACGAATGTATCCATTCTAATGCATTCGTACGATTCATTCTAATTCATTCGCACGATCCATTCTAATTCATTCGTACGATCCATTCTTATTCATTCATACGATCCATTCTAATTCATTCGTACAAATGAATTAGAATGGATCGTACGAATGGATTAGAATAGATCGTGCGAATGAATTAGAATGGATACATTCGTACGAATGAATTAGAATGGATCGTATGAACGAATTAGAATGGATCGTACGAATAAATTAGAATGGATACATTCGAGCGAATGAATTAGAATGGATCCTACGAATGAATTAGAATGGATCATAGGAATGAATTAGAATGGATCGTACGAATAGACTAGAACGCATTGTACAAATGAATTAGAATGGGTCGTACAAATAAATTAGAACGGATACATTCATGCGAATGAATTAGAATGGATCGTATGAATGAATTAGAATGGATCGTGCGAATGAATTAGAATGGATAGTGCGAATGAATTAGAATGGATCGTACGAATGAATTTGAATGGACCCACCGAATGAGTTAGAATGGATCATATGAATGAATTAGAATGGATCGTACGAACGAATAAGAATGGATCGTACGATCCATTCTAATTCATTCGTCCGATCCATTCTAATTCATTCGCACGAATGTATCCATTCTAATTCATTGAAAGAATTAGAATGGATCATACGAATGAATTAGAATGGATCGTGCGAATGAATTAGAATGGATTGTACGAATGAATTAGAATGGATACATTTGTGCGAATGAATTAGAATGGATCGTACAAATGAATTAGAATGGATCGTGCGAATGAATTAGAATGAATCATACGAATGAATTAGAATGGATCGTACGAATGAATAAGAATGGATACATTTGTACGAATAAATTAGAATGGATTGTACGAATGAATTAGAATGGATGCATTCTTGCGAATAAATTAGAATGGATCGTATATTCGTGCAAATAAATTAGAATGGATCATACGAATGAATTAGAATGGATCGTGCGAATGAATTAGAATAAATCGTACGAATGCATTAGAATGGATCGTACGAATGAATTAGAATGAATCGTACGATCCATTCTAATTCATTCGTTCGATCCATTCTAGTTCATTCGCACGAATGTATCTATTCTAATTCATTCGTACAATCCATTCAAATTCATTCGCACGATTCATTCTAATTCATTCGTATGATCCATTCTAATTCATTCTTACGATCTATTCTAATTCATTCGCTCAAATGTATACATTCTAATTCATTCGTTCGATCCATTCTAATTCATTCGTACGATCCATTCAAATTCATTCGCCTGATCCATTCTAATTCATTCGTACGATCCATTCTAATTCAATCTCACTAATGTAACCTTTCTAATTCATTTGCATGATCCATTCTAATTCATTCGTACGATCCATTCTAATCCATTCGTACGATCCATTCTAATCCATTCGTACGATCAATTCTAATCCATTCATACGATCCATTCTAATTCATTCATACGATCCATTCTAATTCATTGTCACAAATGTAACCTTTCTAATTCATTTGTACGATCTATTCTAATTCATTCGTACGATCCATTCTAATCCATTCGTACGATCCATTCTAATCCATTCGTACGATCCATTCTAATTCATTCGCACGAATGTAACCATTCTAATTAATTCGTACGATCCATTCTAATTCATTCCTACTATCCATTCTACTTCATTCGCATGAATTAATCCATTCTAATTCATTTGCACGATCTATTCTTATTCATTCCTATGATCCATTCTAATTCATTCGTACGATCCATTCTAATTCATTCGCTCGAATGTATCCATTCTAATTCATTCGTACGATCCATTCTAATTCGTTCATACGATCCATTCTAATTCGTTCGTACGATCCATTCTAATTTATTCGTACGATCCATTCTAATCCATTCGTACGATCCATTCTAATTCATTCGTACAAATGAATTAGAATGGATCGTATGAATGAATAAGAATGGATCGTACGAATGAATTAGAATGGATCTTGCGAATGAATTAGAATGAATCATACGAATGAATTAGAATGGATACATTCGAGCGAATGAATTAGAATGGATCGTACAAATGAATTTGAATGGATCATGGGAATGAATTAGAATGGATCGTGCAAATGAATTAGAATAGATACATTCGTGCGAATGAATTAGAATGGATCGTAGGAATGAATTAGAATGGATCGTACGAATGAATTAGAATGGTTACATTCGTGCGAATGAATTAGAATGGATCGTACAACTGTATTAGAATGGATCGTGCGAATGAATTAGAATTGATCATACGAATGAATTAGAACGGATCGTACGAATGAATTAGAATGGATCGTACGAACGAATTAGAATGGATCGTACGAATGAATTAGAATGGATCATACGAATGAATTAGAATGGATACATTCGAGCGAATGAATTAGAATGGATCGTACGAATGAATTATAATGGATCATAGGAATGAATTAGAATGGATCGTGCAAATGAATTAGAATGGATACATTCGTGCGAATGAATTAGAATGGATCGTAGGAATGAATTAGAATGGATTATATGAATGAATTAGAATGGTTACATTCGTGCGAATGAATTAGAATGGATCGTACGAATGGATTAGAATGGATCGTACGAATGGATTAGAATGGATCATATGAATTAGAATGGATCGTACGAATGAATTAAAATGGATACATTCATACGACTGAATTAGAATGGATCGTGCGAATTAATTAGAATGGATCGTACGAATGAATTTGAATGGATACATTTGTGCGAATGAATCTAAATGGATTGTATGAATGAATTACAATGGATCGTACGAATGAATTAGAATGGATCGTACGAATAAATTAGAATGAATCATACAAATGAATTAGAAAGGTTACATTCGTGAGAATGAATTAGAATGGATCGTACGAATGAATTAGAATGGATCGTACGAATGAATTAGAATGGATCATACGAATGAATTAGAATGGATAGAACGAATGAATTAGAATGGATACATTCGAGCGAATGAATTAGAATAGATCGTAGGAATGAATTAGAATGGATCATACGAATGAATTAGAATGGATTGTACGAATGAATTAGAAAGGAAACATTCGTGCGAATGAATTAGAATGGATCGTACGAATGAATTAGAATGGATCGTACGAATGAATTAGAATGAATCGTACGAATGAATTAGAATGGATCGTACGAATGAATTAGAATGCATACATTCGTACGATCCATTCTAATCCATTCGTACGATCCATTCTAATTCATTCGCACGAATGTATCCATTCTAATTCATTCGTACAATCCATTCTAATTCATTCGCATGATCCATTCTAATTCATTCGTATAATCCATTCTAATACATTCCTACGATCTATTCTAATTCATTCGCTCGAATGTATCCATTCTAATTCATTCGTTCGATCCATTCTAATTCATTCGTACGATCCATTCAAATTCATTCGCATGATCCATTCTAATTCATTCGTACGATCCATTCTAATTCATTCGCACAAATGTATCCATTCTAATTCATTCGTACGATCCATTCTAATTCATTCGCTCGAATGTGTCCATTCTAATTCATTCGTACGATCCATTCTAATTCATTCGTACGATCTATTCTAATCCATTCATATGATCCATTCTAATTCATTCGTACAAATGAATTTGAATAGATCGTACGAATGAATTAGAATCGATTGTACGAATGGATTAGAACGCATTGTACGAATGAATTAGAATGGATCGTACGAATGGATTAGAATGGATCGTACTTCCTACGAATGAGTTAGAATGGATCATACGAATGAATTAGAATGGATCATACGAATGAATTAGAATGGATCAAATGAATGAATTAGAATGGTTACATTCGTGGGAATGAATTAGAATGGATCGTACGAATAGATTAGAATGGATCGTACGAATGGATTAAAACGCATTGTACGAATGAATTAGAATAGATAGATTTGTGCGAATGAATTAGATTGCATCATACGAATGAATTTGAAAGGATTTTACGAATGAATTAGAATGGATCGTACGAATGAATTTGAATGGATCATACGAATGAATTAGAATAAATATATTCATGCGAATGAATTAGAATGGATCGTACGAACGAATTAGAATGGATCGTATGAACGAATTAGAATGGATCGTACGAATAAATTAAAATGGATATATTCGTGCGAATGAATTAGAATGGATCGAACGAATGAATTAGAATGGATCATACGAATGAATTAGAATGGATCGTACGAATGAATTAGAATGGATCGTACGAATGAATTAGAATGGATCGTACAAATGAATTAGAAAGGTTACATTTGTGAGAATGAATTAGAATGGATCGTACGAATGAATTAGAATGGATCGTACGAATGGATTAGATTGGATCGTACGAATGGATTAGAATGGATCGTACGAATGAATTAGAATGGATCATACAAATGAATTAGAAAGGTTACATTCGTGAGAATGAATTAGAATGGATCGTGCGAATGAATTAGAAGTGATCATACGAATGAATTAGAATAGATCGTACGAATGAATAAGAATGGATCGTACGAATGAATTAGAATGGATACATTCGAGCGAATGAATTAGAATAGATCGTAGGAATGAATTAGAATGGATCATACGAATGAATTAGAATAGATCATATGAATGAATTAGAATGGATCATACGAATTAATTAGAATGGATACATTCGTGCAAATGAATTAGAATAGATCGTATGAATGAATTAGATTGGATCGTATGAATGAATAAGAATGGATCGTACGAATGAATTAGAATGGATTGTATGAATTAATTAGAATGGATACATTCGTGCGAATGAATTAGAATGGATCGGACGAATGAATTAAAATGGATCGTACGATTTATTCTAATTCATTCGTACGATCCATTCTAATGCATTCGAATGATTCATTCTGATTCATTCACACGATCCATTCTAATTCATTCGTATGATCCATTCTAATTTATTTGCACGAATATACGATCCATTCTAATTTTTTCGCAAGAATGTATTCATTCTAATTCATTCGTACAATCCATTCTAATTTATTCGTACAAATGTATCCATTCTAATTCATTCGTACGATTCATTCTAATTCATTCGTACAATCCATTCTAATTCATTCATACGATCCATTCTAATTCATTCGCACGAATGTATCCATTCTAATTAATTTGTACGATCTATTCTAATTCATTCATATAATCCATTCTAATTCATTCGTATGATCAAGTCTAATTCATTCTCACAAATATAACTTTTCTAATTCATTTGTACGATCCATTCTAATTCATTCGTACGATCCATTCTAATCCATTCGTACGATCCATTCTAATTCATTCGCACGAATGTAACCATTCTAATTCATTCATACGATCCATTCTAATTCATTCCTACGAATGAGTTAGAATGGATCATACGAATGAATTAGAATGGATCATACAAATGAATTAGAATAGATCGAACGAATGTATTAGAATGGATACATTCGAGCGAATGAATTAGAATAGATCGTAGGAATGAATTAGAATGGATCATACGAATGAATTAGAATGGATCGTGCGAATGAATTAGAATGGATTGTACGAATGAATTAGAATGGATACATTCGTGCGAATGGATTAGAATGGATCGGATGAATGAATTAGAATGGATCGTACGAATGAATTAGAATGGATCGTGCGAATGAATTAGAATGAATCGTACGAATGCATTAGAATGGATACATTCCTGCGACTGAATTAGAATGGATCGTACGAATGAATTAGAATGGATCGTGCGAATGAATTAGAATGGATCGTACGAATGAATTAGAATGGATCGTACGAATGAATTAGAATGGATACATACAAATGAATTAGAAGGGTTACATTCGAGAGAATGAATTAGAATGGATCGTACGAATGAATTAGAATGGATCGTACGAATAAATTAGAATGGATACATTCGAGCGAATGAATTAGAATGGATCGTACAAATGAATTAGAATGGATCATAGGAATGAATTAGAATGGATCGTGCAAATGAATTAGAAAGGTTACATTCGTGAGAATGAATTAGAATGGATCGTGCGAATGAATTAGAATGGATCGTACGAACGAATTAGAATGGATCATACGAACGAATTAGAATGGATCGTAGGAACGAATTAGAATGGATCGTACGAATGAATTAGAATGGATACATTCGAGCGAATAAATTAGAATGGATCGTACGATTGAATTAGAATGGATCATAATAATGAATTAGAATGGATCGTGCAAATGAATTAGAATGGATACATTCGTGCGAATAAATTAGAATGGATCGTAGGAATGAATTAGAATAGATCATACGAATGAATTAGAATGGTTACATTCGTGCGAATAAACTAGAATGGATCGTACGAATGAATTAGAATGGATCGTGCGAATGATTTAGAATGGATCGTACGAATGAATTAGAATAGATCGTGCGAATGAATTTGAATAAATCGTACGAATGCTTTAGAATGGATCGTACGAATGAATTAGAATGAATCATACGATCCATTCTAATTCATTCGTCCGATCCATTCTAATTCATTCGCACGAATGTATCTATTCTAATTCATTTGTACAATCTATTCTAATTCATTTGCACGATCCATTCTAATTAATTCATATGATCCATTCTAATTCATTCCTACGATCTATTCTAATTCATATGCTCGAATGTATCCATTCTAATTTATTCGTTTGATCCATTCTAATTCATTCGTACGATCCATTCAAATTCAGTCGCATAATCCATTCTAATTCATTTGTACGATCCATTCTAATTCATTCTCACGAATGTAACCTTTCTAATTCATTTGTATGATCCATTCTAATTCATTCGTACGATCCATTCTAATCCATTCGTACGATCCATTCTAATCCATTCGTACGATTCATTCTAACTCATTCTCACAAATGTAACCTTTCTAATTCATTTGTACGATCCATTCTAATTCATTCGTACGATCGATTATAATCCATTCGTACGATCCATTCTAATTCATTCGCACGAATGTAACCATTCAAATTCATTCGTACGATCCATTCTAATTCATTCCTACAATCTATTCTAATTCATTCCTACGATCCATTCTAATTCATTCGTATGATCCATTCTAATTCATACCTACGATCTAGTCTAATTCATTCGCTCGAATGTATCCATTCTAATTCATTCGTTCGATCCATTCTAATTCATTCGTACGATCCATTCAAATTCATTCGCATGATACAGTCTAATTCATTCGTACGATCCAATCTAATTCATTCTCACGAATATAACCTTTCTAATTCATTCGTACGATCCATTCTAATCCATTCGTATGATCCATTCTAATCCATTTGTACGATCCATTCTAATTCATTCTCACAAATGTAACCTTTCTAATTCATTCGTACGATCCATTATAATTCATTCGTACGATCCATTCTAATCCATTCGTACGATCCATTCTAATCCATTCGTACGATCCATTCTAATTCATTCGCACGAATGTAACCATTCTAATTCATTCGTACGATCCATTCTAATTCATTCCTACGATCCATTCTAATTCATTCGCACGAATGTATCTATTCTAATTCATTTGCACGATCCATTCTAATTCATTCCTATGATCCATTCTAATTCATTCGTACGATCCATTCTAATTCATTCGCTCGAATGTATCCATTCTAATTCGTTCGTACGATCCATTCTAATTCGTTCGTACGATCCATTCTAATTCATTCGCACGATCCATTCTAATTCATTTGTACGATCCATTTTAATTCATTCGCATGATCTATTCTAATTCATTCGTATGATACATTCGTGCGAATGAATTAGAATGGATCGTACGAATGAATTAGAATGGATCGTACGAATGAATTAGAATAGATCGTGCGAATAAATTAGAATGGATCATATGAGTGAATTATAATAGATCTATTCATGCGAATGAATTAGAATGGATCGTACGAATGAATTAGAATGGATCGTGCGAATGAATTAGAATGGATCGTATAAATAAATTAGAATGGATCGTACGAAAGAATTAAAATGTATACATTTGTGCGAATGAATTAGAATGGATCAAACGATTGAATTTGAATATAGATCGTACGAATGAATTAGAATGGATACATTTGTGCAAATTAATTAGAATGGATCGTACGAATGAATTAGAATGGATCGTATGAATGAATTAGAATGGATAGTGCGAATGAATTAGAATGGATCCTACGAATGAATTAGAATGGATACATTCGTGCGAATGAATTAGAATCGATCGTACGAATTAATTAGAATAGATCATACAAATGAATTAGAATGGATCGTGCGAATGAATTAGAATTGATCATACGAATGAATTAGAATGGATCGTACGAATGAATTTGAATGGATCGTGCGAATGAATTAGAATGGATCGTACGAATGAATTAGAATGGATATATTTGAATGAATAAATTAGAATGGATCGTACGAATGAATTAGAATGGATCGTACGAATGAATTAGAATGGATCGTGCGAATGAATTAGAATCGATCGTACGAATGAATTAGAGTGGATCGTACGAATGAATTAGATCGTACGAATGAATTAGAATGGATCATACGAATGAATTAAAATTGATACATTCATACGACTGAATTTGAATGGATTGTACGAATAAATTAGAATGGATCGTATGAATGAATTAGAATGGATCGTATGAATAAATTAGAATGGATCATGCGAATGAATTAGAATGGATCATACGAATGAATTAGAATAGATATATTTGAATGAATAAATTAGAATGGATCATACGAATGAACTAGAATGGATCAGACGAATGAATTAGAATGGATCGTGCGAATGAATTAGAATCGATCGTACGAATGAATTAGAATAGATCGTACGAATGAATTAGATCGTACGAATGAATTAGAATGGATCGTACGAATGAATTAAAATGGATACATTCATACGACTGAATTAGAATGCATCGTGCGAATGAATTAGAATGGATCGTACGAATGAATTAGAATGGATCGTACGAATGAATTAGAATGGATACATTTGTGCGAATGAATTAGAATGGATCGGACGAATGAATTAGAATGGATCGTACGAATGAATTATAATGGATCATATGAATGAATTAGAATGGTTACATTCGTGCGAATGAATTAGAATGGATCAAACGAATGGATTAGAATGGATCGTACGAATGGATTAGTACGCATTGTACGAATGAATTAGAATAGATACATTTGTGCGAATGAATTAGATTGCATCGTACGAATGAATTTGAATGGATTGTACGAATGAATTAGAATGGATCGTACGAATGAATTAGAATGGATCATGCGAATGAATTAGAATAGATTGTACGAATGAATTAGAATGGATCATACGAATAAATTAGAATGGATCGTGCGAATGAATTAGAATGGATCGTACGAATGAATTAGAATGGATCAATCGAATGAGTTAGAATGGATCATACGAATGAATTAGAATGGATCGTATGAATGAATTAGAATGGATTGTGTGAATGAATTAGAATGGATACATTCGTGCGAATGAATTAGAATGGAATGTAAGAATGAATTAGAATGGATCGTACTAATGAATTAGAATGGATCCATTTGTACAAATAAATTAGAATGGATCGTATGAATGGATTAGAATGGATCGTACGAATGCACTAGAATGCATTGTACGAATGAATTAGAATGGATCGTACGAATGGATTAGAATGGATCGTATGAATGAATTAGAATGGATCGTATGAATGAATTAGAATGGATACATTCGAGGGAATGAATTAGAATGGATCGTACGAATGAATTAGAATGGATCATAGGAATGAATTAGAATGGATCGTGCAAATGAATTAGAATGGATACATTCGTGCGAATGAATTAGAATGGATACATTCGTGCGAATGAATTAGAATGAATCATAGGAATGAATTAGAATGGATCGTACGAATGAATTAGAATGGTTATATTCATGTGAATGAATTAGAATGGATCATACGAATGGATTAGAATGGATCATACGAATGGATTAGAATGGATCGTACGAATGAATTAGAATGGATCGTACAAATGAATTAGAAAGGTTACATTTGTGAGAACGAATTAGAATGGATCGTACGAATGCATTAGAATGGATCGTACGAATGGATTAGAATGGATCGTACGAATGGATTAGAATGGATCGTACGAATGAATTAGAATGGATCATACAAATGAATTAGAAATGTTATATTCGTGAGAATGAATTAGAATGGATCGTACGAATGAATTAGAATGGATACATTAGAATGGATCATACGAATGAATTAGAATGGATCATACGAATGAATTAGAATGGATCGTGCGAATGAATTAGAATAGATTGTACGAATGAATTAGAATGGATACATTCGTGCGAATGAATTAGAATGGATCGGATGAATGAATTAGAATGGATCGTACGATTCATTCTAATTCATTCGTACAATCCATTCTAATGTGTTCGTACGATTCATTCTAATTCATTCGCACGATCCATTCTAATTCATTCGTACGATCCATTCTTATTCATTCATACGATCAATTCTAATTCATTCGTACGATCCATTCTAATTCATTCGCACGAATGTAACCATTCTAATTCATTCGTACGATCCATTCTAATTCATTCCTACGATCCATTCTAATTCATTCACACGAATGTATCCATTCAAATTCATTTGCACGATCCATTCTAATTCATTCCTATGATCCATTCTATTTCATTCGTACGATCCATTCTAATTCATTCTCTCGAATGTATCCATTCTAATTCATTCGTACAATCCATTCTAATTCGTACATACAATCCATTCTAATTCGTTCGAATGATCCATTCTAATTCGTTCGTACGATCCATTCTAATTCATTCGCACGATCCATTCTAATTCATTCGCACGATCCATTCTAATTCATTCGCACGATCCATTCTAATTCGTTCTCACGAATGTAACGTTTCTAATTCATTTGTATGATCCATTCTAATTCATTCGTATGATCCATTCTAATCCATTCGTACGATCCATTCGAATTCATTTGCAAGATCCATTCTAATTCATTCCTATGGTCCATTCTAATTCATTCGTACGATCCATTCTAATTCATTCGCTCGAATGTATCCATTCTAATTCATTCGTACGATCCATTCTAATTCATTCGTACGATCCATTCTAATTCATTCGTACGATCCATTCTAATTCATTCGCACGAATGTAACCTTTCTAATTCATTTGTATGTATCGATTCTAATTCATTCGTACGATCCATTCTAATTCATTCGCACGATCCATACTAATTCATTCGTATGATCAATTCTAATTCATTCGCACGATCCATTCTAATTCATTCGTATGATCCATTCTAGTTCATTCACACTTATGTATCCATTCTAATGCATTCGTACGATTCATTCTAATTCATTCGTACGATTCATTCTAATTCATTCATACGATCCATTCTAATTTATTCGTACGATCCATTCTAATTAATTCGTCCGATCCATTCTAATTCTTTCGCACGAATATATCCATTCTAATTCATTCGTACAATCCATTCTAATTCATTCGCACGATCCATTCTAATTCATTCGTATGATCCATTCTAATTCATTCCTACGATCTATTCTAATTCATTCGCTCGAATGTATCCATTCTAATTAATTCGTTCGATCCATTCTAATTCATTTGTACGATCCATTCTAATTCATTCGTATGATCCATTCTAACTCATTCGCAGGAAGGAATTAGAATGGATCGTACGAATGAATTAGAATGGTTACATTCGTGCGAATGAATTAGAATGCATCGTACGAATGGATTAGAATGGATCGTACGAATGGATTAGAATGGATCGTACGAATGAATTAGAATGGATCGTACAAATGAATTAGAAAGGTTACATTTGTGAGAATGAGTTAGAATGGATCGTACGGATGGATTAGAATGGATCGTACGAATGGATTAGAATGGATCGTACGAATGAATTAGAATGGATCATACAAATGAATTAGAAAGGTCACATTCGTGAGAATGAATTAGAATGGATCATGCGAATGAATTAGAATTGATCATACGAATGAATTAGAATGGATCATATGAATGAATAAAAATGGATCGTACGAATGAATTAGAATGGATACATTCGAGCGAATGAATTAGAATAGGTCGTAGGAATGAATTAGAATGGATCATACGAATGAATTTGAATGGATCGTATGAATGAATTAGAATGGATCGTACGAATTAAATAGAATGGATACATTCGTGTGAATGAATTAGAATGGATCGTACGAATGAATTAGAATGGATCGTACGAATGAATTAGAATGAATCGTACAAATGAATTAGAATGGATCGTACGAATGAATTAGAATGGATACATTTGTACGAATAAATTAGAATGGATTGTACGAATGAATTAGAATGGATACATTCTAGTGAATAAATTAGAATGGATCGTATATTTGTGCAAATAAATTAGAATGGATCATACGAATGAATTAGAATGGATCGTGCGAATGAATTAGAATGAATCGTACGAATGCATTAGAATGGATCGTATGAATGAATTAGAATGAATCGTACGATCCATTCTAATTCATTCGTCCGATCCATTAAAATTCATTCGCACGAATGTCTCCATTCTAATTCATTCGTACAATCCATTCTAATTCATTCGCACGATCCATTCTAATTCATTCGTATGATCCATTCTAATTCATTCCTATGATCTATTCTAATTCATTCGCTCGAATGTATCCGTTCTAATTCATTCGTTCGATCCATTCTAATTCATTCGTACGATCCATTCAAATTCATTCGCATGATCCATTCTAATTCATTCATACGATCCATTCTAATTCATTCTCACGAATGTAACCTTTCTAATTCATTAGTATGGTCCATTCTAATTCATTCGTACGATCCATTCTAATCCATTCGTACGATCCATTCTAATCCATTCGTACGATCCATTCTAATCCATTCGTACGATCCATTCTAATTCATTCTCACAAATGTAACCTTTCTAATTCATTTGTACGATCCATTCTAATTAATTCGTACGATCCATTCTAATTCATTCGTATGATCCATTCTAATTAATTCGCACAAATGTATCCATTCTAATTCATTCGTACGATCCATTCTAATTCATTCGCACGATCCATTCTAATTCATTCGTACGATCCATTCTAATTCATTCGCACGAATGTATCCATTCTAATCCATTCGTACGATCCATTCTAACTCATTCTCACAAATGTAACCTTTCTAATTCATTTGTACGATCCATTCTAATTCATTCGTACGACCCATTCTAATCCATTCGTACGATCGATTCTAATCCATTCGCACGAATGTAACCATTCAAATTCATTCGTACGATCCATTCTAATTCATTCCTACGATCCATTCTAATTCATTCGCACGAATGTATCCATTCTAATTCATTTGCACGATCCATTCTAATTCATTCCGATGATCCATTCTAATTCATTCGTACGATCTATCTAATTCATTCGCTCGAATGTATCCATTCTAATTCATTCGTACGATCCATTCTAATTCGTTGATACGATCCATTCTAATTCATTCGTACGATCCATTCTAATCCATTCGTACGATCCATTCTAATTCATTCGTACAAATGAATTAGAATGGATCGTATGAATGAATAAGAATGGATCGTACGAATGAATTAGAATGGATCGTGGGAATGAATTAGAATGAATCGTACGAATGAATTAGAATGGATACATTCGAGCGAATGAATTAGAATGGATCTTACGAATGAATTAGAATAGATCATAGGAATGAATTAGAATGGATACATTCGTGCGAATGAATTAGAATGGATCGTAGGAATGAATTAGAATGGATCGTACGAATGAATTAGAATGGTTACATTCGTGCGAATGAATTAGAATGGATCGTACGAATGAATTAGAATGGATCGTGCGAATGAATTAGAATTGATCATACGAATGAATTAGAATGGATCATACGATCCATTCTTATTCATTCGCACGATCCATTCTAATTCATTCGTACGATCCATTATTATTCATTCGTACGATCCATTCTAATTCATTCCTACGATCCATTCTAATTCATTCGCACGAATGTATCCATTCTAATTCATTTGCACGATCAATTCTAATTCATTCCTATAATCCATTCTAATTCATTCGTACGATCCATTCTAATTCATTCGCTCGAATGTATCCATTCTAATTCATTCGTACGATCCATTCTAATTCGTTCATACGATCCATTCTAATTCGTTCGTATGATCTATTCTAATTCGTTCATACGATCCATTCTAATTCATTCGCACGATCCATTCTAATTCATTCGCACGATCCATTCTAATCCATTCGTACGATCCATTCTAATTTATTTGCACGATCCATTCTAATTCATTCCTAGATCCATTCTAATTCATTCGTATGATCCATTCTAATTCATTCGCTCGAATGTATCCATTCTAATTCATTCGTACGATCCATTATAATTCATTCTACGATCCATTCTAATTCATTCTCATGAATGTAACCTTTCTAATTCATTTGTATGATCCATTCTAATTCATTCGTACGATCCATTCTAATCCATTCGTACGATCCATTCTAATTTATTTACACGATCCATTCTAATTCATTCTTATGATCCATTCTAATTCATTCGTATGATCCATTCTAATTCATTCGCTCGAATGTATCCATTCTAATTCATTCGTACGATCCATTCTAATTCATTCTACGATCCATTCTAATTCATTCTCACGAATGTAACCTTTCTAATTCATTTGTATGTATCCATTCTAATTCATTCGTACGATCCATTCTAATTCATTCGTACGATCCATTCTAATTCATTCGCACGATCCATTCTAATTCATTCGTACGATCCATTCTAATTCAACCGCACGAATGTATCCATTCTAATGCATTCGTACGATTCATTCTAATTCATTCGCACGATCCATTCTAATTCATTCATGCGATCCATTCTAATTCATTCGTCCGATCCATTCTAATTCATTCGCACGAATGTATCCATTCTAATTCATTCATTCGATCCATTCTAATTCATTCGTACGATCCATTCAAATTCATTCGCATGATCCATTCTAATTCATTCGTACGATCCATTCTAATTCATTCGTACGATCCATTCTAATTTATTCGTACAATCCATTCTAATTCATTCGTACGATCGATTCTAATTCATTCGTATGATCCATTCTAATTTATTCGTTCAAATATATCCATTCTAATTCATTCGTACGATCCATTCTAATTCATTCGCACGATCCATTCTAATTCATTCGCACGAATGTCTCCATTCTAATTTATTTGCACGATCCATTCTAATTCATTCCTATCATCCATTCTAATTCATTCGTACGATCCATTCTAATTCATTCGCTCGAATGTATCCATTCTAATTCATTTGTACGATCCATTCTAATTCGTTCATACGATCCATTCTAATTCGTTCGTACGATCCATTCTAATTCGTTCGTCCGATCCATTATAATTTGTTCATATGATCCATTCTAATTCATTCCTACGATCTATTCTAATTCATTCGCTCGAATGTATCCATTCTAGTTCATTCGTTCGATCCATTCGAATTCATTCGTACGATCCATTCAACTTCATTCGCATAATCCATTCTAATTCATTCGTGCGATCCATTCTAATTCATTCTCACGAATGTAACCATTCTAATCCATTCGTACGATCCATTCAAATCCATTCGTACGATCCATTCTAATCCATTCGTACGATCCATTCTAATTCATTCGTACGATCCATTCTAATTCATTCTCACAAATGTAACCTTTCTAATTCATTTGTACGATCCATTCTAATTCATTCGTACGATCCATTCTAATCCATTTGTACGATCCATTCTAATTCATTCGTACGATCCATTCTAATTCATTCGCACGAATGTAACCATTCTAATTCATTCGTGCGATCCATTCTAATTCATTCCTACAATCCATTCTAATTCATTCGCACGAATGTATCCATTCTAATTCATTTGCACGATCCATTCTAATTCATTCCTATGATCCATTCTAATTCATTCGTACGATCCATTCTAATTCATTCTCACGAATGTAACCTTTCTAATTCATTTGTATGATCCATTCTAATTCATTCGGACGATCCATTCCAATCCATACGTACGATCCATTCTAATCCATTCGTATGATCCATTCTAATCCATTCGTACGATCCATTCTAATTCATTCTCACAAATGTAACCTTTCTAATTCTTTTGTATGATCCATTCTAATTCATTCGTACGATCCATTCTAATCCATTCGTACGATCCATTCTAATTCATTCGTACGATCCATTCTAATTCATTCGCACGAATGTAACCATTCTAATTAATTCGTACGATCCATTCTAATTCATTCCTACGATCCATTCTAATTCATTCGCACGAATGTATCCAATCTAATTCATTTGCTCGATCCATTCTAATTTATTCGTACGATCCATTCTAATTCATTCGTACGATCCATTCTAATTCATTCGTACGATCCATTCTAATTCATTCGCATGATCCATTCGTACGATCCATTCTAATCCATTCGTACGATCCATTCTAATTTATTCATACGATCCATTCTAATTCGTTCGTACGATCCATTCTAATTAATTCGTATGATCCATTCTAATTCATTCGCACGATCCATTCTAATTCATTCGTACGATCCATTCTAATTCATTTGTACGATCCATTCTAATTCATTTGTACGGTCGATTCTAATTCATTCGTACGATCCATTCTAATTCATTCGTATGATCCATTCTAACTCATTCGCACAAATGTATCTATTCTAATTCATTCCTCCGATCCATTCTAATTCATTCGCACGATCCATTCTAATTCATTCGCACGATCCATTCTAATTCATTCGTACGATCCATTCTAATTCATTCGTACGATCCATTCTAATTCATTCGCACAAATATATCTATTCTAATTCATTTGTATGATCAATTCTAATTCATTCATACGATCCATTCTAATCCATTCGTACGATCCATTCTAATCCATTCGTATGATCCATTCTAATTCATTCGTACGATCCATTCTAATTCATTTGTATGAATGTATCCATTCTAATTTATTCGTACGATCCAGTCTAATTCATTCGTACGATCCATTCTAATTCATTCGCACGAATGCATCCATTCTAATTCATTCGTACGATCCATTCTAATTCATTCGTATGATCCATTCTAATTCATTCGCACGATCCATTCAAGTTCATTCGAACGATCCATTTTAATTCATTCGTACGATCCATTCTAATTCATTCATACGATCTATTCTAATTCATTCGCACGAATGTATCCATTCTAATTCATTCGTTCAATCCATTCTAATTCATTCGTATAAATATATCCATTCTAATTCATTCGTACGATCCATTCTAATCCATTCGCACGATCCATTCTAATTCATTCCTACGATCCATTCTAATTCATTTGTATAAATATATCCATTCTAATTCATTCGCACGATCCATTCTAATTCATTCGCACGATCCATTCTAATTCATTCCTACGATCCATTCTAATTCATTCGCACGATCCATTCTAATTCATTCGCACGATCCATTCTAATTCATTTGTATGATCCATTCTAATTCATTCGTACGATCCATTCTAATTCATTCGCACAAATATATCCATTCTAATTCATTTGTATGATCCATTCTAATTCATTCATACGATCCATTCTAATCCATTCGTACGATCCATTCTAATCCATTCGTATGATCCATTCTAATTCATTCGTACGATCCATTCTAATTCATTTGTATGAATGTATCCATTCTAATTTATTCGTACGATCCAGTCTAATTCATTCATACGATCCATTCTAATTCATTTGCACGAATGTATCCATTCTAATTTATTCGTACGATCCATTCTAATTCATTCGTATGATCCATTCTAATTCATTCGCACGATCCATTCAAGTTCATTCGCACGATCTATTTTAATTCATTCGTACGATCCATTCTAATTCATTCATACGATCTATTCTAATTTATTCGCACGAATGTATCCATTCTAATTTATTCGTTCGATCCATTCTAATTCATTCGTATAAATATATCCATTCTAATTCATTCGTACGATCCATTCTAATTCATTCGCACGATCCATTCTAATTCATGCGCACAAATGTATCCATTCTAATTCATTCGTACAATCCATTCTAATTCATTCGCATGATCCATTCTAATTCATTCGTACGATCCATTCTAATTCATTTGTACGATCCATTCTAATTCATTCGCACGAATGTATCCATTCTAATTTATTCGTATGATCCATTGTAATTCATTTGGACGAATGTAACCATTCTAATTCATTCGTACGATCGATTCGTACGATCCATTCAAATTCATTCGCAAGAATGTATCCATTCTAATTTATTCGCACGATCAATTCTAATTCATTCGTACGATCCATTCTAATTCATTCGCACGAATGTATCCATTCTAATTCATTCATACAATCCATTCTAATTCATTCGCACGATCCATTCTAATTCATTCGTATGATCCATTCTAATTCATTCCTATGATCTATTCTAATTCATTCGCTCGAATGTATCCATTTTTATTCATTCATACAATCCATTCTAATTCATTCATATGATCAATTCTAATTCATTCCTACGATCTATTCTAATTCATTCGCTCGAATGTATCCATTCTAATTCATTCGTTCGATCCATTCTAATTCATTCGTACGATCTATTCAAATTCATTCGCATGATCCATTCTAATTCATTCGTACGATCTATTCTAATTCATTCTCACGAATGTAACCTTTCTAATACATTTGTATGATCCATTCTAATTCATTCATACGATCCATTCTAATCCATTCATACCATCCATTCTAATCCATTCGTACGATCCATTCTAATTCATTCGTACGATCCATTCTAATTCATTCGTATAAATATATCCATTCTAATTTATTCGTACGATTCAGTCTAATTCATTCGTACGATCCATTCTAATTCATTCGCACGAATGTATCCATTCTAATTCATTCGTACGATCCATTCTAATTCATTCGTATGATCCATTCTAATTCATTCGCACGATCCATTCAAGTTCATTCGCATGATCCATTCTAATTCATTCGTACGATCCATTCTAATTCATTCATACGATCTATTCTAATTCATTCGCACGAATGTATCCATTCTAATTCATTGATTTGATCCATTCTAATTCATTCGCATAAATATATCCGTTCTAATCCGTTCGTACGATCCATTCTAATCCATTCGCACAATCCATTCTAATTCATTCGCACGAATGTATCCATTCTAATTCATTCGCACGATCTATTCTAATTCATTCGCACAAATGTATCCATTCTAATTCATTCGTACGATCCATTCTAATGCATTCATACTATTCATTCTAATTCATTCGCACGATCCATTCTAATTCATTCGTACGATCCATTCTTATTCATTCATACGATCCATTCTAATTTATTCGTATGATCCATTCTAATTCATTCCTATGATCCATTCTAATCTATTCGTACGATCCATTCTAATTCATTCGCACGAATATATCCATTTTAATTCATTCGTACGATCCATTGTAATTCATTCGTATGATCCATTCTAATTCATTCGCAAGAATGTATCCATTCTAATTCATTTGCACGATCCATTCTAATTCATTCCTATGATCCATTCTAATTCATTCATACGATCCATTCTAATTCATTCGCTCGAATGTATCCATTCTAATTCATTAGTACGATCCATTCTAATTCGTTTGTACGATCCATTCTAATTCGTTCGTACGATCCATTCTAATTCGTTCGTACGATCCATTCTAATTCATTCGTATGATCCATTCTAATTCATTCTACGATCTATTCTAATTCATTCGCTCGAATTTACCCATTCTAATTCATTCGTTCGAACCATTCTAATTAATTCATACGATCCATTCAAATTCATTCGCATTATCCATTCTAATTCATTCGTCCGATCCATTCTAATTCATTCTCACGAATGTAACCTTTCTAATTCATTTGTATGATCAATTCTAATTCATTCGTACGATCCATTCTAATCCATTCGTACGATCCATTCTAATCCATTCGTATGATCCATTCTAATTTGTTCTCACAAATGTAACCTTCCTAATTCATTTGTACGATCCATTCTAATTCATTTTTACGATCGTGCGAATGAATTAAAATGGATCGTACGAATGAATTAGAATAGATCGGACGAATGAATTAGAATGGATCATACGAATGAATTAGAATGGATCGTGAGAATGAATTAGAATGAATCATACGAATGCATTAGAATGGATAAATTCGTACGAATGAATTAGAATGGATCGTACGAATGAATTATAATGGATCGTGCGAATGAATTAGAATGGATCGTACGAATGAATTAGAATGGATACATACAAATGAATTAGAAAGGTTACATTCGTGAGAATGAATTAGAATGGATCGTACGAATGAATTAGAATGGATACATTCGAGCGAATAAATTAGAATGGATCATACGAATGAATTAGAATGAATCATAGGAATGAATTAGAATGGATCGTGGAAATGAATTAGAATGGATCGTACGAATGAATTAGAATGGATCGTACGAATGAATTAGAATGGATCATACAAATAAATTAGAAATATTACATTCGTGAGAATCAATTAGAATGGATCGTGCGAATGAATTAGAATGGATCATACGAATGAATTAGAATGGATCGTACGAATGAATTAGAATGGATCGTGCGAATAAATTAGAATGGATCATACGAATGAATTAGAATGGATTGTACAAATGAATTAGAATTGATCGTACGAACGAATTAGAATGGATCGTATGAACGAATTAGAATGGATCGTACGAATGAATTATAATGGATACATTCGAGCGAATGAATTAGAATGGATCGTACGAATGAATTAGAATGGATCATAGGAATGAATTAGAATGGATCGTGCAAATGAATTAGAATGTATACATTCGTGCGAATGAATTAGCATGGATCGTTGGAATGAATTAGAAAGGATCATACGAATGAATTAGAATGGTTACATTCGTGCGAATGAATTAGAATGGATCGTACGAATGGATTAGAATGGATCGGACGAATGAATTAGAATGGATCGTACAGATGAATTAGAAATTTTACATTTGTGAGAATGAATTAAAATGGATCGTACGAATGGATTAGAATGGATCGTACGAATGGATTAGAATGGATTATACGAATGGATTAGAATAGATCGTACGAATGAATTAGAATGGATCATACAAATGAATTAGAAATGTTACATTCGTGAGAATGAATTAGAATGGATCGTACGAATGAATTAGAATGGATCGTATGAATGAATTAGAATGGATCATACGAATGAATTAGAATGGATCATACAAATGAATTAGAAAGATTACATTTGTGAGAATGAATTAGAATGGATCGTACGAATGAATTAAAATAGATACATTTGTCCAAATGAATTAGAATGGATCGTACGATTGAATTAGATCGTACGATTGGATTAGAATGGATTGTACGAACGAATTAGAATGGATCATACAAATGAATTAAAATGGATTGTACAAATGAATTAGAATAGATCATAGGAATGAATTAGAACAATCTATTCTAATTCATTCGAGCGAATGAATTAGAATGGATCGTACGAATGAATTACAATGGATCGTAAGAATGAATTAGAATAGATCGTACGATCCATTCTAATTCATTCTTCCGATCTATTCTAATTCATTCGCATAAATGTATCCATTCTAATTCCTTCGTACAATCCATTCTAATTCATTCGCACGATCCATTCTAATTCATTCGTATGATCCATTCTAATTCATTCCTATGATCTATTCTAATTCATTCGCTCGAATGTATCCATTCTAATTCATTCGTTCGATCCATTATAATTCATTCGTACGATCCATTCAAATTAATTCGCATGATCCATTCTAATTCATTTGTACGATCCATTCTAATTCATTCTCACGAATGTAACCTTTCTAATTCATTTGTATGATCCATTCTAATTCATTCGTACGATCCATTCTAATCCATTCGTACGATGAATTCTAATCCATTCGTACGATCCATTCTAATCCATTCGTACGATCTATTCTAATCCATTCGTAGGATCCATTCTAATTCATTCTCACAAATATAACCTTTCTAATTCATTTGTACGATCCATTCTAATTCATTCGTATGATCCATTCTAATCCATTAGTACGATCCATTCTAATCCATTCGTACGATCCATTCTAATTCATTTGCACGAATGTAACCATTCTGATTCATTCGTACGATCCATTCTAATTCATTCCTATGATCCATTCTAATTCATTCGCACGAATGTATCCATTCTAATTGATTTGCACGATCCATTCTAATTCATTCCTATGATCCATTCTAATTCATTCGTACGATCCATTCTAATTCATTCCTATGATCCATTCTAATTCATTCGCACGAATGTATCCATTCTAATTAATTTGCACGATCCATTCTAATTCATTCCTATGATCCATTCTAATTCATTCGTACGATCCATTCTAATTCATTCGCTCGAACGTATCCATTCTAATTCATTCGTACGATCCATTCTAATTCATTGTCACGAATGTAACCTTTCTAATTGATTTGTATGATCCATTCTAAATCATTCGTACGATCTATTCTAATCCATTCGTACGATCTATTCTAATTCATTCTCACAAATGTAACCTTTCTAATTCATTTATACGATCCGTTCTAATTCATTCGTACGATCCATTCTAATCCATTCGTATGATCCAGTCTAATCCATTCGTACGATCCATTCTAATTCATTCGCACGAATGTAACCATTCTAATTCATTCGTGCGATCCATTCTAATTCATTCGTACGATCCATTCTAATTAATTTGCACAAATATATCCATTCTAATTCATTCGTATGATCATTTCTTATTTATTCATACGATCCATTCTAATTCATTTGTACGAATGAATTAAAATGGATCGTACAAATGAATTAGAATGGATCGTGCGAATGAATTAGAATGGATTGTACGAACGAATTAGAATAGATCGTACGAACGAATTAGAATGGATCGTATGAACGAATTAGAATGGATCGTACGAATGAATTAGAATGGATACATTCGAGCGAATGAATTAGAATGGATCGTAAGAATGAATTAGAATGGATCATAGGAATAAATTAGAATGGATCGTGATAATGAATTAGAATGGATACATTCGTGCGAATGAATTAGAATGGATCATAGGAATGAATTAGAACGGATCATACAAATGAATTAGGATGGTTACATTCGTGCGAATGAATTAGAATGGATCGTACGAATGGATTAGAATGGATCATAGGAATGAATTAGAATGGATCGTACGAATGAATTAGAATGGATCGTACAAATGAATTAGAAAGGTTACATTTATGAGAATGAATTAGAATGGATCGTACGAATGAATTATAATGGATCGTACGAATGAATTAGAATGAATCGTACGAACGAATTAGAATGGATCGTACGAACGAATTAGAATGGATCGTATGAACGAATTAGAATGGATTGTACGAATGAATTTGAATGGATACATTCGAGCAAATGAATTCGAATGGATCGTACGAATGAATTAGAATGGATCATAGGAATGAATTAGAATGGATCGTGCAAATGAATTAGAATGGATACATTCGTGCGAATGAATTAGAATGGATCGTGCGAATGAATTAGAATGGATCGTATGAATGAATTAGAATAGATACATTTGTGCGAATGAGTTAGAATGGATCATACGAATGATTTAGAATGGATCGTACGAATGAATTAGAATGGATTATACGAATGAATTAGAATGGATCGTGCGAATGAATTAGAATGGATTGTACGAATGAATTAGAATGGATATATTCGAGCGAATGAATTAGAATAGATCGTAGGAATGAAATAGAATGGATCAAACGAATGAATTAGAATGGATCATGCGAATGAATTAGAATGGATTATACGAATGAATTAGAATGGATACATTCGTGCGAATGAATTAGAATGGATCGGACGAATGAATTAGAATGGATCGTACGAATGAATTAGACTGGATCGTACAAATGAATTAGAATGAATCGTACGAATGTATTAGAATGGATCGTACGAATGAATTAGAATGGATATATTTATGCGAATGAATTAGAATGAATCGTACGAATGTATTAGAATGGTTCGTACGAATGAATTAGAATAGCTCATACGAATGAATTAGAATGAATCGTACAAATGAATTAGAATGGTTACATTCGTGCGAATGAATTAGAATGGATTGTACGAATGAATTAGAATGGATCGTACGAATGGATTAGAATAGATCGTACGAATGGATTAGAACGGATCGTACGAATGAATTAGAATGGATCATACAAATGAATTAGAAAGGTTACATTCGTGAGAATTAATTAGAGTGGATTGTACGAATGAATTAGAATTGATCGTACGAATGAATTAGAATGGATACATTCGAGCGAATAAATTAGAATGGATCGTACGAATGAATTAGAATGTATCATAAGAATGAATTAGAATGGATCGTGCAAATAAATTAGAATGGATACATTCGTGCGAATTAATTAGAATGGCTCATACGAATGAATTAGAATGGATCGGATGAATGAATTAGAATGGATTGTGAAAATGAATTAGAATGGATCGTATGAATGAATAAGAATGGATCGTACGAATGAATTAGAATGGATCGTGCGAATGAATTAGAATGAATCATACGAATGCATTAGAATGGATCGTACGAAAGAATTAGAATGAATCGTACGATCCATTCTAATTCATTCGTCCGATCCATTCTAATTCATTCGCACGAATGTATCCATTCTAATTCATTCGTACAATCTATTCTAATTCATTCGCACGATCCATTCTAATTCATTAGTATGATCCATTCTAATTCATTCCTACGATCTATTCTAATTCATTCGCTCGAATGTATCCATTCTAATTCATTCGTACGATCCATTCTTATTCATTCGTATGATCCATTCATATTCATTCGCATGATCCATTCTAATTCATTCATACGATCCATTCTAATTCATTCTCACGAATGTAACCTTTCTAATTCATTTGTATGATCCATTCTATTCCATTCGTACGATTCATTCTAATCTATTCGTACGATCCATTCTAATCCATTCGTATGATCCATTCTAATGCTTTCGTATGATTCATTCTAATTCATTCGTACGATCCATTCTAATTCATTCGTACGATCTAATTCTAATATATTTGTACGATCCATTCTAATTCGCACAAATGTATCCATTTTAATTCATTCGTACGATCCATTCTAATTTATTCATACGATCGATTCTAATTCATTCGCATGATCCATTCTAATACATTCGTATGATCCATTCTAATTCATTCGTATGAATATATCAATTCTAATTAATTCGTATAATCCATTCTAATTTTTTCGAACGATCTATTCTAATTCATTCGTACGATTCATTCTAATTCATTCGCACGATCCATTCTAATTCATTCGTACGATCCATTCTAATTCATTTGCACGAATGTAACCATTCTAATTCATTCGTGCAATCCATTCTAATTCATTCGCACGAATGTATCCATTATAGTTCATTCGTACGCTCCATTCTCATTCATCGTACAAATATATCCATTCTAATTTATTCGTACGATCCATTCAAATTCAATCGTATGATCCATTCTAATTCATTCGCACGATCAATTCTAATTCATTCGTCCGATCCATTCTAATTCATTCGCACGAATGTATCCATTCTAATTCATTCGTACGATCCATTCTAATTCATTTGCATGATCCATTCTAACTCATTCGGTGGATCCATTCTAATTCATTCGTACGATCCATTCTAATTCATTCGCACGATCCATTATAATTTATTCGTACGATCCATTCTAATTCATTCGTACGATCTATTCTAATTGATTCGCATGATCCATTCTAATTCATTCGTACGATCCATTCTAATTCATTCGTACAATCCATTCAAATTCATTCGTACGATGCAATCTAATTCATTCGCACGAATATATCCATTCTAATTCATTCGTACGATCCTTTCTAATTCATTCGCACGATCCATTCTAATTCTTTCATATGATCCATTCTAATTCATTCGTACGATCCATTCTAATTCATTCGTATGATCAATTCTAATTCATTCGCACGATCCATTCTAATTCATTCGTACGATCCATTCTAATCCATTCGTATGATCCATTCTAATCCATTTGTACGATCCATTCTAATTCGTTCATATGATCCATTCTAATTCATTCGTATGATCCATTCTAATTCATTCGTATGATCAATTCTAATTCATTCGCACAATCCATTCTAATTCATTCGTACGATCCATTCTAATTTATTCGCACGAATGTAACCATTCTAATTCATTCGTACGATCCAATCTAAATCATTCTTACGATCCATTCTAATTCATTCGCACGAATGTATCCATTCTAATTCATTCGTACGATCCATTCTAATTCATTCGTATGTTCCATTCTAATTCATTCTCACAAATGTAACCTTTCTAATTCATTTGTACAATCCATTTTAATTCATTCGTACGATCCATTCTAATCCATTCGTACGATCCATTCTAATCCATTCGTACGATCCAATCTAATTCATTCGCACGAATGTATCCATTCTAATTCATTCGTACGATTCATTCTAATTCATTCGCACGATCCATTCTAATTCATTCGTACGATCCATTCTAATTCATTCATACGATCCATTGTAATTCATTTGTACGAATGAATTAGAATGGATCGTACGAATGGATTAGAATGGATCGTACGAATGAATTAGAATGGATCGTACGAACGAATTAGAATGGATCGTATGAACGAATTAGAATGGATCGTACGAATGAATTGGAATGGATACATTCGAGCGAATGAATTAGAATGGATCGTACGAATGAATTAGAATGGATCATAGGAATGAATTAGAATGGATCATGCAAATGAATTAGATTGGATACATTCGAGCGAATGAATTAGAATGGATCATAGGAATGAATTCGAATGGATCGTACGAATGAATTAGAATGGTTACCTTCGTGCGAATGAATTAGAATGGATCGTACGAATGGATTAGAATGGATCGTACGAATGGATTAGAAAGGATCGTATGAATGAATTCGAATGGATCGTACAAATGAATTAGAAAGGTTACATTTGTGAGAATGAATTAGAATGGATCGTAGGAATGAATTAGAATAGATCGAACGAATGAATTAGAATGGTTACATTCGTGCGAATGAATTAGAATGGATCGTAGGAATGAATTAGAATGGATCGTACGAATGAATTAGAATGGTTACATTCGTACGAATGGATTAGAATAGATCGTACGAATGAATTAGAATGGATCGTGTGAATGAATTAGAATGGATTGTACGAATGAATTAGAATGGATCATACGAATGAATTAGAATGGATCGTACGAATGAATTAGAATGGATACATTAGTGCGAATGAATTAGAATGGATCGTACGAATGAATTTGAATGGATCGTACGAATGTACGAATGAATTAGAATGAATTAGATTGCATCGTACGATCCATTCTAATTCATTCGCACGATCCGTTCTAATTCATTCGTATGATCCATTCTAATTCATTCGCACGAATGTATCCATTCTAATTCATTCGTACGATCCATTCTAAATCATTCGTATGATCAATTGTAATTCATTCGCACGATCCATTCTAATTCATTCGTACGATCCATTCTAATTCTTTCGCACGAATGTATCCATTCTAATTCATTCATACGATCCATTCTAATCCATTCGTACGATCCATTCTAATTCATTCGTACGATCCATTCTAATTCATTCGTATGATCCATTCTAATTCATTCGTACGATCCATTCTAATTCATTCGTATGATCAATTCTAATTCATTCGCACGATCCATTCTAATTCATTCGTACGATCCATTCTAATTCATTCGCACGAATGTATCCATTCTAATTCATTCGTACGATCCATTCTAATCCATTCGTACGATCCATTCTAATCCATTCGTACGATCCATTCTAATTCATTCATATGATCTATTCTAATTCATTCGTACGATCCATTCTATTTCATTCGTATGATCCATTCTAATTCATTCGTACGATCCATTCTATTTCATTTGCATGAATGTATCCATTCTAATTTATTCGTACGATCCAGTCTAATTCATTCGTACGATCCATTCTAATTCATTAGCATGAATATATCCATTCTAATTCATTCGTATGATCCGTTCTAATTCATTCGCACGATCCATTCTAATTCTTTCATATGATCCATTCTAATTCATTCGCACGAATGTATCCATTCAAGTTCATTCGTATGCTCCATTCTAATTCATTCGTACGCTCCATTCTTATTCATCGCACAAATATATCCATTCTAATTCATTTGTACGATCCTTTCTAATTGATTCATACGATCCATTCTAATTCATTTATACGATCCATTCTAATTCATTCGCACAAATGTATCCATTCTAATTCATTCGTATGATCCATTCTAATTCATTCGTACGATCCATTCGAACGATCCATTCTAATTCATTCGTATGATCCATTCTAATTCATTCTCACAAATGTAACCTTTCTAATTCATTTGTATGATCCATTCTAATTCATTCGTATGATACATTCCAATTCATTCGTACGATCTATTCTAATTCATTCTCACAAATGTAACCTTTCTAATTCGTTTGTATGTTCCATTCTAATTCATTCGTACGATCCATTCTAATCCATTCGTACCATCCATTCGAATCCATTCGTACGATCCATTCTAATTCATTCGCACGAATCTAACCATTCTAATTCATTCGTACGATCCATTCTAATTCATTCCTACGATCTATTCTAATTCATTCGTACGATCCATTCTAATTCATTTGTACGATCCATTCTAATTCATTCATACAATCCATTCAGATTCCTTCGCACAATCCATTCTAATTCATTCGTACGATCCATTCTAATTCATTCGTATGATCCATTCTAACTCATTCGGTGGATCCATTCTAATTTATTCGTACGATCCATTCTAATTCATTCTCACAAATGTAACCTTTCTAATTCATTTGTACGATCCATTCTAATTCATTCGTACGATCCAATCTAATTCATTCGTACGATCCATTCTAATTCATTTGTACGATCCATTGTAATTCATGCATACAATCCATTCAGATTCATTCGCACAATCCATTCTAATTCATTCGTACGATCTATTCTAATTCATTCGTATGATCCATTCTAACTCATTCGGTGGATACATTCTAATTCATTCGTACGATCCATTCTAATTCATTCGTACAAATGTATCCATTCTAATTCATTCGTCCGATCCATTCTAATTCATTCGTATGATCAATTCTAATTCATTCGCACAATCCATTCTAATTCGTTCGTATGATCCATTCTAATTCATTCGTATAATCTATTCTAATTCATTCGTCCGATCCATTCTAATTCATTCTTATGATCAATTCTAATTCATTCGTACGATCCATTCTAATCCATTCGTACGAGCCATTCTAATTCATTCGTACGATCCATTCTAATTCATTCGCACGAATGTAACCATTTTAATTCATTCGTACGATCCATTCTAATTTATTCCTACGATCCATTCTAATTCATTCGCACGATCCATTCTAATTCCTTAGTACGATCCTTTCTAATTCATTCGCATGAATATATTGTACGTTTTAATTAGATTGGATTGTGCGAATGAATTAGAATGGATCGTACGAATGAATTAGAATGGATACATTCGTGCGAATGAATTAGAATAGATCGTACGAATGAATTAGAATGGATACATTCGAGCGAATGAATTAGAATGGATCGTACGAATGAATTAGAATGGATCATAGCAATGAATTATAATGGATCGTGCAAATGAATTAGAATGGATCGTACGAATAAATTAGAATAGATCGTACGAATGAATTAGAATGGATCGTATGAATGAATTAGAATGGATACATTCGAGCGAATGAATTAGAATGGATCGTAGGAATGAATTAGAATGGATCATACGAATGAATTAGAATGGATTATGCGAATGAATTTGAATGGATTGCACGAATTGAATTAGAATGGATCATACGAATGAATTAGAATGGATCGTGCGAATGAATTAGAATTGATCATACTAATGAATTAGGATGGATCGTACGAATGAATTAGAATGGATCATGCGAATGAATTAGAATTGATCATACTAATCAATTAGAATGGATCGTACGAATGAATTAGAATGGATACATTCGTGCGAATGAATTAGAATGGATCATACAAATGAATTAGAATGGATCGGACGAATGAATTAGAATGGATCGTACAAATGAATTAGAATGGTTACATTCGTGCGAATGAATTAGAATGGATCGTACGAATGAACTAGAATGGATCGTGCGAATGAATTAGAATAGATCATGCGAATGAATTAGTATGGATCATACAAATGAATTAAAAAGGTTATATTCGTGAGAATGAATTAGAATGGATCGTACGAATGAATTAGAATGGATCATGCGAATGAATTTGAATGGATCGTACGAATGAATAAGAATGGATCATATGAATGAATTAGAATGGATCGTATGAATGAATTAGAATTGATACGTTCGTGCGAATGAATTAGAATGGATCGTGCGAATGAATTAGAATGGATCGTATGAATGAATTAGAATGGTTACATTCGTGCGAATGAATTAGAATGGATCGTAGGAATGAATTAGAATGGATCGTACGAATGAATTAGAATGGTTACATTTGTGCGAATGAATTAGAATGGATCGTACGAATAAATTAGAATGAATCATACGAATAAATTAAAATGGATCGTGCGAATGAATTTGAATGGATCGTACGAATGAATTAGAATGGATCGTGCGAATGAATTTGAATGGATCGTACGAATGAATTAGAATGGATCGTGCGAATGAATTTGAATGGATCGTACGAATGAATTAGAATGGATACATTCATGCGAATGAATTAGAATGGATCGGACGAATGAATTAGAATGGATCGTGCGAATGAATTAGAATGGATCGGACGAATGAATTAGAATGGATCGTGCGAATGAATTAGAATAGATCGTGCGAATGAATTAGAATGGATCATACAAATGAATTAGAAAGGTTACATTTGTGAGAATGAATTATAATGGATCGTACGAATGAATTAGAATGGATCATGCGAATGAATTTGAATGGATCGTACGAATAAATAAGAATGGGTCGTACGAATGAATTAGAATGGATCGTGCAAATGAATTAAAAAGGTTACATTTGTGAGAATTAATTTGAATGGATCGTACGAATGAATTAGAATGGATCGAACGAATGAATTAGAACGGATACATTCGAGCGAATGAATTAGAATGGATTGTATGAATGAATTAGAATGGATCGTACGAATGAATTAGAATGGATCGTGCGAATGAATTAGAATCGATCGTACGAACGAATTAGAATGGATCGTACGAACGAATTAGAATGGATCATATGAACGAACTAGAATGGATCGTACGAATGAATTAGAATGGATCGTTCGAATGGATTACAATGGATCGTACGAATGCATTAGAATGGATACATTCGTGCGAATGAATTAGAATGGATCGTTCGAATGAATTAGAATGGATCGTGCGAATGAATTAGAACGGATCATGCGAATGAATTAGAATGGATCGTACGAATGAATTAGAATGGATCGTGCAAATGAATAAGAATGGATACATTCGTGCGAATGAATTAGAATAGATCGTAGGAATGAATTAGAATGGATCGTACGAATGAATAAAATGGTTACATTCGTGCGAATGAATTAGAATGAATCGAACGAATGGATTAGAATGGATCGTACAAATGGATTAGAATGGATCGTACGAATGAATTAGAATGGATCGTACAAATGAATTAGAAAGGTTATATTTATTAGAATGAATTAGAATGGATCATGCAAATGAATTAGAATGGATCGTATGAATGAATAAGAATGGATCTTACGAATGAATTAGAATGGATACATTTGTGCGAATGAATTAGAATCGATCCATTCGTGCGAATGAATAAGAATGGATCGTACGAATGAATTAGAATGGATCATGCGAATGAATTTGAATGGATCGTACGAATGAATTAGAATGGATCGAACGAATGAATTAGAATGGATCGTGCGAATGAATTAGAATGGATACATTCGTGCGAATGAATTAGAATGGATCGTACAAATTAATTAGAATGGATCGTACGAATGAATTATAATGGATCGTGCGAATGAATTTGAATGGATCGTGCGAATGAATTAGAATGGATCATACGAATGAATTAGAATGGATCATGCGAATGAATTAGAATGGATCGTACGAATGGATTAGAATGGATCTTGTGAATGAATTAGAATGGATCATACGAATGAATTAGAATGGATCGTATGAATGTATCCATTTTAATCCATTCGTACGATCCATTCTAATTCATTCCTACGATCCATTCTAATTCATTCGCACGAATGTATCGAATGAATTAGAATGGATCGTACGAATGAATTAAAATAGATCGTACAAATGAATTATAATGGATCGAGCGAATGAATTAGAATGGATACATACCAATGAATTAGAAAGGTTAAATTCGTGCGAATGAATTAGAATGGATACATACCAATGAATTAGAAAGGTTAAATTCGTGCGAATGAATTAGATTGAATCGTACGAATGAATTAGAATGGATCGTGCGAATGAATTAGAATGAATCGTACGAATGCATTAGAATGGATCATAGGAATGAATTAGAATGGATCGTGCAAATGAATTAGAATGGATACATTCGTGCGAATGAATTAGAATGAATCGTACGAATAAATTAGAATGGATCGAACTAATGAATTAGAATGGATCGTACGAATGAATTAGAATGGATCATGCGAATGAATTTGAATGGATCTTATGAATAAATTAGAATGGATCATACGAATGAATTAGAATGGATCGTACGAATGCATTAGAAAGGATCGTGCGAATGAATTAGAATGGATATATTCGTACAAATGAATTAGAATGGATCGTGCGAATGAATTAGAATGGATCGTATGAATGAATTATAATGGATCATATGAATGAATTAGAATGGTTACATTCGTGCTAATGAATTAGAATGGATCGTACGAATGGATTAGAATGGATCGTACGAATGGATTAGAACGCATTGTACGAATGAATTAGAATAGATACATTTGTGCGAATGAATTAGATTGCATCGTGCGAATGAATTAGAATAGATCGTACGAATGAATTAGAATGGATCGTGCGAATGAATTAAAATGGATCGTGCGAATGAATTAGAATGGATCCACCGAATGAGTTAGAATGGATCATACGAATGAATTAGAATGGATCGTACGAATGAATTAGAATAGATTGTACGAATGAATTAGAATGGATCGTATGAATGGATTAGAATGCATTGTACGAATGAATTAGAATAGATACATTTGTGCGAATGAATTAGAATGGATCGTATGAATGAATAAGAATGGATCGTACGAATGAATTCGAATGGTTACATTCGTGCGAATGAATTAGAAAGGATCGTACAAATGAATTAGAATGGATATATTCATGCGAATGAATTAGAATGGATCGTACGAATGAATTAGACTCGATCGTACGAATAAATTAGAATGGATACATTCGTGCGAATGAATTAGAATGGATCGTACGAATGAATTAGAATGGATCGAACGAATGAATTAGAATGGATCGTGCAAATGAATTAGAATGGACACATTCATGCGAATGAATCTGAATGGATTGTATGAATGAATTACAATGGATCGTATGAATGAATTAGAATGGATCGTACGAATGAATTAGAATAGCTCATACGAATGAATTAGAATAAATCATACGAATGAATTAGAATGGTTACATTCGTGCAAATGAATTAGAATAGATCGTACGAATGAATTAGAATGGATCGTACGAATAAATTAGAATAGATCGTGCGAATGAATTAGAATGGATCGTACGAATTAATTAGAATGGATCGTATGAATGAATTAGAATGAATCGTACGAATGAATTAGAATGGATCGTGCGAATGAATTAGAATGGATCGTGCGAATGAATTAGAATGGATACATTCATACAAATGAATTAGAATGGATCGTGCGAATGAATTAGAATGGATCGTATGAACGAATTAGAATGGATCGTACAAATGAATTAGAATGGATACATTCGAGCGAATGAATTAGAATGGATCGTACGAATGAATTAGAATGGATCATAGGAATGAATTAGAATGGATCGTGCAAATGAATTAGAATGGATACATTCGTGCGAATGAATTAGAATAGATCGTACGAATGAATTAGAATGGATCGTACGAATAAATTAGAATAGATCGTGCGAATGAATTAGAATGGATCATACGAATGAATTAGAATGGATCGTACGAATGAATTAGATTGGATCGTGCGAATGAATTAGAATGAATCGTACGAATGAATTAGAATGGATCGTGTGAATGAATTAGAATGGATCGTGCGAATGAATTAGAATGGATACATTCGTACAAATGAATTAGAATGGATCGTGCGAATGAATTAGAATGGATCATATGAACGAATTAGAATGGATCGTACAAATGAATTAGAATGGATACATTCATGCAAATGAATTAGAATAGATCGTACGAATGAATTAGAATGGACCGTACGAATAAAGTAGAATAGATCGTGCGAATGAATTAGAATGGATCGTACGAATGAATTAGAATGGATACATTCGTACAAATGAATCAGAATGGATACATTCGTGCGAATGAATTAGAGTGGATCGTGCGAATGAATTAGAATGGATCGTACGAATGAATTAGAATGGATACATTCGAGCGAATGAATTAGAATAGATCATAGGAATAAATTAGAATGGATTATACGAATGAATTAGAATTGATCGTGCGAATGAATAAGAATAAATTGTACGAATGAATTAGAAAGGATACATAGGTGCGAATGAATTAGAATGGATCGGATGAATGAATTAGAATGGATCGTACGATCCATTCTAATTCATTCGTACAATCCATTCTAATTCATTCGTATGATCCATTCTAACTCATTCGGTGGATCCATTCTAATTCATTCATACTATCCATTCTAATTCATTCGCACGATCCATTCTAATTTATTCGTACGATCTATTATAATTCATTCGTACGATCTATTCTAATTCATTCGCACGAATGTAACCATACTAATTCATTCGTACGATTCATTCTAATTAATTCGTATAAGCTTTTCTAATTCATTCGTACGATCCATTCTAATTCATTCGTACGATCCATTGTAATTCATTCATACAATCCATTCAGATTCATTCGCACAAATGTATCCATTCAAATTTATTCGTACGATCCATTCTAATTAATTCGCACGATCCATTCAAATTCAGTCGTATGAATGTATCTTTTTTAATTCATTCGTACGGTCCATTCAAATTCATTCGTATGATCTAATTTATTCGTACGATCCATTCAAATTCATTCGTACGATCGATTCTAATTCATTCGCACGATCCATTCTAATTCATTCGTACGATCCATTCTAATTCATTCGCACAATCCATTCTAATTCATTCGCTCAAATGTATCCATTCTAATTCATTCGTATGATCCATTCTAATTCATTCGCACGATCCATTCTAATTCATTCGTACGAATGTATCCATTCTAATTCATTTGCACGATCCATTCTAATTCATTCTTATGATCCGTTCTAATTCATTCGTACGATCCATTCTAATTCATTCGCTCGATTGTATCCATTCTAATTCATTCGTACGAACCATTCTAATTCGTTCATACGATCCATTCTAATTCATTCGCACGATCCATTCTAATTTATTTGTATGAATGTATCCATTCTAATTCATTCGCACGATCCATTCTAATTCATTCGCACGATCCATTCTAATTCATTCGTACGATTCATTCTAATTCATTCGCACGATCCATTCTAATTCATTCGTACGATCCATTCTTATTCATTCATACGATCTATTCTAATTCATTTGCACAATCCATTCTAATTCATTCGTGCGATCCATTCTAATTCATTCGTATGATCCATTCTAACTCATTCGGTGGATCCATTCTAATTCATTCGTACGATCCATTCTAATTCATTCGCACGATCCATTCTAATTCATTCGCACGATCCATTCTAATTCATTCGTACGATTCATTCTAATTCATTCGTATGAGCTATTCTAATTCATTCGTACGATCCATTCTAATTCATGTGGGTGCAAATTTTGGCAAGAAGTCTGCAAACAGCGGGACCCACCGGCCCTGCCTGGTGGGCCCCCGAGTACCACAGCGGGACCCACCGACCCTGTCTGGTGGGCCCCCGAAGACTGCCGCGGAACCCACTGGCCCTGCCCGGTGGGCCCATAAAAACGGCAGCGGAGCCCACCAGCCTTACCTGGAGAATCCCCAGATACGACAGCAGAAAACCGCCATTTACCACCAGAGACTCCTATAAATAGCAGAGCCTTCAGGAGGAGAAAGGATCGAAACTCAGATCCGATTTCAAATCCAGAGAGAAAATCCAGAAAGGAAGATCAGTGCCATCATCAGTTGATATCTATTTCAGAAACCAGAACCCAGAAATTTCTAACTCTTTGATCTTCTTCTACTTACCCTTGAAGAGGTCAAAGAGATTTCAGTGACACTCGGCCTGTCGAGGTCACTTCAAGTGAAGTGTTAGTGAATTCGGGTTGCTCCCTATAGCACGGAGACGTAGGCTTCGGCTGAACTCCGAGATCACATCTCTTGTGTCAAACTCTCTCTGATTGCCTCTCTGTTTACATATCAAAAGCTACAACGTCAATCAGTAGATCGAACAACGATCTTCGACGTCAACTTCAACTCCAATTGACTGGTGCTGCGAAGTCTTCGGGTCGGCACGAAGATTTTCCCCCACAGTTTGGCGCCGTCTGTGGGATTCGAACAAAAAGTCCAACTCTCTGCTACTACTTGATCGGTTGAACCTACAACCGATCTTGATAGTCAAACTTCCTCGCCCTCTCGGTTGATCATACAACTGATCAGACGGCACTCTCGTTGCACCTTTCGCTCTATTAATGGCGAGGACGAAACATCAAGGTCAACCAGAAGGAAGTAACACTCAACAACAAGCTCGTCCTGAGACTCGATCAATGAGTCAAAGGCTCAACTTCGGACAGCCCCTTGCTGTTCCTGATATGGGGGTTCGTTCAGGGAGTGGGAGATCTGTCGATCGACCTATCGCCCATCCCGCACGACAATCAGTTGGACAAACTGCCCCCACTCCTGCTGAAGACCCTCCATCGACCTACCAAATCTCTGCAGTCGACTTCCAACTTCTCCAATTGGCAAAGCAAAATGCCACCCTCACTGCTGAGAGGGATGCTCTGAAGAAAGCAGCCTTCGAGGCTGGAATCGCTCTTCCGATCCCCTCCCCAAGTGAGAGGGTTGATCTCCCTCGACATTCAATCCACTCCGAGCAACGGAGGTCGATGGGCACTGATGCCCTCGAGAGGATTCGACGTGACCCAACTCCCTCTGCTGCCCCCTGGAAGCAGAGTGTTTGGGACCGCCTCGATGATGAGTCTTCCCAATCGTCTTCTGGCCGCAACTGCGACAAGAGGACACCTTCAAAGCTCAACATACCAAGGAAGCACCAAATGAAAGGCGCTCCTTCAAAGAGCCGACTTTCCCCATCCATTCCACTTCAACGTGGACTTGGATCGGACCTTCGACACCGACTTCAACCGGCAAATACTTCAATGCCTGAGCAAGACCTTGCGATCTTGCCTCTTGACCCACCTCTAGGTCGAGGACATGGTCGTAGGGACGGGTATTCCTCTGCCGGGCCTCTACATCGAAGCCTTTTCGAATCAACATTCCCGAGGGGGTGGAGAACTCCTATCCTCCCCAAATTCAACTGCGTCCGAGGAGATCCTACTCTGCACATCCTCGCATTCAAGCAAGCTCTAACGCCGCACGAAGAAGAAAACAATGTGCTCTGCCGCACCTTCGCAGGAAGTCTAGATGAGCCGTCTCTTGACTGGTATCATAATCTCCGAGCTGGATCCATCACCCAGTTCGATGTTTTAGCTAAACTCTTTGTGCAGCATTACCAGCTCAATCTGAAGCCTGAGAAGAAGCTCGACTCTCTATATCGGCTAAGGATGGGTGCTGACGAGACCCTCCGAAGTTTCACTAGGAGGTTTCGCAACGAGCATGCTGCCCTCTCTGGAAGACATCTGGATGATGAAGCCATCATGTTGGCTTTCCAGAACACTCTCCACTTCGATCTACACATCTACAACGACTTCATCCACAATCCCCCTCCTTCTCTGGGTGCTATGTTCGATCGAATCCAGAGAGAGATCGAGGTTGAAGACGATCAAGTCGCTCGGAAAGGGCGAGAAACAAAACGAAGGCCTGCGGAGAGAGAAGCTCCCAAGTATGCTGCCAAGGCTCACAACGCTGAGGCAGCAGCCCCTCCAGCCAACAAACGATCCAAGAATGATGGGCGTCGATCTCCGACGAAGACCACTTTCACTGAGTGGAATTTACCAGTCGAACAAATACTCGACCGCATTCAACACGACGAGTATCTTCGAAGGCCCAATCCTCTTCAGCCAAATTCCAAATTCACAGCAGACAAAACAGTCTACTGTGAATTCCATCGAAGTCATGGCCACTCCACCGATCGGTGCTATCGGTTGAAGTTCCATCTTGAAGACTTATTGCGGGAGGGCCACCTTCAAGAATTCGTCAACAACGGGCACGATCAACGTCGAACCTCTGCAAAGGGGAAAGAAGTGTGTTGGATACATCAAATCTCTTCCAACCCATCATCTCTCACCGTGAATGCCAATATCTTTGGCATTCATGGATCATTGCACAACCAGGCAGTAACCGGGAAAGAAGTCGATCGGCAAATTCGACGCATCTTCCATGTTCGATCTACTGCAAATAAAGAAGATACCTGGATCGAGAAACCCATCGAAGGTCTTGCTTGGCCGTCCATCGTCTTCAACGACACTGATCTTCAAGGAGTTCAAACTCCACATCGAGACCCCCTGGTTTTGAAACTCATCATCGACGGAAGCACCGTCAATCGGATCCTCATCGACACCGGGAGTTCTATCGACATTATGTTCTCAGACTTCTTCAAACGTTTGGGACACAAATATCAAAGTCTCGACGTCGTTCCAACCGTGATCACTGGCTTCAACGGCGAACAAAGCATCACGGTGGGCGAGTCGAGATTCACTCTGGACCTCAGCCGAGAGACTCGAGTCTCGGTGAGGTTTGCCATTGTCGAAGGGGTCTCCAGTTACAACGCCATCCTCGGGCGACCTTTCCTCCACCAGATCAATGCCATCTCCTCCTCTTACCACTAACTACTCAAGTTTGCAACTGGAGAAGGCATCGTCTGCATTCGAGGCGATCAATAATCTGGAAGGTCTTGTGAGGCTGCTGCGGCTAAGACAGATCGAAAAATCAATATTGCTCCTCCCAAGCGGCCTCGAGATGAAGCTGGTCCCTCTTCTAAATAGCAATCAAAGGAGATTCCACTGACCGAACCTCCACCAATCGAATGGGAAGCATCACCTTCAATAGAAGAAATCATCCCGATCAACATAGGCAGCAGAGATCTCCCTCGACAAACTTTCATTGGTACCGGTCTTAGCGACGCAGAAGCGCGAGACATGGTATCCTTCCTCCAGTCCAATATCGACGTCTTCGCTTGGTGTTTCGAAGACATGCCTGGCATCAATCCAGATGACGCTTGTCACCGACTTGCGATCAAAGAAGAGGTGAAGCCTGTCAAGCAAAAGCCACGCACCATCCGACCAGAGCTCCAAGTTGCTGTTCAAGAAGAAATCACCAAGCTACTCGCAGCAGGCTTCATCCGTGAAGTAGAGTATCCTACTTGGATCTCTAATATTGTTGCTGTTCCGAAGAAGAATGGGAAAGTCAGAGTCTGCATCGACTTCACCAACCTCAACAAGGCTTGTCCCAAAGACCCATTTCCCATGCCAAGGATCGATAGACTCGTCGATGCTACTGCTGGCCACGAGCTATTGTCTTTCATGGATGGGTATTCTGGATATAATCAAATTCCACTTCATCCAGACGATCAAGAGAAGACGTGTTTTGTGACTAGCCGAGGTCTCTATTGCTATAATGTCATGCCATTCGGCCTCAAGAATGCTGGTTCCACCTATCAAAGGTTAGTCACAAAAATGTTCGAAGATCAGATCGGTCGCAATGTCGAAGTCTACGTCGATGATCTCCTCACCAAGAGCTCCATACGAAGCAAGCATATTTCTGATCTGGCGGAAACTTTTCAAGTTCTTCGAAAATATCGTATGAAGCTCAATCCAGCCAAGTGCGCTTTCGGAGTTCAATCTGGCAAATTCCTGGGTCATCTTGTGACCAGGAGGGGTATTGAAGCCAATCCCGATCAAATTCGAGCTATCCTCGACATGCCATCACCTACCAATCGAAAGGAAGTGCAGCGACTCACTGGAAGATTTGCTACCCTCAATCGGTTCATCTCAAAGTCTTCCGACAAGTGTAAGCCTCTCTTCGACAAACTGCGAAAGGCAGACACCTCCGGCTGGAGTCCGATCTGTGAAGAAGTATTTCAAAGCATCAAGAAATATCTAGTGCAAGCTCCTATCTTGACGGCTCCACTTCCAAAAGAAGACTTATGGCTCTATCTCGCCGTAACTGATCAAGCAATCAGTGCAGTCTTAGTCAGTAGAAGAGAAGGCGTCGAGCATTCAGTCTATTATATCAGTCACACTCTTCTTCCAGCTGAAACTCGCTATTCAAAAACTGAGAAGGTCATCCTAGCCTTACTCACTGTATCGCGTCGCCTTCAACCTTACTTCGTCTCCCACCAGATCACTGTCATTTCAGAACATCCATTCAAAGATATCGTTGACAAAGCTAGTAGAGCGGGTCGTATGAGCAAATGGGTGATCGAAATGAGCTCCCTGGGGATTCAATTCGAATCTCGCACTTCTATCAAAGGACAAGCTATTGCTGATTTTCTAGCTGATTTTCCAGTTGAAGACCCCATCACTTGGGAAGAAGATGTGGACATGCGCTTAGAAGATGAGGACAATACTCCAATCAACCTTGCAACAAAAATTGATCCAAGTCTCGAAGCTATTGCTGCAACTCCTCCATGGAAGCTTTATACTGATGGAGCTTCAAGTTCGATTGGTTCGGGAACTGGGATAGTCTTAGTATCCCCCGAACTGGATCATCTACAGAAGACCACTCTCTTAGGGTTCAACACCACCAACAACGAAGCTGAGTACGAAGCGCTCATTTCCGGACTCGAAATGGCAGAATCCCTGGGAGTAGATCGAATCATCGTCTACAGCAACTCCCAGCTGATCATAAGGCAAATCAATGGAGAGTACACAGCTCGTGAAGAAAGAATGCAACTCTACTTGGCCTTAGTACGACGTCTTCAACAACGTTTTACTACAACTGAGTTCGTTCAAATTCCAAGAGCAGAGAATCGTGAAGCAGATGCTCTAGCTAATGCTGCCTCCGTCCTTGGAGACTCACTCGGAGGAAGACAAATACAAATTGATTATCAAGAAGTGCCCAAGACCATCCCCGATCAATATATCCTTGCTACTACAAAAGGATCTGAGGGTGGAGATCAACTGAGATCGAACCTCACTACTACAAGTGATCTTGAAGACTGGAGACAACCAATTTTCGACTTCTTCAAGCATGGCAAAGTGCCAGAAGATCCCAATCAAGCTCGAAAACTTCCTTGCTATACTGTTCAAGGAGAAGATTTATATTTCAAATCACACAACGGGATATTGCTCAAGTGCCTTGGTCCCAAGCAAGCACAGGCCATCCTGATTGATATCCATTCTGGAGCTTGTGGGAATCATTCGGGAGGAAGATCTCTTGAAGCCAAGACAAAGCTGCAAGGTTACTACTGGCCAACAATGGCAAGGGATGCCCAACAAGTTGTTCAAAGGTGTGAGCCTTGCCAACGGCACGCTCGAGCTATCCATCTCCCTGCAGATGAACTTCATCAATTATCAAGTCCCTGGCCTTTCCATCAATGGGGGTTAGATTTCCTGGGTCCTTTCCCTCCAACTCTGAGCAAGAAGAAGTATCTATTGCTGGCCACTGATTACTTTACCAAATAGGTGGAAGCTGTGCCCCTCTTCCGAGAGACTAACGACGAAGTGATTAAATTCATTCGGCACAACATCTTCTCAAGATTTGGTACACCTCAAGTTCTCGTTGCTGACAATGGAGCTCAATTTGACTCCGACAAATTCCGAGAGTTCTGTCTGAACAACGGTATCAAGTTATTCTATTCAACTCCAAGATATCCTCAATGCAATGGTCAAGCTGAAGCCTCAAATAGAGCTATACTTGGTATACTCAAAAAGAAACTCAACAACAAGAAAGGATTGTGGGAACAGGTCCTACCTGAAGTTCTTTGGGGGTACCGCACGACTCCGCGAAGATCAACAGGGTTCTCACCTTTTCGTCTAACATATGGATCAGAAGCAGTACTCCCAACAGAAAATATATCAAGTACTTTGAAGACCAAAGCAGTTGAAGAAGGAATAAACGAAGAACTACGAATCAATGATCTAGACTTCTCAGAAGAACTACGAGATCAAGCCTCCCTTCGTGTGGCCAAGTACCAGCAGAAGATCAAAAGAGCCTACGATGAGAAAGTCTACAAGAGACAGTTCCCAGTGGGTAGTCTAGTTCTCAGAGCAGTTTTTTACAATACCAAAGAACACAGCAGTGGGAAGCTTGCTCCCAACTGGGAAGGTCCATACATCGTTGAATCAGTTGGAGGCAAAGGTTCTTACAGATTGATCTCACCAGAAGGAGATAGATTGCCTCGAGCTTGGAATTCTAGACACCTCAAGTTGTTCTATCCATGATGTAAATTATGTGATGAATAAAGATCTCTTTCAAGTGTTCAAATGTGCAAGTGTTCAGCTTTTCAATTCAAGATTCTGAAGCAGTTTCAAATTATCCAAATTCAAGTTACCAAGTCTTTTAACAAGTTTAGGTGTTAGAGTTGCGACTCAACCCCTTACTGGCAAATGTTAAACTGACTTTCAAATTTTAATATTCAATTTCAATCAAATTCTATATCGTCTAACAGGTTTGGGTGCTTGAGTTGCGACTCAACCCCTCACATACAAGTGTTACACGAATTCAAATTCAAAATTTAAGTTACAATAAGTTTGGGTAATCAAGTGGCGACTTGACCCCTTACATTCAAAAGATTGCATCTATTCTAAATGCTATCCAGAACATGACATTCAAAGACATTCAACTCAAGAGATTCAATTTTCAAACACCCAAAAAGATTTCTATTATTATCAAAATTTGCCAAATACAATGATGAGCTGCTACATGTCAAGAGTTTACAAGTGTGAACAAAGAAAAGGTAGAAATACATCAGGGTTTGGCTACGCTTGGAGCACGCGACTTCTCTCCTTCAGATTCGCCACGAGGCTTGCTCGCAACCGAAGCTTTCGAAGATCGGACACTGCTGACATGTACCCTGAGTGCCTCTGCCGCTTTCTCGGCCGTTTCCTTGTAACTCTTGCATTCAGACAAAGCATGCTCCAATGCCTTTTTGGAAATCTCCTCTCGGGCAGTGAAAGCAGCATGTTGAGCAGCGAGTCGTTCTTTCAGCTCCTTGATCTCGTCGGTGTGACCACAGGACACTTCCTCAACCTTGGAGAGTCGATTCTTCAAGGATTCAAGCTCGTGACTCTGTGCCTCACAACGATCCTGCAATCCCTTGATCTCCAGCTTCCCCTTGCGAAGATCCTCAATCTTGGCTTTGAGAGAGGTTTTCTTCGAAGTCAAGAGCTCTCTCAGCCCATCTCTCTCCGTGCTCACAGCCTTCAGCTTGGCTGTCAAACGGGTTACCTCAGAAGCGGCCTCCCGCTCTCCCGCCTTCCTAGAGAGGGAGCTTGTGATTCTCAAAACTGCTGAGCTCTGCAGGAGAAGAAAGAGTTAGAATTATTTTGAAGATACAGCTCAAGTGAAAGATCAAGCAGATGCACATACCACCACATCTAGCCGATCGAAAGCTTCTTCAAAAGTAGCTTCAGGAATATTGCAAAGCTTCCTGATCACACTGGTCGGGTGGTTGATGTCAACATCACCCAAGCTCTTTATCTTTAGAGTCGAACCAACAGGCGTACCTGCAATCAACACAAGAGCTCAAAGTGTTAGAATATTTTCGAGCCTCAACAGCAATTCAATCAAGGCAAGTCAGTGTAGGTACCTGAAGCCTCGACCTGAGGAGCCTTTCCCTTTCCACGATCGGAGCTCTTACCCTTGGGGGTCGATTTCTCCTCGATAGGGGTTGGCTCTGGCAAGGGTTGAGGAGTAGCTTCACCAACCCGACTTCCTCTCTCCAAATGAGCAGGAGAGGGAACGTCTCGAGGAGGTGAAGCTCCCCCTTCGTCCTCGTGCCCGCTCGAATGATCGAGCCCTACCACCATGGCAGCTACCTCTTCAGCCAGAGATCGTGAGGGGAGTGGTGGTTGTTCAACCTCCACACCCCCACTTATAGTTGCCCCTTCCAGGCGGGGAATCTCGGGAGGTATCTGATCGAGGGGTGTAGGGTTACTTCCAACCCCACCACTCCCCGATATCCTGATCTTGAAGCGCAGGGGGTTCTTCAAATTTGACCGTTCGGTCAAATTTGACCGTTCGATCAAATTTGACCGAACAGTCAAAATTGACCAAACAGCCTTTTTTATACTAACATTTCGACAAACCTCTTTTCACCTTTTCTAGACAGGGGATTGCTGTTTTTTGCACCAAATCCAAGCCAGCCAGATGATCTCTAGCTAACTTGGAGGGGGTAACATTGGGTGCAAATTTTGGCAAGAAGTCTGCAAACAGCGGGACCCACCGGCCCTGCCTGGTGGGCCCTCGAGTACCACAGCGGGACCCACCGGCCCTGTCTGGTGGGCCCCCGAAGACTGTCGCGGAACCCACTGGCCCTGCCCGGTGGGCCCATAAAAACGGCAGCGGAGCCCACCAGCCTTACCTGGAGAATCCCCAGATACGACAGCAGAAAACCGCCATTTACCACCAGAGACTCCTATAAATAGCAGAGCCTTCAGGAGGAGAAAGGATCGAAACTCAGATCCGATTTCAAATCCAGAGAGAAAATCCAGAAAGGAAGATCAGTGCCATCATCAGTTGATATCTATTTCAGAAACCAGAACCCAGAAATTTCTAACTCTTTGATCTTCTTCTACTTACCCTTGAAGAGGTCAAAGAGATTTTAGTGACACTCGGCCTGTCGAGGTCACTTCAAGTGAAGTGTTAGTGAATTCGGGTTGCTCCCTATAGCACGGAGACGTAGGCTTCGGCTGAACTCCGAGATCACATCTCTTGTGTCAAACTCTCTCTGATTGCCTCTCTGTTTACATATCAAAAGCTATAACGTCAATCAGTAGATCGAACAACGATCTTCGACGTCAACTTCAACTCCAATTGACTGGTGCTGCGAAGTCTTCGGGTCGGCACGAAGATTTTCCCCCACAATTCATTCATATGATCCATTGTAATTCAGTCATACAATCCATTCAGATTCATTCGCACGAATCTATCCATTCTAATTCATTTGCACAATCCATTCTAATTCATTCGTTCGATCTATTCTAATTCATTCGTACGATCAATTATAATTCATTCGCACGAATGTATCCATTCTAATTTATTCGTACGATCCAGTCTAATTCATTCGTACGATCCATTCTAATTCATTCGCACGAATATATCCATTCTAATTCATTCGTACGATCCTTTCTAATTCATTCGCACGAATATAACCATTCTAATTCATTCAAACGATCCATTCTAATTCATTCCTACGATCCATTCTAATTCATTCGCACGAATGTATCCATTCTAATTCATTTGCACGATCCATTCTAATTCATTCCTATGATCCATTCTAATTTATTCGTACAATCCATTCTAATTCATTCGTACGATCCATTCTAATTCATTCGTATGATCCATTCTAACTCATTCGGTGGATCCATTCTAATTCATTCGTACGATCCATTCTAATTCATTCGCACGATACATTCGAATTCATTCGTACGATCCATTCTAATTCATTCGCACGATGCAATCTAATTTATTCGCACAAATGTATCTATTCTAATTCATTCGTACAATGCGTTCTAATCCATTCGTACGATCCATTCTAATCCATTCGTACGATCTATTCTAATTCATTCGCACGAATGTAACCATTCTAATTCATTCATATGATCCTTTCTAATTCATTCGTACGATCCATTCTAATTCATTCGTACGATCCATTCTAATTCATTTGTACGAATGTATCCATTCTAATTCATTCGCACGATCCATTCTAATGCATTCGTACGATTCATTCTAATTCATTCGCACGATTCATTCTAATTTATTCGTACGATCCATTCTAATTCATTCGCACGAATGTAACCATTCTAATCCATTCGTACGATCCATTCTTATTCATTCCTACGAATGTATCCATTCTAGTTCATTCGTACGCCCCATTCTAATTCATTCGTACGCTCCATTCTTATTCATCACACAAATGTATCCATTCTAATTCATTCGCACAATCCATTCTAATTAATTCGTACGATCCATTCTAATTCATTCGTATGATCCATTCTAAGTCATTGGTAGATCCATTCTAATTCATTCGTACGATCCATTCTAATTCATTCGCACGATCCATTCTAATTTATTCGTACGATCCATTCTAATTCATTCGTACGATCTCTTCTAATTCATTCGCTCGAATGTATCCATTCTAATTCATTCGTACGAATGAATTAGAATGGATCGTATAAATGAATTAGAATGGTTACATTCGTGCGAATGAATTAGAATGGATCATAGGAATAAATTAGAATGGATCGTGCGAATGAATTAGAATGGATCGTACGAATGAATTAGAATCAATCGTAGGAAAGAATTAGAATGGATCGAACGAATGAATTAGAATGGATCGTACGAATGAATTAGAATGGATTGTGCGAATGAATTAGAATGGATCGTATGAATAAATTAGAATGGATCATACGAATGAATTAGAATGGATCATGCGAATGAATTAGAATGAATCATACGAATGCATTAGAATGGATCGTACGAATGAATTAGAATGAATCGTACGATCCATTCTAATTCATTCGCACGATCCATTCTAATTCATTCGTATGATCCATTCTAATTCATTCCTACGATCTATTCTAATTCATTCGCTCTAATGTATCCATTCTAATTCATTCGTTCGATCCATTCTAATTCATTCGTACGATCCATTCAAATTCATTCGCACGATCCATTCTAATTCATTCGTATGATCCATTCTAATTCATTCGTACGATCCATTCTAATTCTTTCGTATGATCCATTCTAATTCATTCGTACGATCCATTCTTATTCATTCTCACAAATGTATCTATTCTAATTCATTCGTACAATCCATTCTAATCCATTCGTACGATCCATTCTAATTCATTCGTACGATCCATTCTAATTCATTCATATAAATGTATCCATTCTAATTTATTCGTACGATTCAGTCTAATTCATTCGTACGATCCATTCTAATTCATTCGCACGAATGTAACCATTCTAATTCATTCGTACGATCCATTCTAATCCATTCGTACGATCCATTCTAATCCATTCGCACGAATGTATCCATTCTAATTCATTTGCACGATCCATTCTAATTCATTCCTATGATCCATTCTAATTCATTCGTACGATCTATAATAATTCATTCGCTCGAATGTATCCATTCTAATTCATTCGTATGATCCATTCTAATTTGTTCATATGATCCATTCTAATTCGTTAATACGATCCATTCTAATTCGTTCATACGATCCATTCTAATTCATTCGCACGATCCATTCTAATTCATTTGTACGATCCATTTTAATTCATTCGCATGATCCAATCTAATTCATTCGTATGATACATTCGTGCGAACGAATTAGAATGGATCGTATGAATGAATTAGAATGGATCATAGGAATGAATTAGAATGGATCGTGCGAATGAATTAGAATGGATCGTACGAATGAATTAGAATGGATTGTGCAAATGAATTAGAATGGTTTCATCCGTGCGAATGAATTAGAATGGATCGTACGAATGGTTTAGAATGGATCGTACGAATGAATTAGAATGGATACATTCGAGCGAATGAATTAGAATGGATCGTACGAATGAACTAGAATGGATCGTACGAATGGATTAAAATGTTTCGTACGAATGGATTAGAATGGAACATACAAATGAATTAGAAAGGTTACATTCGTGAGAATGCATAAGAATGGATCGTATGAACGATTTAGAATGGATCGTACGAATGAATCAGAATGGATTCACTCGTGCGAGTGAATTAGAATGGATCGGACGAATGAATTAGAATTGATCGTGCGAATGAATTAGAATGGATCATTCTATTGAATTTGAATGGATCGTACGAATAAATTTCTAATTCAGTCGTGTGAATGTATCCATTTTAATTCATTCGTACGATCCATTCTAATCCATTCGTACGATCCATTCTAATCCATTCGTACGATCCATTCTAATTCATTCGTACGATCCATTCTAATTCATTCGTACAAATGTATCCATTCTAATTCATTTGTACGATCCATTCTAATTAATTCCTACGATCCATTCTAATTCATTCGCACGAATGTATCCATTCTAATTCATTTGCAGGATCCATTCTAATTCATTCCTATGATCCATTCTAATTCATTCGTACGATCCATTCTAATTCATTCGCTCAATCCATTCTAATTCATTTGTACGATCCATTCTAATTATTCGTACGATTCATTCTAACTTATTCCTACGATCTAATTCGTTTGTATGATCCATTCTAATCCATTTGTACGATCCATTCTAATTCATTCGTACGAATGTATCAATTCTAATCCATTCGTACGATCCATTCTAATCCGTTCGTACGATCCATTCTAATTCATTCGCACGAATGTAACCATTCTAATTCATTCATATGATCCATTCTAATCCATTCGTACGATCCATTCTAATTCATTACTACGATCCATTCTAATTCATTCGCACGAATGTATCCATTCTAATTCATTTGCACGATCCATTCTAATTCATTCCTATGATTCATTCTAATTCATTCGTACGATCCATTCTAATTCATTCGCTCGAATGTATCCATTCTAATTCATTCGCACGATCCATTCTAATTTTTTCATATGATCCAGTCTAATTCATTCGCACGAATTTATCCATTATAATTCATTCGTACAATCCATTCTAATTCATTCGCACGATCCATTCTAATTAATTCCTACGATCCATTCTAATTCATTCGTATGATCTATTCTAATTCATTCGCACGAATGTATCCATTCTAATTCATTTGCACGATCCATTCTAATTAATTCCTATAATCCATTCTAATTCATTTGCTCGAATGTATCCATTCTAATTCATTCGTACGATCCATTCTAATTCGTTCATACGATCCATTCTAACTCGTTCGTACGATCCATTCTAATTCGTTCGTACGATTCATTCTAATTCATTCGTACGATCCATTCTAATGCATTCGTACGATTCATTCTAATTCATTGGTACGATCCATTCTAATCCATTCGTACGATCCATTCTAATCCATTCGTATGATCCATTCTAACTCATTCGGTGGATCCATTCTAATGCATTCGTACGATTCATTCTAATTCATTCGCATGATCCATTCAAATTCATTTGCACGATCCATTCTAATTCATTCCTATGATCCATTCTAATTCGTTCGTACGATCAATTCTAATTCATTCGCTAGAATGTATCCATTCTAATTCATTCGTACGATCCATTATAATTCATTCGTACGATCAATTCTAATTTATTCTCACGAATGTAACCTTTCTAATTCATTTGTACGATCCATTCTAATTAGAAAGGTTACATTCGAGCGAATGAATTAGAATAGAGCGTAGGAATGAATTAGAATGGATCATACGAATGAATTAGAATGGATTGTGCGAATGAATTAGAATGAATCGTACGAATGCATTAGAATGGATCGTACGAATGAATTAGAATGAATCGTACGAACGAATTTGAATGGATCGTACGAACGAATTAGAATGGATCGTATGAACGAATTAGAATGTATCGTACGAATGAATTAGAATGGATAAATTCGAGCGAATGAATTAGAATGGATCGTACGAATGAATTTGAATGGATCATAGGAACGAATTAGAATGGATCGTGCAAATGAATTAGAATGGATCAGAGGAATGAATTAGAAAGGATCGTACGAATGAATTAGAATGGATCGTACGAATGAATTAGAATAGATACATTTGTGCGAACGAATTAGATTGCAGCGTACGAATGAATTTGAATGGATTGTACGAATGAATTAGAATGGATCATACGAATGAATTAGAATGGATACATTCAAGCGAATGAATTAGAATGGATCATAGAAATGAATTAGAATGGATACATTCGTGTGAATGAATTTGAATGGATTGCACGAATTGAATTAGAATGGATCATATGAATGAATTAGAATGGATCGGGCGAATGAATTAGAATTGATCATACGAATGAATTAGAATGGATCGTACGAATGAATTAGAATGGATCATATGAAAGAATTAGAATGGATCGTGTGAATGAATTAGAAAGGATCGTACGAATGAATTAGAATGGATTGTACGAATGAATTAGAATGGATCATACAAATGAATTAGAATGGATCATACAAATGAATTAGAAAGGTTACAGTCATGAGAATGAATTAGAATGGATCGTACGAATGAATTAGAATGGATCATACGAATGAATTAGAATGGATACATTCGAGCGAATGAATTAGAATGGATCGTACGAATGAATTAGAATGGATCATAAGAATGAATTAGAATGGATCGTGCAAATGAATTAGAATGGATACATTCATGCGAATGAATTAGAATGGATCGTAGGAATGAATTAGAATGGATCGTACGAATGAATTAGAATGGTTACATTCGTGCGAATGAATTAGAATCGATCATAGGAATGAATTAGAACGGATCGTGCGAATGAATTAGAATGGATCTTACGAATGAATTAGAATGGATCGTACGAATGAATAAGAATGGATCGTACGAATGAATTAGAATGGATATATTCTTGCGAATGAATTAGAATAGATCGTGCGAATAAATTAGAATGGATCGATCGTACGAATAAATTAGAATGGATCGTACGAATGAATTAGAATGGATCGTACGAAAGAATTAGAATGGATCGAACGAATGAATTAGAATGGATACTTTCGAGCGAATGAATTAGAATAGATCGTAGGAATGGATTAGAATGGCTCATACGAATGAATTAGAATGGATCGTGCGAATGAATTAGAAAGGATCGTACGAATGAATTAGAATGGATATATTCGTGCGAATGAATTAGATTGCATCGTACGAATGAATTTGAATGGATTGTACGAATGAATTAGAATGGATCGTACGAATGAATTAAAATGGATCATGCGAATGAATTAAAATAGATCGTACGAATGAATTAGAATGGATCGTACGAATAAATTAGAATGAATCGTGCGAATGAATTAGAATGGATCGTACGAATGAATTAGAATGGATCGTACAAATGAATTAGAAAGGTTACATTTGTGAGAATGAATTAGAATGGATCATACGAATGAATTAGAATGGATCGTACGCATGGATTAGTATGGATCGTACGAATGAATTAGAATGGATCATGCGAATGAATTAGAATGGATTGTACGAATGAATTAGAATAGATACATTTGTGCGAATGAATTAGAATGGATCATGCGAATGAATTAGAATGGATCGTACGAATGAATTAGAATGGATATATTTATGCGAATGAATTAGAATTGATCGAACAAATGAATTAGAATGGATACATTTGTGCGAATGAATTAGAATAGATCATACGAATGAATTAGAATGGATCGTACGAATGAATTAGAATGGATACATTTGTGCGAATGAATTAGAATGGATCGTATATTCGTGCAAATAAATTAGAATGGATCGTACGAATGAATTATAATGGATCCACCGAATGAGTTAGAATGGATCATACGAATGAATTAGAATGGATTGTATGAATGAATTAGAATGGATTGTGCGAATGAATTAGAATGGATCATATGAATGAATAAAAATGGATCGTACGAATGGATTAGAATGGAACGTACGATGCAATCTAATTCATTCTAATTCATTCGCAAGAATGTTTCTAATTCATTCGCACGATCCATTCTAATTCATTCGTGCGATCCATTCTAATTCATTCGCACGATCCATTCTTATTCATTCATACAATCCATTCTAATTCATTCGCACAATCCATTCTAATTCATTCGTTAGATCCATTCTAATTCATTCGTATGATCCATTCTAACTCATTCGGTAGATCCATTCTAATTCATTCGTATGATCCAGTCAAATTTATTCGTCCGATGCAATTTAATTCATTCGTACAAATGTATCTATTCTAATTCATTCGTACAATGCGTTCTAATCCATTTGTACGATCCAATCTAATCCATTCGTACGATCCATTCTAATTTATTCGCACGAATGTAACCATTCTAATTCATTCATATGATCCATTCTAATTCATTCGTACGATCCATTCTAATTCATTCGTATGATCCATTCTAATTCATTCGTACGATCCATTATAATTCATTCGTACGATCCATTCTAATTCGTTCGTACGATCCATTCTAATTCGTTCGTACGATCCATTCTAATTCATTTGTACGATCCATTTTAATTCATTCGCATGATCCATTCTAATTCATTCGTACGATCCATTCTAATTCATTCCTACGATCTATTCTAATTTATTCCTACGATCTATTCTAATTCATTCGCTCGAATGTATCCATTCTAATTTATTTGTACGATCCATTCTTATTCATTCGTACGATCCATTCAAATTCATTCGCATGATCCATTCTAATTCATTCGTATGATCCATTCTAATCCATTCTTACGAATGTAACCCTTCTAATTCATTTGTATGATCCATTCTAATTTATTCGTACGATCCATTCTAATCCATTCGTACGATCCATTCTAATCCATTCATACGATCCATTCTAATTCATTCGCACGAATGTATCCATTCAAATACATTCTAATTCATTCGCTCGAATGTATCCATTCTAATTCATTCGTATGATCCATTCTAATTCATTCGTCCGATCCATTCTCATTCATTCGCACGAATGTATTCATTCTAATTCATTCGCACAATCCATTCTAATTCATTCGTATGATCCATTCTAATTCATTCGTACGATCAATTCTGATTCATTCGCTCGAATGTATCCATTCTAATTCATTCGTACGATCCATTTTAATTCATTCTTACGAATGTAACCTTTCTAATACATTTGTATGATCCATTCTAATTCATTTGTACGATCCATTCTAATCCGTTCGTACGATCCATTCTAATCCATTCATACGATCCATTCTAATCCATTCGTACGATCCATTCTAACTCATTCGTACGATTCATTCTAATTCATTCGCTCGAATGTATCCATTCTAATCCATTCTAATTCATCGCACGAATCCGTTCTAATTCATTCGCACGAATGTATCCATTCTAATTCATTCGTGCGAATGAATTAGAACAGATTCGTGCGATGAATTAGAATGGATCGTACGAATGAATTATAATGGATCGTACGAATGGTTTAGAATGGATCTTACGAATGGATTATAATGGATCGTACGAATGAATTAGAATGGATCATACAAATGAATTACAAAGGTTATATTCGTGAGAATGAATTAGAATGGATCGTACGAATGAATTAGAATGGATCGTACGAATGAATTAGAATGGATACATTAAAGCGAAAGAATTAGAATGCATCGTACGAATGAATTAGAATGGATCATACGAATGAATTAGAATGGATTGTACGAATGAATTAGAATGGATACATTCGTGCGAATGAATTAGAATGGATCGGACGAATGAATTAGAATGGATCATACGAATGAATTAGAATGGATACATTCGAGTGACTGAATTACAATGGATTAGAATGGATACATTCGTGCGAATGAATTAGAATGGATCGTACGAATGAATTAGAATGGATCGTACGAATGGATTAGAATGGATCTTACGAATGGATTAGAATGGATCATACAAATGAACTAGAAAGGTTACATTCATGAGAATGAATTAGAATGGATCGTACGAATGAATTAGAATGGATCATGTGAATGAATTTGTTTGGATCGTACGAATGAATAAGAATGGATCATACGAATAAATTAGAATGGATACATTCGAGAGAATGAATTAGAATAGATCGTAGGAATGAATTCGAATGGATCATACGAATGAATTAGAACGGATCGTGCGAATGAATTAGACGATCCATTCTAATCCATTCGTACGATCCATTCTAATTCATTCGCACGAATGTAACCATTCTAATTCATTCGTACGATCCATTCTAATTCATTCGTATGATCCATTCTAATTCATTGGTACGAATGTATCCATTCTAATTCATTCGCACGATCCATTGTAATTCATTCGCACGATCCATTCTAATTCATTCCTATGATCCATTCTAATTCATTCGTACGATCCATTCTAATTCATTCGCACAAATGTATCCATTCTAATTCATTCGTACGATCCATTCTAATTCATTTGCATGATCCATTCTAATTCATTCGTACGATCCATTCTAATTCATTCGCACGATCCATTCTAATTCATTCGTACGATCCATTCTAATTCATTCGCACGAATGTATCCATTCTAATGCATTCGTACGATCCATTCTAATCCATTCATACGATCCATTCTAATCCATTCGTACGATCCATTCTAATTCATTCGTACGATCCATTCTAATTCATTCTCACAAATGTAACCTCTCTAATTCATTTGTACGATCCATTCTAATTCATTCGTACGATCCATTCTAATTCATCCGTACGATCCATTCTAATTCATTCGTATGATCCATTCTAATTTATTCGTTCAAATATATCCATCCTAATTCATTCGTACGATCCATTCTAATTCATTCGCACGATCCATTCTAATTCATTCGTACGATCCGTTCTAATTCATTCGTATGATCAATTCTAATTCATTCGTACAATCCATTCTAATTCAGTCGTATGAATGTATCATACGAATGAATTAGAATGGATCATGCGAATGAATTAAAATGGATCGTACAAATGAATTAGAATAGATCGTGCGAATGAATTAGAATGGATCGTACGAATGAATTAGAATGGATCGTACGATTGAATTAGAATGGATCGTGCGAATGAATTAGAATGGATCGTACGAATTAATTAGATTGGATATATTTGAAGGAATAATTAGAATGGATCATACGAATGAATTAGAATGGATCGTACGAATGGATTAGAATGGATAGTACGAATGGATTAGAATGGATCGTATGAATGAATTAGAATGGATCATACAAATGAATTAGAATGGATATATTTGTGCGAATGAATTAGAATGGATCGTACGAATGAATTAGAATGGATCGTACGAATGAATTAGAATGGATCGTGCGAATGAATTAGAATGGATCATACGAATGAATTAGAATGGATACATTTGTGCGAATGAGTTAGAATGGATCATACGAATGAATTAGAATGGATCGTATGAATGAATTAGAATGGATCGTACGAATGAATTAGAATGGATCGTGCGAATGAATTAGAATGGATCGTGCGAATGAATTAGAATGGATCGTACGAACGAATTAGAATGGATCGTACGAACAAATTAGAATGGATCGTAGGAATGAATTAGAATGGATCGTACGAATGGATTAGAATGGATCGTATGAATGGATCATGCGAATGAATTAGAATGGATCGTACGAATGAATTAGAATGGATCGTACGAATGAATTAGAATGGATCGTACGAATGAATTTGAATGGATCGTACGAATGAATTAGAATGGATCATAGGATTGAATTAGAATGGATCATGCAAATGAATTAGAATGGATACATTCGTGCGAATGAATTAGAATGGATTGTAGGAATGAATTAGAATGGATCGTACAAATGAATTAGAATGGTTACATTTGTGCGAATGAATTAGAATGGGTCGTACGAATGGATTAGAATAGATCGTACGAATGGATTAGAATGGATCGTACGAATGAATTAGAATGGATCGTACAAGTGAATTAGAAAGGTTACATTTGTGAGAATGAATTAGAATGGATCGTACGAATGGATTAGAATGGATCGTACGAACGAATTAGAATGGATCGTACGAATGAATTAGAATGGATCGTACGAACGAATTAGAATGGATCGTACGAACGAATTAGAATGGATAAAGCGAATAAATTAGAATTGATCGTACGAATGAAATAGAATGGATCATAGGAATGAATTAGAATGGATCGTGCAAATGAATTAGAATGGATACATTCGTGTGAATGAATTTGAATGGATCGTAGGAATGAATTAGAATGTATCGTACGAATGAATTAGAATGGTTACATTCGTGCAAATGAATTAGAATGGATCGTACGAATGGAGTAGAATGGATCGTATGAATGGATTAGAACGCATTGTACGAATCAATCAGAATAGATACATTTGTGCGCATGAATTAGATTGCATCGTACGAATGAATTTGAATTGATTGTACGAATGAATTAGAATGGATCGTACGAATGAATTAGAATGGATCATGCGAATGAATTAGAATAGATCGTACGAATGAATTAGAATGGATCAGACAAATAAATTAGAATGGATCGTGCGAATGAATTAGAATGGATCGTACGAATGAATTTGATTGGATCCACCGAATGAGTTAGAATGGATCATACGAATGAATTAGAATGGATCGTACGAAAGAATTAGAACGCATTGTACGAATGAATTAGAATGGATTAGAATGGATCGTACGAATGGATTAGAATGGATCGTACGAATGAATTAGAATTGATCGTACGAATGGATTAGAACGCATTGTACGAATGAATTAGAATCGATCATACGAATGGATTAGAATGGATCGTACGAATGAATTAGAATGGATCGTACGAATGAATTAGAATGGATACATTCGAGCGAATAAATTAGAATCGATCGTACGAATGAATTAGAATGGATCATAGGAATGAATTAGAGTGGATCGTGCAAATGAATTATAATGGATACATTCGTGCGAATGAATTAGAATGGATCATAGGAATGAATTAGAATGGATCGTACGAATGAATATGAATGGTTACATTTGTCCGAATGAATTAGAATGGATCGTACGAATGGATTAGAATGGATCGTACGAATTAGAATGGATCGTACGAATGAATTAAAATGGATACATTCATACGACTGAATTAGAATGGATCGTATGAATTAATTAGAATGGATCGTACGAATGAATTTGAATGGATACATTTGTGCGAATGAATCTGAATGGATTGTATGAATGAATTACAATGGATCGTACGAATAGATTATAACGGATCGTACGAATGAATTAGAATGGATCATACAAATGAATTAGAAAGGTTACATTCGTGAGAATGAATTAGAATGGATCGTACGAATGAATTAGAATGGATCATGCGAATGAATTAGAATGGATCGTACGAATGAATTAGAATGGATCTTACGAATGAATTAGAATGGATCGTGCGAATGAATTAGAATGAATCGTACAAATGAATTAAAATGGATCGTACAAATGAATTAGAATGGATCGTACGAATGAATTAGAATACATCATGTGAGTGAATTAGAATGGATCGTACAATTGAATTAGATTGGATTGTGCGAATGAATTAGAATGGATCATACGAATGAATTAGAATGGATCGTGTGAATGAATTATAATGGATCGTACGAATGAATTTGAATGGATCGTACGAATGAATTAGAATGGATCGGACGAATGAATAAGAATGGATCGTACGAATGAATTGGAATGGATCGTGCGAATGAATTAGAATGAATCGTACGAATTCATTAGAATAGATCGTACGAATGAATTAGAATGAATCGTACGAACGAATTCGAATGGATCGTACGAATGAATTAGAATGGATCGTATGAATGAATTTGAATGGATACATTCGAGCGAATAAATTAGAATGGATATATTCGTGCGAATGAATTAGAATGGATCGCACGAATGAATTAGAATGGATTGTATGAATAAATTAGAATGGATCATAGGAATGAATTAGAATGGATCGTGCAAATGAATTAGAAAGGATCGTACGAATGAATTAGAATGAATATATTCTTGCGAATGAATTAGAATGGATCGTACGAATGAACTAGACTGGATCGTACGGATAAATTAGAATGGATACATTCACACAAATGAATTAGAATGGATCGTACGAATGAATTAGAATGGATCATACGAATGAATTAGAATGGATCGTACGAATGAATTAGAATGGATCGTACGAATGAATTAGAATGGATCCACCAAATGAGTTAGAATGGATCATGCGAATGAATTAGAATGGATCATACGAATGAATTAGAATGGATACATTCGTGCGAATGAATTAGAATGGATCGGACGAATGAATTAGAATTGATCGTGCGAATGAATTAGAATGGATCTTAAGATTGAATAGAATGGATCGTACGAATGAATTAGAATGGATCATACAAATGAATTAGAAAGGTTACATTCGTGAGAATGAATTAGAATGGATCGTACGAATGAATTACAATGGATTATGCGAATGAATTTGAATGGATCGTACGAATGAATTAGAATGGATCGAACGAATGAATTAGAATGGATACATTCAAGCGAATGAATTAGAATAGATCGTAGGAATGAATAAGAATGGATCATACGAATGAATTAGAATGGATCATGCGAATGAATTAGAATGGATTGTACGAATTAAATAGAATGGATACATTCGTGCGAATGAATTGGAATGGATCGAGGAATGGATATATTTATGCGAATGAATTAGAATGGATCGAAAGAATGAATTAGAATGGATACATTTGTGCGAATGAATTAGAATGGATCGTACGAATGAATTAGAATGGATACATTTGTGCGAATGAATTAGAATGGATCGTACGAATGAATTAGAATGGATTGTACGAATGAATTAGAATGGATACATTCGAGCGAATGAATTAGAATGGATCGTACGAATGAATTAGAATGGATCATAGGAATGAATTAGAATGGATCGTGCAAATGAATTAGAATGGATCGTACGAATGAATTAGAATGGATCGAACAAATGAATTAGAATGGATACATTCGAGCGAATGAATTAGAATAGATCGTAGGAATGAATTAGAATGGATCGTACGAATGAATTAGAATGGATTGAGCGAATGAATTAGAATGGTTACATTCATGCGAATGAATTAGAATGGATCGTACGAATGGATTAGAATGGATCGTACGAATGAATTAGAACGCATTGTACGAATGAATTAGAATAGATACGTTTGCACGAATGAATTAGATTGCATCGTACGAATGAATTTTAATGGATTGTACAAATGAATTAGAATGGATCATACGAATGAATTAGAATGGATCATGCGAATGAATTAGAATAGATCGTACGAATGAATTAGAATGGATCGTGCGAACGAATTAGAATGGATCGTATGAACGAATTAGAATGGATCGTATGAATGAATTAGAATAAATACATTCGAGCGAATGAATTAGAATGGATCGTACGATGCAATCTAATTCATTCGTACGATCCATTCGTGCAAATGAATTAGAATGGATCGTACGAATGAATTAAAATGGATACATTTATGCGAATAAATTAAAATGGATCGTACGAATGAATTAGAATGGATCATAGGAATGAATTAGAATGGATCGTGCAAATGAATTAGAATGGATACATTCATGCGAATGAATTAGAATGGATCATAGGAATGAATTAGAATGGATCGTATGAACGAATTAGAATGCATCGTGCGAATGAATTAGAATGGATACATTCGAGCGTATGAATTAGAATGGATCGTACGAATGGATTAGAATGGATCGTACGAATGAATTAGAATGGATCATACAAATGAATTAGAAAGGTTACATTCGAGAGAATGAATTAGAATGGATCGTATGAATGATTTAGAATGGATCATAGGAATGAATTAAAATGGATCATGCAAATGAATTAGAATGGATACATTCGTGCGAATGAATTAGAATGGATCGTAGGAATGAATTAGAATGGATCGTACGAATGAATTAGAATGGTTACATTCGTGCGAATGAATTAGAATGGATCATAGGAATGAATTAGAACGTATCGGATGAATTAGAATGGATCGTATGAATGAATTAGAATGGATCATAGGAATGAATTAGAATGGATCGTGCGAATGAATTAGAATGGATACATTCTTGCGAATGAATTAGAATGGATCGGACGAATAAATTAGAATAGATCATACAAATGAATTAGAATGGATCGTACAAATGAATTAGAATGGATCGTACAAATGAATTAGAATGGATCGTGCGAATGAATTAGAGTGGATCGTACAAATGAATTAGAATGGATCGTGCGAATGAATTAGAATGGATCATACGAACGAATTAGAATGGATCGTATGAACGAATTAGAATGGATCGTATGAACGAATTAGAATGGATCCTACGAATGAATTAGAATAGATATATTCATACGAATGAATTAGAATGGATAGTGCGAATGAATTAGAATGGATCGTACAAATGAATTTGAATGGATTGTACGAATGAACTAGAATGGATCGTATGAATGAATAAGAATGGATCGCATGAATGAATAAGAATGGATCGTACGAATGGATTAGATTGGATCGTACGAATGGATTAGAATGGATCGTACGAATGGATTAGAATGGATCGTACGAATGGTTTAGAATAGATCGTACGAATGAATTAGAATGGATACATTCGTGAGAATGAATTAGAATGGATCGTACGAATGAATTAGAATGGATCATGCGAATAAATTTGAATGGATCGTACAAATGAATAAGAATGGATCGTACGAATGAATTAGAATGAATCGTCCAGTCCATTCTAATTCATTCGTCCGATCCATTCTAATTCATTCGCACGATCCATTCTAATTCATTCATATGATCCATTCTAATTCATTCCTACGATCTATTCTAATTCATTCGCTTAAATGTATCCATTCTAATTCATTCGCACGATCCATTCTTATTCATTTATACGATCCATTCAAATTCATTCGCATGATCCATTCTAATTCATTCGTACGATCCGTTCTAATTCATTCTCACGAATGTATCCATTCTAATTCATTCGTACGATCCATTCTAATTCATTCGCATGATCCATTCTAATTCAATTGTACGAATGTTTCCATTCTAATTCATTCGTACGATTCATTCTAATTCATTCGCACGAATGTAACTGTTCTAATTCATTCGTACGATCCATTCTAATTCATTCGTACGATCCATTCTAATTCATTCCTACGATCTATTCTAATTCATTCGCTCGAATGTATTTATTCTAATTCATTCATTCGATCCATTCTAATTCATTCGTACGATCCATTCTAATTCATTTGCACAATCCATTCTAATTCATTCCTATGATCCATTCTAATTCATTCGTACGATCCATTCTAATTCATTCGTTCGAATGTATCCATTCTAATTCATTCGTACGTTCCATTCTAATTCATTCGTACGATCCATTCTAATTCATTCTCAAGAATGTAACCTTTCTAATTCATTTGTATGTATCCATTCTAATTCATTCGTGCGAATGAATCCATTCTAATTCATTCGTCCGATCCATTCTAATTCATTCGTATGATCCATTCTAATTCATTCGCACGAATGTAACCATTCTAATTCATTCGTACGATCTATTCTAATTCATTCCTACGATCCATTGTAATTCATTCGCACGAATGTATCCATTCTAATTCATTTGCACGATCCATTCTAATTCATTCCTATGATCCATTCTAATTTTTTCGTACGATCCATTCTAATACATTCGCTCGAATGTATCCATTCTAATTCATTCGTACGATCTATTCTAATTCGTTCATACGATCCATTCTAATTCGTTCGTACGATCCATTCTAATTCATTCGTACGATCCATTCTAATTCATTCGCACGATCCATTCTAATTCATTCACACAAATGTATCCATTCTAATTCATTCGTACGATCCATTCTAATTCATTCGTACGATCCATTCTAATTCATTCGCACAAATGTAACCTTTCTAATTCATTTGTATGTACGAATGAATTTGAATGGATCATGCGAATGAATTTGAATGGATCGTACAAATGAATTAGAATGGATCGAACGAATGAATTAGAATGGATACATTCGAGTGAATGAATTAGAATAGATCGTAGGAATGAATTGGAATGGATCATACGAATTAATTAGAATGGATCGTGCGAATGAATTAGAATAGATTGTACGAATAAATTAGAATGGATACATTCGTGCGAATGAATTAGAATGGATCGGACGAATGAATTAGAATGGATCGTACGATCCATTCTAATTCATTTGTATGATCCATTCTAATGCATTCGTACGATTCATTCTAATTCATTCGCACAATCCATTCTAATTCATTCGTACGATCCATTCTAATCCATTCGTACGATCCATTCTAATTCATTCGTACGGTCCATTATAATTCATTCTCACAAATATAACCTTTCTATTTTATTTGTACGATCTATTCTAATTCATTCGTACGATCCATTCTAATCCATTCGTACGATCCATTCTAATCCATTCGTATGATCCATTCTAATTCATTCGCACGAATGTATCCATTCTAATTCATTCATGCAATCCATTCTAATTCATTCGTATGATCCATTCTAATTCATTCCTACGATCGCACGATCCATTCTAATTCATTCATATGATCCATTCTAATTCATTCCTACGATCTATTCTAATTCATTCTCTCGATTGTATCGATTCTAATTCATTCGTTCGATCCATTCTAATTCATTCGTACGATCCATACAAATTCATTCGCATGATCCATTCTAATTCATTCGTACGATCCATTCTAATTCATTCTCACGAATGTAACCTTTCTAATTCATTTGTATGATCCATTCTAATTCATTCATATGATCCATTTTAATTCATTCGCTCGAATGTATCCATTCTAGTTCATTCGTACAATCCACTCTAATTCGTTCGTACGAATGTAACCATTCTAATTCATTCGTATGATCCATTCTAATTCATTCCTACGATCCATTCTAATTCATCCGCACGAATGTATCCATTCTAATTCATTTGCGCGATCCATTCTAATTCATTCCTATGATCCATTCTAATTCATTCGCTCGAATGTATCCATTCTAATTCATTCGTACGATCCATTCTAATTCGTTCATACGATCTATTCTAATTCGTTCGTACGATCCATTCTAATTTATTCGTACGATCCATTCTAATCCATTCGTACGATCCATTCTAATTCATTTGTACAAATGTATTCATTCTTATTCATTCGTACAATGCGTTCTAATCCATTCGTACGATCCATTCTATTCCATTCGTACGATCCATTCTAATTCATTCGTATGATCCATTCTAATCCATTCGTACGATCCATTCTAATCCATTCGTACGATCCATTCTAATTCATTCTCACAAATGTAACCTTTCTAATTCATTTGTACGATCCATTCTAATTCATTCGTACGATCCATTCTAATCGATTCGTACGATCCATTCTAATCCTTTCGTACGATCCATTCTAATTCATTCCTACGATCCATTCTAATTCATTCGTATGATCCATTCATTCGTACGATCCATTCTAATTCATTAATAGGATCCATTCTAATTCATTCGTGCGATCCATTCTAATTCATATGCACAAAGGTATCCATTCTAATTCATTCGTACGATCCATTCTAATTCATTCGTACGATCCATTCTAATTCATTCGTACGATCCATTCTAATTCATTCGCACATTCTAATTCATTCGCACAATCCATTTTAATTTATTCGTACGATCCATTCTAATTCATTCGTATGATCCATTCTAACTCATTCGGTGGAAGCATTCTAATTCATTCGTACGATCCATTCTAATTCATTCGCACGATCCATTCTAATTCATTTGTACGATCCATTCAAATTCATTCGCACGAATGTATCCATTCCAATGCATTCGAACGATCCATTCTAATTCATTCATACGATCTATTCTAATCCATTCGTACGATCCATTCTAATTCATTCGTACGATCCATTATAATTCATTCTCACAAATGTAACCTTTCTAATTCATTCGTACGATCCATTCTAATTCATTCATACGATCCATTCTAATTCATTCGTACGATCCATTCTAATTCATTCTCATAAATATAACCTTTCTAGTTCATTTGTACGATCCATTCTAATCCATTCGTACGATCCATTCTAATCCATTCGTACGATCCATTCTAATCCATTCGTACGATCCATTCTAATTTATTCGCACGAATGTAACCATTCTAATTCATTCGTACGATCCATTCTAATTCATTCCTACGATCCATTCTAATCCATTCGTACGATCCATTCTAATTCATTCATACGATCCATTCAAATTCATTTGTATGATCCATTCTAATTAATTCGCACGGTCCATTCTCATTCAGTCGTATGAATGTATCCTTTTTAATTTGTATGATCCATTCTAATTCATTACGATCCATTCTAATTTATTCATACGATCCATTCTAATTCATTTGCACGAATGTATCCATTATAATTCATTCGCACGATCCATTCAAATTCATTCGCACGATCCATTCTAATTCATTCGTATGATTCATTCTAATTCATTCGTACGATCCATTCTAATTCATTCGCACGAATGTAACCATTCTAATTAATATGTACGATCCATTCTAATTCATTCCTACGATCTATTTTAATTCATTCGCACGAATGTAACCATTCTAATTCATTCGTACGATCCATTCTAATTCATTCCTACGATCCATTCTAATTCATTCGCACGAATATATCCATTCTAATTCATTTGCACGATCCATTCTAATTCATTCCTATGATCCATTCTAATTCATTCGTACGATCCATTCTAATTCATTCGCACGAATGTATCTATTCTAATTCATTCGCACAAATATATCCATTCTAATTCATTCGTACGATCCATTCTTATTCATTTATACGATCCATTCTAATTCATTTGCACGATCCATTCTAATTCATTCCTATGATCCATTCTAATTCATTCGTACGATCCATTCTTATTCATTCGCTCGAATGTATCCATTCTAATTCATTCGTACGAGCCATTCTAATTCATTCGTACGATCCATTTTAATTCATTCTCATGAATGTAACATTTCTAATTCATTTGTATTATCCATTCTAATTCATTCGTACGATCCATTCTAATCCATTCGTACGATCCATTCTAATTCATTCGTACGATCCATTCTAATTCATTCGCTCGAATGTATCCATTCTAATTCATTCGTACGATCCATTCTAATTCGTTCACACGATCCATTCTAATTCATTCGTATGATCCATTCTAATTCATTCCTACAATCTATTCTAATTCATTCGCTCGAATGTATCCATTCTAATCCATTCGTACGATCCATTCTTATTCATTCGTACGATCCATTCAAATTCATTCGCATGATTCATTCTAATTTATTCATACGATCCACTCTTATCCATTCGTACGATCCATTCTAATCCATTCGTACGATCCATTCTAATCCATTTGTATGATCCATTCTAATGCATTCGTATGATTCATTCTAATTCATTCGTACAATCCATTCTAATTCATTCGTACGATCTAATTCTAATCCATTCGTACGATCCATTCTAATTCGAACAAATGTATCCATTTTAATTCATTCGTACGATCCATTCTAATTTATTCATACGATCCATTCTAATTCATTCGCACGATCCATTCTAATTCATTCGTACGATCCATTCTAATTCATTCGCATGAATATATCTATTCTAATTCATTCGTATAATCGATTCTAATTTATTCGCACGATCTATTCTAATTCATTCGTACTATTCATTCTAATTCATTCGCACGATCCATTCTAATTCATTTGTACGATCTATTCTAATTCATTCACACGAATGTATCCATTCTAATTCATTCGTGCAATCCATTCTAATTCATTCGCACGAATGTATCCATTCTAGTTCATTCGTACGCTCCATTCTAATTCATTCGTACGCGCCATTCTTATTCACCGCACAAATATATCCATTCTAATTCATTTGTACGATCCATTCTAATTCATTCATACGATCCATTCTAATTCATTCGTACGATCCATTCTAATTCATTCGTATGATCCATTCTAATTCATTCGCACAAATGTATCCATTCTAATCCATTCGTACGATCCATTCTAATTCATTCGCACGAATGTAACCATTCTAATTCATTCGTACGATCCATTCTAGTTCATTCATACGATCCATTCTAATTCATTCGCATAAATATATCCATCGTAATTCATTCATACAATCCATTCAGATTCATTCACAGAATCCATTCTAATTCATTCATACGATCCATTCTAATTCATTCGTATGATCCATTTTTACTCATTCGGTGGATCCATTCTAATTCATTCGTACGATCCATTCTAATTCATTCGTACAAATGTATCCATTCTAATTCATTCGTCCGATCCATTCTAATTCATTCGTATGATCAATTCTAATTCATTCACATGATCCATTCTAATTCATTCATATGATCCATTCTAATTCATACGCTCCATTCTTATTCATCGCACAAATGTATCCATTCTAATTCATTCGTACGATCCATTCTAATTCATTCGCATGATCCATTCTAATCCATTCGTACAATCCATTCTAATTCGTTCATATGATCCATTCTAATTCGTTCGTACGATCCATTCTAATCCATTCGTACGATCCATTCTAATTCATTCATCCGATCCATTCTAATGCATTCGTACGATCCATTGTAATTCATTCGCACGATCAATTCTAATTCATTCGCACGATCCATTCTAATTCATTCGTATGATCCATTCTAATTCATACGCTCCATTCTTATTCATCGCACAAATGTATCCATTCTAATTCATTCGTACGATCCATTCTAATTCATTCGCATGATCCATTCTAATCCATTCGTACGATCCATTCTTATTCGTTCATATGAGCCATTCTAATTCGTTCGTACGATCCATTCTAATCCATTCGTACGATCCATTCTAATTCATTCGTACGATCCATTCTAATTCATTCGTATGATCCATTCTAATTCATTCGTATGATCCATTCTAATTCTTTCATACGATCCATTCTAATTCATTCGCACGATCTATTCTAATTCATTCGTACAATCCATTCTAATTCATTCGTACGATCCATTCTAATTTATTCGCACTATCCATTCTAATTCATTCGCACGATCTATTCTAATCCATTCTAATTCATTCATACGATCCATTCTAATTCATTCGTACGATCCATTCTAATTCATTTGTACGATCCATTCTAATTCATTCGTATGATCCATTCTAATCTATTCGTACGATCCATTCTAATTCATTCGTACAAATAAATTAGAATGGATCGCACGAATGAATTTGAATGGATAGTGCGAATGAATTAGAATGGATCGTACGAATGAATTAGAATGGATAGTGCGAATGAATTAGAATGGATCATACAAATGAACTAGAATGGATTGTACGAATGAATTAGAATAGATCGTGCGAATGAATTAGAATGGATCGTACGAAAGAATTAGAATGGATCGTACGAATGAATTAGAATGGATCATACGAATGAATTAGAATCGATCGTGCGAATGAATTAGATTCGATCGTACGAATGAATTAGAATGGATACATTTGTGTGATGAAATAGAATGGAGCGTACGAATGAATTATAATGGAGTGTACGAATGAACTAGAATGGATACATTCGTGCGAATGAATTAGAATGGATCATATGAAAGAATTAGAATGGATCGTGCGAATGAATTAGAAAGGATCGTGCGAATGAATTAGAATGCATCGTACGAACGAATTAGAATGGATCGTACGAACGAATTAGAATGGATCGTACGAATGAATTAGAATGGATACATTCGTACGATCCATTCTAATTCATTCGTACGATCCATTCTTATTCATTCGTATGATCCATTCAAATTCATTCGCATGATCCATTCTAACTCATTCGTACGATCCATTCTAATTCATTCTCACGAATCTAACCTTTCTAATTCATTTGTATCATCCATTCTAATTTATTCGTACGATCCATTCTAATCCATTCGTACGATCCATTCTAATCCATTCGTACGATCCATTCTAATTCATTCGCTCGAATGTATCTATTCTAATTCATCTGTACGATCCATTCTAATTCATTCGCACAATCCATTCAAATTCATTCGCACGATCCATTCTAATTCATTCGTACGATCCATTCTAATCCATTCGTACGATCCATTCTAAACCATTCGTACGATCCATTCTAATTCATTCGCACGATCCATTCTAATTCATTCGTACGATCCATTCTAATTCATTCGCACGATCCATTCTAATTCATTCGCACGAATGTAACTATTCTAATTCATTCGTACGATCCATTCTAATTCATTCCTTCGATCCATTCTAATTCATTCGCACAAATGTATCCATTCTAATTCATTTGCACGATCCATTCTAATTCATTCGTACGATCCATTCTTATTCATTCGTATTCATTCGTACGATCCATTATTATTCATTCTTATTCATTCGTATGATCCATTCTAATTCATTTGTACGATCCATTCTAATTTATTCGTACGATCCATTCTAATTCATTCTCACAAATGTAACCTTTCTAATTCATTTGTACGATCCATTCGTACGATCCATTCTAATTCATTCGTACGATCCATTGTAATTCATCGCACGAATCCGTTCTAATTCATTCGCACGAATGAATTAGAATGGATACATTCGTGCGAATGAATTAGAACGGATTCGTGCGATGAATTAGAATGGATTAGAATGGATACATTCGTGCGAATGAATTAGAATGGATCGTGCGAATGAATTAGAATGGATCGTACGAATGAATTAGAATGGATATATTTGAACAAATAAATTAGAATGGATCGTACGAATGAATTAGAATGGATACATTTGTGCAAATTTATTAGAATGAATCGTACGAATGAATTAGAATGGATACATTCGTGCAAATGAATTAGAATGGATCGTCGGAATGAATTAGAATGGATTGTACGAATGAATTAGAATGGTTACATTCGTGCAAATGAATTAGAATGGATCGTACGAATGAATTAGAATGGTTCGTGCGAATAATTTAGAATTGATCATACGAATGAATTAGAATGGATCGTGCGAATAAATTAGAATGGATCGTACGATGCAATCTAATTTATTCGTACGATCCATTCTAATTCATTCGTATGATCAATTCTAATTCATTCGCACGATCCATTCTAATTGATTCTCACGAATGTAACCTTTCTAATTCATTTGTATGATCCATTCTAATCCATTCGTACAATCCATTCTAATCCATTCGTACGATCCATTCTAATTCATTCGCACGATCTATTCTAATTCATTCGTACAAATGTAACCATTCTATTTCATTCATACGATCCATTCTAATTCATTCCTACGATCCATTCTAATTCATTCGCAAATTAGAATGGATCATGGGAATGAATTATAATGGATCGTACGAATGAATTAGAATGGATCATGCGAATGAATTTGAATAGATCGTACGAATGAATTAGAATGGATCGAACGAATGAATTAGAATGGATACATTCGAGCGAATGAATTAGAATAGATCGTAGGAATGAATTAGAATGGATCATACGAATGAATTAGAATGGATCGTACGAATGAATTAGAATGGTTACATTCGTGCGAATGAATTAGAATGGATCGTATGAATGGATTAGAATGGATCGTACGAATGGATTAGAATGGATTGTACGAATGAATTAGAATGGATCATACAAATGAATTAGAAAGGTTACATTTGTGAGAATGAATTAGAATGGATCGTGCGAATGAATTAGAATGAATCGTACGAATGAATTAGAATGGATATACTCGAGCGAATGAATTAGAATGGATCGTACGAATGAATTAGAATGGATCATAGGAATGAATTAGAATGGATCGTGCAAATGAATTAGAATGGATACATTCGTGCGAATGAATTAGAATGGATCGTAGGAATGAATTAGAATGGATCATACGAATGAATTAGAATGGTTACATTCGTGCGAATGATTTAGAATGGATCGTATGAATGAATTAGAATGGATCTTGCGAATGAATTAGAATTGATCATATGAATGAATTAGAATGGATCGTACGATCCATTCTAATTCATTTGCACGATCCATTCTAATTTATTCGTACGATCCATTCCAATTTGCGAATGAATTAGAATGGATCATAGGAATGAATTAGAATGGATAGTACAAATGAATTATAATGGTTACATTCGTGCGAATAAATTAGAATGGATCGTACGAATGGATTGGAACCATTCTAATTCATTCGTACGATCTATTCTAATTCATTCGTCCGATCCATTCTAATTAATTCGCACGAATGTATCAATTCTAATTCATTCGTACAATCCATTCTAATTCATTCGCACGATCCATTCTAATTCATTTGTACGATCCATTCTAATTCATTCGTATGATCCATTCTAATTCGTTCCTACGATCTATTCTAATTCATTCACTCGAATGTATCCATTCTAATTCATTCGTTTGATCCATTCTAATTCATTCGTACAATCCATTCAAATTCATTCGCATGATCCATTCTAATTTATTCGTACGATCCATTCTAATTCATTCAAAATTCATTCGCATGATCCATTCTAATTCATTCGTATGATCCATTCTTATTCATTCTCACGAATGTAACGTTTCTAATTCATTTGTATGACCCATTCTAATTCATTCGTACGATCCATTCTAATCCATTCGTACGATCCATTCTAATTCATTCGTACGATCCATTCTAATTCATTCGTATGAATGTATCCATTCTAATTTATTCGTACGCTCCAATTCATTCGTACGATCCATTCTAATTCATTCGCACGAATGTATCCATTCTAATTCATTCGTACGACCCATTCTTATTCATTCGTATGATCTATTCTAATTCATTCGCACGATCCATTCAAATTCATTTGCACGATCCATTCTAATTCATTCGTACGATCCATTCTAATTCATTCATACGATCTATTGTAATTCATTCGCACGAATGTATCCATTCTAATTCATTCGCACAATCCAATCTAATTCAAACGTACGAATGAATTAGAATAGATCGAACGAATGAATTATTCATTGCACAAATGTATCTATTCTAATTCATTGGTATGATCCATTCTAATTCATTCGTACGATCCATTATAATTCATTCGTATGATCCATTCTAATTCATTCCTACGGTCTATTCTAATTCATTCGTACGATCCATTCTAATTCATTCGCACAAATGTATTCATTTTAATTCATTCGTACGATCCATTCTAATTTATTCATACGATCCATTCTAATTCATTCGCACGATCCATTCTAATCCATTCGTATGATCCATTCTAATTCATTCGTGCGATCCATTCTAATTCATTCCTACGTACGATCCATTCTAATGCATTCGCACGAATGTAACCATTCTAATTCATTCGTATGATCCTTTCTAATTCATTCCTACGATCCATTCTAATTCATTCGCACGAATGTATCCATTCTAATTCATTCATTCGATCCATTCTAATTCATTCGTACGATCCATTCAAATTCATTCGCATGATCCATTCTAATTCATTCGTACGATCCTTTCTAATTCATTCTCACGAATGTAACCTTTCTAATTCATTTGTATGATCCATTCTAATTCATTCGTACGATCCATTCTAATCCATTCGTATGATCCATTCTAATTCATTCGTACGATCCATTCTAATTCATTCTCACAAATGTAACCTTTCTAATTCATTTGTATGATCCATTCTAATTCATTCGTACGATCCATTCAAATCCATTCGTACGATCCATTCTAATCCATTCGTACGATCCATTCTAATTCTTTCGTACGAAGGTATCCATTCTAATTCATTAGTACGATCCATTCTAATCCATTCGTACGATCCATTCTAATTCATTCATACTATGCGTTCTAATTCATTCGTACGATCCATTCTAATCCATTCGTACAATCCATTCTAATTCATTCGCACGATCAATTCTAATTCATTGACACGATCCATTCGAATTCATTCGTATGATCCATTCTAATCCTTTCGTACGATCCATTCTAATCCATTCGTATGATCCATTCTAATTCATTCTCACAAATGTAACCTTTCTAATTCATTCGTACGATCCATTCTAACTCATTCGTACTATCCACTCTAATTCATTCATACGATCCATTCTAATTCATTCGGACAAATGTATCCATTCTAATTCAATCGTATGATCCATTCTAATTCATTCGCACGATCCATTCTAATTCATTCGTATGATCCATTCTAACTCATTCGTACGATCCATTCTAATTCATTCTCACGAATGTAACCTTTCTAATTCATTCGTATGATCCATTCTAATCCATTCGTACGATACATTCTAATCCATTCGTACAATCCATTCTAATTCATTTGTACGATCCATTCAAATTCATTCGCATGATCCATTCTAATTCATTCGTACGATCTATTCTTATTCATCGCACAAATGTATCCATTCTAATTCATTCGTATGATCCATTCTAATCCATTCGTACAAATGAATTAAAATGGATCGTACGAATGAATTAGAATGGATCGTACAAATGAATTAGAAATGTTACATTTGTGAGAATGAATTAGAATGGATCGTACTAATGAATTAGAATAGATCGTACGAATGGATTAGAATGGATCGTACGAATGAATTAGAATGGATACATTCGAGTGAATGAATTAGAATGGATCGTATGAATGAATTAGAATGGATCGTACGAATGAATTAGAATGGATACATTCGTGCGAATGAATTCGAATGGATCGTACGAATGGATTAGAATGGATCGTACGAATGGATTAGAATGGATACATTTGTGCGAATGAATTAGAATGGATTAGAACGAATAAATTAGAATGGATCGTACGAATGAATTAGAATGGATCATATGAATGAATTAAAATGGATCGTGCGAATGAATTAGAATGGATCGTACGAATGAATTAAAATGGATACATTTGTGCGAATGAATTAGAATGGATCGTACGAATAGATTAGAATGGATCGTACGAATGGATTAGAATGGATCGTACGAATGTTTCCATTCTAATTCATTCGTTTGAATTGAATGGATTGTACGAATGAATTAGAATGGATCGTACGAATGAATTAGAATGAATCATACGAATGAATTAGAATGGATCGTATGAATAAATGAATTAGAATGGATCGTACGATTCATTTTAATTCATTCGTACGATCCATTCTAATGCATTCGTACGATTCATTCTAATTTATTCGCACGATCCATTCTAATTCATTCGTATGATCCATTCTAATTTATTTGCACGAATATACGATCCTTTTTAATTTATTCGCAAGAATGTATCTATTCTAATTTATTCGTACAGTCCATTCTAATTTATTCGTACAAATGTATCCATTCTAATTCATTCGTACGATCCATTCTAATTCATTCGTACGATTCATTCTAATTCATTCGCACGATCCATTCTAATTCATTCGTACGATCCATTCTAATTCATTCGCACGAATGTATCCATTCTAATTCATTCATACAATCCATTCTAATTCATTCGCACGATCCATTCTTATTCATTCGTATGATCCATTCTAATTCATTCCCACGATCTATTCTAATTCATTCGCTTGAATGTATCCATTCTAATTCATTCGTTCGATCCATTATAATTCATTCGTACGATCCATTAAAATTCATTCGCATGATCCATTCTAAATCATTCGTATGATCCATTCTAATTCATTCCCACGAATGTAACCTTTCTAATTCATTTGTATGATCCATTCTAATTCATTCGTACGATCCATTCTAATCCATTCGTACGATCCATTCTAATCTATTCGTACGATCCATTCTAGTTTATTCTAACAAATGTAGCCTTTCTAATTCATTTGTACGATCCATTCTAATTCATTCGTACGATCCATTCTAATCCATTCGTACGATCCATTCTAAACCATTCGTACGATCCATTCTAATTCATTCCTACGATCTATTCTAATTCATTCGCTCGAATGTATCCATTCTAATTCTTTTGCACGATCCATTCTAATTCATTCCTATGATCCATTATAATTCATTCGTACGATCCATTCTAATTCATTCGCTCGAATGTATCCATTCTAATTCATTCGTACGATCCATTCTAATTCGTTGATACGATCCATTCTAATTCATTCGTAAGGTCCATTCTAATTCGTTCGTACTATCCATTCTAATTCATTCGCACGATCCATTCTAATTCATTCGCACGATCCATTCTAATTCATTCGTTGTATCCATTCTAATTCATTTCTACGATCTATTCTAATTTATTCATATGATCCAGTCTAATTCATTCGTTCGATCCATTCTAATTCATTCGTACAATCCATTCAAATTCATTCGCATGATCCATTCTAATTCATTCGTACGATCCATTCTAATTCATTCTCACGAATGTAACCTTTCTAATTCATTTGTATGATCCATTCTAATTCATTCGTACGATCCATTCTAATCCATTCGTACGATCCATTCTAATCCATTCGTACGATCCATTCTAATTCATTCGTACGATCCATTCTAATTCATTCATATGAATATATCCATTCTAATTTATTTGTACGATCCAGTCTAATTCATTCATACGATCCATTCTAATTCATACGCACGAATGTATCCATTCTAATTCATTCGTACGATCCATTCTAATTCATTCGTATGATCCATTCTAATTCATTCGCACGATCCATTCCAATTCATTCGCACGATCCATTCTAATTCATTCGTACTATCCATTCAAATTCATTCGTACGATTCATTCTAATTCATTCGTATGATCCATTCTAATTCATTCCTACGATCTATTCTAATTCATTCGCTCGAATGTATCTATTCTAATTCATTCGTACAATCTATTCTAATTCATTCACATGATCCATTCTAATTTATTCGAATGATCCATTCTAATTCATTCCTACGATCTATTCTAATTCATTCGTACGAATGTATCCATTCTAATTCATTCGTACAATCCATTCTAATTCATTCGCACGATCCATTCTAATTCATTACAATGATCCATTCTAATTCATTCGTACGATCCATTCTAATTCATTCACTCGAATGTATCCATTCTAATTCATTCGTACGATCCATTCTAATTCATTCGTACGACCCATTCTAATTCATTCTCACGAATGTAACCTTTCTAATTAATTTGTATGATCCATTCTAATTCGTTCGTGCGAATGAATTAGAATAGATCGTACGAATGAATTATAATGGATCGTACGAATGGATTAGAACGTATTGTACGAAAGAATTAGATTGCATCGTACGATCCATTCTAATTCATTCGTGCGATCCATTCTAATTCATTCACACAAATGTATCCATCCTAATTCATTCGCTCGAATGTATCCATTTTAATTCATTCGTACGATCCATTCTAATTCGTTCATACGATCTAATTCATTGAGCGAATGAATTAGAATGGATCGTTCGAATGAATTAGAATGGATCATAGGAATGAATTAGAATGGATCGTGCAAATGAATTGGAATGGATACAGAATGAATTAGAATTGATCGTACGAATGAATTAGAATGGTTACATTCGTGCGAATGAATTAGAGTGGATCGTACGAATGAATTACAATGGATCATAGGAATGAATTAGAATGGATCGTATGAATGAATTAGAATGGATCATAGGAATTAATTAGAATGGATCGTGCAAATGAATTAGAATGGATACATTCATGTGAATGAATTAGAATGGATCGTAGGAATGAATTAGAATGGATCGTACGAATGAATTAGAATGGTTACATTCGTGCGAATGAATTAGAATGGATCGTACAAAAGAATTGGAATGGATCGTGCGAATGAATTAGAATGGATCAATGAATTAGAATGGATCATAGGAATGAATTAGAATAGATCGTACGAATGAATTAGAATGGTTACATTCGTGCGAATGAATTAGAATGGATCGTACGAATGAATTAGAATGGATCGTACGAATGAATTAGAATGGATACATTCGAGCGAATGAATTAGAATGGATCATACGAATGAATTGGAATGGATCATAGGAATGAATTAGAATGGATCGTGCAAATGAATTAGAATGGATACATTCGTGCGAATGAATTAGAATGGATCATATGAAAGAATTAGAATGGATCGTGCGAATGAATTAGAATGGATCGTACGAATGAATTAGAATGGATCATGCGAATGAATTTCGAATGAATTAGAATGGATCGTACGAATGAATTAGAATGGATCGTACGAATGAATTAGAATGGATCGTATGAACGAATTAGAATGGATCGTACGAATGAATTAGATCGTATGAACGAATTAGAATGGATCGTACGAATGAATTAGAATGGATACATTTGAGCGAATGAATTAGAATAGATTGTAGGAATGAATTAGAATGGATCATACGAATAAATTAGAATGGATCGTACGAATCAATTAGAATGGTTACATTCGTACGATCCATTCGTACGATCCATTCTAATTCATTCGCACGATCCGATCCACTCTAATCCATTCGTACGATCCATTCTAATTCATTCGTACGATCCATTCTAATTCATTCTCACAAATGTAACCTTTCTAATTCTTTTGTGCGATCCATTCTAAATCATTCATATGATCCATTCTAATCCATTCGTACGATCCATTCCAATCCATTCGTACGATCCATTCTAATTCATTCGCACGAATGTAACCATTCTAATTCATTCGTACGATTTATTCTAATTCATTCGCACGATCCATTCTAATTCATTCGCATAAATATATCATTCTAATTCATTCGTACGATCCATTCTAATCTATTAGAATGTATCCATTCTAATTCATTCGTACGATCCATTCTAATTCATTCTTATGATCCATTCTAATTCATTCGTACGTTCTATTCTAATTCATTCGCACGAATGTATCCATTCTAATTCATTCGCACAATCCAATCTAATTCAAACGTACGATCCATTCTAATTCATTCACATGATGTATTCTAATTCATTCGTACGATCCATTCCAATTCTAATTCATTCGTACGATCCATTCTAATTCATTCGTATGATCCATTCTAATTCATTCGTACGATCTATTCTAATTCATTCGATCGACTATATCCATTCTAATTCATTCATACGATCTATTCTAATTCATTCGTACGATCCATTCTAATTCATTCATATGATCCATTCTAATTCATTTGCACGAATGTAACCATTCTAATTCATTCGTATGATTCATTCTAATTCATTCGTATGAGCTATTCTAATTCATTCGTACGATCCATTATAATTCATTCATACGATCTGTTCTAATTCATTCGCACAATCCATTGTAATTCATTCGTACGATCCAGTCTAATTCATTCGTATGATCCATTCTAACTCTTCGGTGGATCCATTCTAATTTATTCATACGATCTATTCTAATTCATTCGCACAATCCATTCTAATTCATTCGTACGATCCATTCTAATTCATTCGTATGATCCATTCTAACTCATTCGTTGGATCCATTCTAATTCATTCGCACAAATGTGTACGAATGAATTAGAATGGATACATTCGAGCGAATGAATTAGAATGGATCATAGGAATGAATTAGAATGGATTGTGCAAATGAATTAGAATGGATACATTCGTGCGAATGAGTTAGAATGTATCATATGAAAGAATTAGTATAGATCGTGCAAATGAATTAGAATGGATCGTACGAATAAATTAGAATGGATCATGCGAATGAATTAGAATGGATCGTACAAATGAATTAGAAAGGTTACATTTGTGAGAATGAATTAGAATGGATCGTACGAATGAATTAGAATAGATCGTACGAATGAATTAAAATGGATCGTACGAATAAATTAGAATGGATCGTACAAATGAATTAGAATGGATCGTATGAACCAATTAGAATGGATCGTACGAATGAATTAGAATGGATACATTCGAGCGAATGAATTAGAATAGATCGTAGGAATGAATTAGAATGGATCATACGAATGAATTAGAATGGATCGTACGAATGAATTAGAATGGTTACATTCGTATGATCCATTCTAATCCATTCGTACGATCCATTCTAATTCATCCGCACGATCCGATCCATTCTAATCCATTCGTACGATCCATTCTAATTCATTCTCACAAATGTAACCTTTCTAATTCATTTGTGCAATCCATTCTAATTCATTCGTACGATCCATTCTAATCCATTCGTACGATCCATTCTAATTTATTCGCACGAATGTAACCATTCTAATTCATTCATACGATTCATTCTAATTCATTTGCACGATCCAGTCTAATTCATTTGCATAAATATATCCATTCTAATTCATTCGTACGATCCATTCTAATCCATTCGAATGTATCCATTCTAATTCATTCATACGATCCATTCTAATTCATTCGTATGATCCATTCTAATTCATTCCTACGATCTATTCTAATTCATTCGCACGAATGTATCCATTCTAATTCATTTGCACAATCCAATCTAATTCAAACGTACGATCCATTCTAATTCATTCACATGATGTATTCTAATTCATTCGTACGATCCATTCCAATTCTAATTCATTTGTACGATCCATTCTAATTCATTCGTATGATCCATTCTAATTCATTCGTACGATCCATTCTAATTCATTCGATCGAATGTATCCATTCCAATTCATTCGTACGATCTATTCTATTTCATTCGTACGATCCATTCTAATTCATTCGTATGATCCATTCTAATTAATTCGCACGAGTGTAACCATTCTAATTCATTAGTACGATTCATTCTAATTCATTCGTATGAGCTATTCTAATTCATTCGTACGATCCATTCTAATTCATTCATACGATCTATTCTAATTCATTCGCACAATCCATTGTAATTCATTCGTACGATCCATTCTAATTCATTCGTATGATCCATTCTAACTCATTCGGTGGATGCATTCTAATTCATTCATACGATCTATTCAAATTCATTCACACAATCCATTCTAATTCATTCGTATGATCCATTCTAATTCATTTGTATGATCCATTCTAACTCATTCGGTGGATCCATTCTAATTCATTCGTACGATCCATTCTAATTCAATCGCACGATCCATTCTAATTCATTCCTATGATCCATTCTAATCCATTCGTACGATCCATTCTAATTCATTCGTATGATCCATTCTTATTAGAATTAGAATGAATTAGAACGGATACATTCGAGCGAATGAATTTGAATAGATCGTAGGAATGAATTAGAATAGATCATATGAATGAATTAGAATGGATCGTACGAATGAATTAGAATGGATACATTCGAATGAATTAGAATGGATATATTTATGCGAATGTATTAGAATGGATCGTGCGAATGAATTAGAATGAATCGTACGAATGAATTAGAATGGTTACATTCGTGCGAATGAATTAGAATGGATCGTACGAATGGATTAGAATGGATCATACGAATGGACTAGAATGGATCGTACGAATGAATTAGAATGGATCGTACGAATGAATTATTCATATGATCCATTCTAATTAATTCCTACGATCCATTCTAATTCATTCGTACGATCCATTCTAATTCATTCGCACGAATGTAACCATTCTAATTCATTCGTACGATTCATTCTAATTCATTCACACGATACATTCTAATTCATTCGCATAAATATATCCATTCTAATTCATTCGTACGATCCATTCTAATCCATTCGAATGTATCCATTCTAATTCATTCGTACGACCCATTCTAATTCATTCGTATGATCCATTCTAATTCATTCCTACGATCTATTCTAATTCATTCGCTTGAATGTATCCATTCTAATTCATTCTAATTCTAATTAGAATGGATCATACGAATGAATTAGAATGGATCGTACGAATGGATTAGAATGGATCATAATAATGAATTAGAATGGATCGTGCGAATGAATTAGAATGTATCCATTCTAATTCATTCGCACAATCCAATCTAATTTAAACGTATGATCCATCCTGATTCATTCACATGATGTATTCTAATTCATTCGTACGATCCATTCCAATTCTAATTCATTCGTACGATCCATTCGAATTCATTCATATGATCCATTCTAATTCATTCGTACGATCTATTCTAATTCACTCGCTCGAATGTATCCTTTCTAATTCATTCGTATGATCTATTCTAATTCATTCGTACGATCCATTCTAATTCATTCGTATGATCCATTCTAATTCATTCACACGAATGTAACCATTCTAATTCATTCCTACGATTCATTGTAATTCATTCGTATGAGCTTTTCTAATTCATTCGTACGATCCATTCTAATTCATTTATATGATCTATTCTAATTCATTCGCACAATCCATTCTAATTCATTCGTACGATCCATTCTAATTCATTCGTATGATCCATTCTAACTCATTCGTTGGATCCATTCTAATTCATTCATACGAACTATTCTAATTCATTCGCACAATCCATTCTAATTCATTCGTACGATCCATTCTAATTCATTCGTATGATCCATTCTAACTCATTCGGTGGATCCATTCTAATTCATTCGTACGATCCATTCTAATTCATTCGCACGATCTATTCTAGTTCATTCCTATGATCCATTCTAATCCATTTGTACGATCCATTATAATTCATTCGTATGATCCATTCTAATTAGAATTAGAATGAATTAGAATGGATACATTCGAGCGAATGAATTAGAATAGATCGTAGGAATGAATTAGAATGGATCATACGAATGAATTAGAATGGATCGTACGAATGAATTAGAATGGATACATTCGAATGGATTAGAATGGATCGTACGAATGATTTAGAATGGATATATTTATGCGAATGAATTAGAATGGATCGTGCGAATAAATTAGATTGAATCGTACGAATGAATTAGAATGGTTACATTCGTGCGAATGAATTAGAATGGATTGTACAAATGGATTAGAATGGATCGTACGAATGAATTAGAATGGATCATACAAATGAATTAGAAAGGTTACATTTGTGAGAATGAATTAGAATGGATCGTACGAATGAATTAGAATGGATCGTACGAATGGGTTAGAATGGATCGGATCGTGTGAATGAATTAGAATGGATTGTACGAATGGATTAGAATGGATCGTACGAATGTAACCATTCTAATTCATTCGTACGATCCATTCTAATTCATTCGTATGATCCATTCTAATTCATTCCAACGATCTATTCTAATTCATTCGCTCGAATGTATCCATTCTAATTCATTCGTACGATCCATTTTAATTCGTTCATACGATCCATTCTAATTCATTCGTACGATCCATTCTAATTTATTCGTACGATCCATTCTAATTCATTCGTATGATCTATTCTAATTCATTCGTATGTTCCATTCTCATTCATTCCAACAAATGTAACCTTTCTAATTCATTTGTACGATCCATTCTAATTAATTTGTACGATCCATTCTAATTCATTTGCACGAATATATCCATTCTAATTCATTCGTTTGATCCATTCTAATTCATTCGTACGATCCGTTCAAATTCATTCGCATGATCCATTCTAAATCATTCGTACGATCCATTCTAATTCATTCTCCCGAATGTAACCTTTCTAATTCATTTGTATGATCCATTCTAATTCATTCGTACGATCCATTCTAATCCATTCGTACGATCCATTCTAATCAATTCGTACGATCCATTCTAATCCATTCTAATTCATTCCTATGATCCATTCTAATTCATTCGCACGAATGTATCCATTCTAATTCATTTGCACGATCCATTCTAATTCATTCCTATGATCCATTCTAATTCATTCGTACGATGCAATCTAATTCATTCGCACAAATGTATCTATTCTAATTCATTCGTACAAATGTATCCATTCTAATTCATTCGTATGATCCATTCTAATTCATTCGTACGATCCATTCTAATTCATTTGTACGAATGTATCCATTCTAATTCATTCGCACGATCCATTCTAATTCATTCACACGATCCGTTCTAATTCATTCGCACGATCCATTCTAATTCATTCGTATGATCCATTCTAATTCATTCGTACGATCCATTCTAATTCATTTGAATAAATGGATCCATTCTAATCTATTCGTACGATCCATTCTAATTCATTCGTACGATCAATTCTAATTCATTCGCACGATCCATTCTAATTCATTTGTACGATCCATTCTAATTCATTCGTACAATGCGTTCGTACGATCCATTCTTATGCATTTATTCGTACGAATAAATTAGAATGGTTACATTCATACGAATGAATTAGAATGGATCGTACGAATGAATTAGAATGGATACATTCGTACGAATGAATTAGAACGGATCGTGTGAATGAATTAGAATGGATCGTACAAATGAATTAGAAAGGTTACATTTGTGGGAATGAATTAGATTGGATCGTACGAATGAATTAGAATGGATCGTACGAATGAATTAGAATGGATCGTACGAATGAATTAGAATGGATCGTACGAATGAATTAGAATGGATCGTACGAAAGAATTAGAATGGATCGTACGAATGAATTAGAATGGATACATTCGAGCGAATTAATTAGAATAGATCGTAGGAATGAATTAGAATGGATCATACGAATGAATTAGAATGGATCGTGCGAATGAATTAGAATGGATTGTACGAATGAATTAGAATCAATACATTCGTGCGAATGAATTAGAATGGATCGGACGAATGAATTAGAATGGATCATACGATTCATTCTAATTCATTCGTACGATCCATTCTAATGCATTCGTACGATTCATTCTAATTCATTCGCACAATCCATTCTAATTCAATCGTACGATCCATTCTAATTCATTCGCACGATCCATTCTAATTCATTCGTACGATCCATTCTAATTCATTCGTATGATCCATTCTAAATCATTCCTACGATCTATTCTAATTCATTCAGTCGAATGTATCCATTCTAATTCATTCGTATGATCCATTCTAATTCGTTCATACGATCCATTCTAATTCATTCTCATGAATGTGACCTTTCTAATTCATTTGTATGATCCATTCTAATTCATTCGTACGATCCATTCTAATTCATTCGCACGAATCCATTCTAATTCATTCGCACAATCCATTCTAATTCATTCGTACGATTTATTCTAATTCATTCATATGATCCATTCTAACTTTTCCGGTAGATCCATTCTAATTCATTCGTACGATCCATTCTAATTCATTCGCACGATCCATTCTAACTCATTCGTACGATCCATTCTTATTCATTTGTACGATCCATTCTAATTTATTTGCACGAATATATGATCCATTCTAATTCATTCACACGATCCATTCTAATTAATTCGTACGATCCATTCTTATTAATTCATACGATCCATTCTATTTCATTCACACAATCCATTCTAATTCATTCGTATGATCCATTCTAATTCATTCGTATGATCCATTCTAACTCATTCACACGAATGTATCTATTCTAATTCATTTGTACGAACCATTCTAATTCATTCGCATGATCCATTCTAATTCATTCGCATGATCCATTCTAACTCATTCGGTGGATCCATTCTAATTCATTCGTACGATCCAATCTAATTCATTCGCTCGAATGTATCCATTCTAATTCATTCGTTCGATCCATTCTAATTCATTCGTACGATCCATTCTAATTCATTCGCACGAATGTAACCATTCTAATTCATTCGTACGATCCATTCTAATTCACTCGCACGATCCATTCTAATTCATTCGTACGATCCAATCTAATTCATTCGCTCGAATGTATCCATTCTAATTCATTCGTACGATCCATTCTAATTCATTCGCACGATCCATTCTAATTCATTCGCACAAATGTATCCATTCTAATTCATTCGTACAATCCATTCTAATTCATTCGCATGATCCATTCTAATTCATTCGTACGATCCATTCAAATTCATTTGTAGGATCCATTCTAATTCTTTCATATGATCCATTCTAATTCATTCGCACGAATGTATCCATTCTACTTCATTCGTACAATCCATTCTAATTCATTCGCACGATCCATTCTAATTCATTCGTACGATCCATTCTAATTCATTCGCACGAATGTAACCATTATAATTCATTCGTACGATCCATTCTAATTCATTCCTACGATCTATTCTAATTCATTCGCACGAATGTATCTAATTCATTTGCATGATCTATTCTAATTCATTCCTATGATCCATTCTAATTCATTCGTACGATCCATTCTAATTCATTCACTCGAAAGTATCCATTATAATTCATTCGTACGATCAATTCTAATTCATTTCTAATTCATTCGTACGATCCATTCTAATTCATTCGTACGATCCATTGTAATTCATTCATACAATCCATTCAGATTCATTCGCACAAATGTATCCATTCAAATTATTTCGTATGATCCATTCTAATTAATTTGTACGATCCATTCTAATTCATTCTCATGAATGTAACCTTTCTAATTCATTCGTACGATCCATTCTAATTCATTCGCACGATCTATACATTCATACGACTGAATTAGAATGGATCATGCGAATTAATTTGAATGGATCGTACGAATGAATTTGAATGGATACATTTGTGCGAATGAATCTGAATGGATTGTATGAATGAATTACAATGGATCGTACGAATGGATTAGAATGGATCGTACGAATGAATTAGAATGGATCATACAAATGAATTAGAAAGGTTACATTCTTGAGAATGAATTAGAATGGATCATACGAATGAATTAGAATGGATCATGCGAATGAATTTGAATGGATCGTACGAATGAATTAGAATGGATCGAACGAATGAATTAGAATGGATACATTCGATCGAATGAATTTATTCGTACGATCTATTCTAATTCATTCGCACTATCCATTCTAATTCATTCGTACGATCCATTATAATTCATTCGTACGATCCATTCTAATTCATTTGTACAAATGTATCCATTCTAATTATTCGTACGATCCATTCTAATTCATTCATACGATCTATTCTAATTCATTCGCACGAATGTATCCATTGTAATTCATTCGCATAATCCAATCTAATTCAAACGTACGATCAATTCTAATTCATTCACATGATGTATTCTAATTCATTCGTATGATCTATTCTAATTCATTCGTATGATTCATTCTAATTCATTCGTACGATCTATTCTAATTCATTCGCACAAATGTATCCATTCTAATTCATTCGTACGATCCATTCTAATTCATTCGCATGTTCCATTCTAATTCCTTTGTACGAATGTATCCATTCTAATTCATTCGCACAATCCATTCTAATTCATTCGCATGATCCATTCTAATTCATTCGTATGATCCATTATAATTCGTTCGTAAGATCCATTCTAATTCATTTGCATGAATGTATCCATTCTAATTCATTCGTACGATCCATTCCAATTCATTCGTATGATCCATTCTAATTCATTCATGCAATCCATTCTAATTCATTCACACGATCCATTCTAACTCATTCATACGATCCATTCTAATTCATTCGCATGAATGTATGTATCCATTCTAGTTCATTCGCACGATCCATTCTAATTCATACGTACAATCCATTCTAATTCATTCGCACGAATGTATCTATTCTAATTCATTCGTACGATCCATTCTAATTCATTCGTACAATGCGTTCTAATCCATTCGTACGAATGAATTATAATGTATCGTACGAATGAATTAGAATGGATCGTACGAATGAATTAGAATGGATCGTACGAATGAATTAGAATGGATCGTGCAAATGAATTAGAATGGTTATATTTGTGCAACTGAATTAGAATGGATCGTAGGAATGAATTAGAATGGATCGTACGAATGAATTAGAATGGTTACATTCGTGCGAATGATTTAGAATGGATCGTACGAATGGATTAGAATGGATCGTACGAATGAATTAGAATGGATCGTACAAATGAATTAGAAAGGTTACATTTGTGAGAATGAATTAGAATGGATCGTACGAAGTAATTAGAATGGATCGTACGAATGGATTAGAATGGATCGTACGAATGGATTAGAATGGATCGTACGAATGAATTAGAATGGATCATACAAATGTATTAGAAAGGTTACATTTGTGAGAATGAATTAGAATGGATATATTGGTGTGAATGAATTAGAATAGATTAGAATGGATCGTACGAATGGATTAGAATCTATTCTAATTCATTTGTATGATCCATTCTAATTCATCACACGATCCATTCTAATTTATTCGCTCGAATGTATCAATTCTAATTCATTCGTATGATCCATTCTAATGCATTCGTACGATCCATTCTAATTCATTCGTACGATCCATTCTAATTCATTCGCACAAGTGTATCCATTCTAATTCATTCGTACGATCCATTCTAATTTGTTCGTACGATCCATTCTAATTCATTTGCACGACCCATTCTAATTCATTCGCACGATCCATTCTAATTCATTCGTACGATCCATTCTAATTCATTCGCACGATCCATTCTAATTCATTCGTACGATCCATTCTAATTCATTCGTATAATCCATTCTAATTCATTCCTACGATCCATTCTAATTCATTCACACGATCCATTCTAATTCATTGTACGATCCATTCTAATTCATTCGCATGAATATATCTATTCTAATTCATTCGTATAATCCATTCTAATTTATTCGCACGATCTATTCTAATTCATTCGCTCGAATGTATCCATTCTAATTCATTCGTACGATCCATTCTAATTCGTTCATACGATCCATTCTAATTCATTCGTACGATCCATTCTAATTCATTTGTATGAATGTATCAATTCTAATTTATTCGTACGATCCAGTCTAATTCATTCGTACGATCTATTCTAATTCATTCGCACGAATATATCCATTCTAATTTATTCGTACGATCCTTTCTAATTCATTCGCACGATCCATTCTAATTCTTTCATATGATCCATTCTAATTCATTCGCACGAATGTATCCATTCTAGTTCATTCGTACGACCCATTCTAATTCATTCCTACGATCCATTCTAATTCATTCGCACGAATGTATCCATTCTAATTCATTCGTATGATCCATTCTAATTCATTCCTACGATCTATTCTAATTCATTCGCTCGAATGTATCCATTATAATTCATTCGTTCGATCCATTCTAATTCATTCGTACGATCCATTCAAATTTATTCGCATGATCCATTCTAATTCATTCGTACGATCCATTCTAATTCATTCTCACGATTGTAACCTTTCTAAGTCATTTGTATGATCCATTCTAATTCATTCGTACGATACATTTGTGCGAATGAATTAGAATGGATCGTAGGAATGAATTAGAATGGATCGTGCTAATGAATTAGAATGGATCGTGCAAATGAATTAGAATGGATCGTGCAAATGAATTAGAATGGATCGTATGAATGAATTATAATAGATCGTAGGAATGAATTAGAATGGATCGTGCGAAGGAATTAGAATGAATCGTACGAATGAATTAGAATGGATCGTACGAATGAATTAGAATGGATCGTGCGAATGAATTAGAATGGATCGTACGAATGAATTAGAATGGATCGTGCGAATAAATTAGAATGGATCATACAAATGAATTAGAAAGGTTACAGTTGTGACGATAAATTTGAATGGATCGTACGAACGAATTAGAATGGATCGTACGAATTAATAAGAATGGATCGTACGAATGAATTAGAATGGATACATTCGAGCGAATGAATTAGAATGGATCATACGAATGAATTAGAATGGATCGAACGAATGAATTAGAATGGATACATTCAAGCGAATGAATTAGAATAGATCGTAGGAATGAATTAGAATGGATCATACGAATGAATTAGAATGGATCTTGCGAATGAATTAGAATGGATTGTACGAATGAATTAGAATGGATCGTACGAATGGATTAGAACGCATTGTACGAATGAATTAGAATAGGTCGTATGAATGAATTAGAATGGATCGTATGAATAAATTAGAATGGATCGTGCGAATGAATGAGAATGGATCGTACGAATAAATTAGAATGGATCCACCAAATGAATTAGAATGGATCGTACGAATGAATTAGAATGGATACATTCGAATGGATCATAGGAATGAATTAGAATGAATTAGAATGGATCGTGCAAATGAATTAGAATGGATACATTCGTGCGAATGAATTAGAATGGATCGTGCAAATGAATTAGAATGGATTGTACGAATGAATTAGAATGGATCGTACGAATGAATTAGAATGGTTACATTCGTGCGAATGAATTAGAATGGATCGTACGAATGAATTAGAATAGATCGTGTGAATGAATTAGAATTGATAATACGAATGAATTAGAATGGATCGTACGAATGGATTAGTACGAATGAATTAAAATGGATTAGAATGGATCGTACGAAAGAATTAGAATGGATCGTACGAATGGATTAGAATGGATCGTACGAATAGATTAGAATGGATCGTACGAATGGATTAGAACGCATTGTACGAACGAATTAGAATAGATACATTTGCACGAATGAATTAGAATGGATAGTATGAAAGGATTAGAATGGATCGTGCAAATAAATTAGAATGGATCGTACGAATGAATTAGAATGGATCATACGAATGAATAAGAATGGATCGTACGAATGAATTAGAAAGGTTACATTCGTGCGAATGAATTAAAATGGATCGTACGAATGGATTAGAATGGATCGTACGAATGAATTAGAATGGATCGTGCGAACGAATTATAATGGATCGTATGAACGAATTAGAATGGATCGTACGAATGAATTAGAATGGATACATTCGTGCGAATGAATTAGAATGGATCATACGAATGAATTAGAAAGGATCGTACGAATGAATTAGAATGGATTGTGCGAATGAATTTGAATGGATCGTATGAATGAATTAGAATGGTTACATTCGTGTGAATTAATTAAAATGGATCATACGAATGGTTTAGAATGGATCGTACGAATGGATTAGAATGGATCGTACGAATGAATTAGAATAGATACATTCGTGCGAATAAATTTGAATGGATCGTAGGAATGAATTAGAATGGATCGTATGAATGAACTAGAATAGATACATTCGTGCGAATGAATTTGAGTGGATCATATGAACGAATAAGAATAGATCGTGCGAATGAATTAGAAAGGATCGTACGAATAAATTAGAATGGATCGAACGAATGAATTAGAATGGATACATTCGAGCGAATGAATTAGAATAGATCATAGGAATGAATTAGAATGGATCGTACAAATGAATTAGAAAGGTTACATTTGTGCGAATGAATTAGAATGGATCGTATGAATGAATAAGAATGGATCGTACGAATGAATTAGAATGGATCGTGCGAATGAATTAGAATCGTACGAATGCATTAGAATGGATCGTACGAATGAATTAGAATGGATACATTTGTGCGAATGAATTAGAATGGATCGTGCGAATGAATTAGAATGGATCATACGAATGAATTAGAATGGATCGTACAAATGAATTAGAAAGGTTATATTTGTGAGAATGAATTAGAATGGGTCGTACGAATGAATTAGAATGGATCGTACAAATGAATTAGAAAGGTTACATTTGTGAGAATGAATTAGAATGGGTCGTACGAATGAATTAGAATGGATCGTACGAACGAATTAGAATGGATCGTACGAATGAATTAGAATGGATCGTACGAATGAATTAGAATGGATCATATGAATGAATTAGAATGGTTATATTCGTACGAATGAATAAGAATGGATCGTACGAATGGATTAGAATGGATCGTACGAATGGATTAGAACGCATTGTACGAATGAATTAGAATAGATACATTTGTGCGAATGAATTAGATTGCATCGTACGAATGAATTAGAATGGATCGTACGAATGAATTAGAATGGATCGAACGAATGAATTAGAATGGATACATTCGAGCGAATGAATTAGAATAGATCGTAGGAATGAATTAGAATGGATCGTACCAATGAATTAGAAAGGTTATATTTGTGCGAATGAATTAGAATGGATCGTATGAATGAATAAGAATGGATCGTACTAAATAATTAGAATGGATCGTGCGACTGAATTAGAATGAATCGTACTAATGCATTATAATGGATCGTACGAATGAATTAGAATGGATACATTCGTGCGAATGAATTAGAATGGATCGTAGGAATGAATTAGAATGGATCGTACGAATGAATTAGAATGGTTACATTTGTGCGAATGAATTAGAATGGATCGTACGAATGGTTTAGAATGGATTGTATGAATGGATTAGAATGGATCGCACGAATGAATTAGAATGGATCGTACAATTGAATTAGAAAGGTTACATTTGTGAGAATGAATTAGAATGGATCGTACGAATGAATAAGAATGGATCGTACGAACGAATTAGAATGGATCGTACGAATGAATTAGATTGGGTCGTACGAATGAATTAGAATGGATCATATGAACGAATTAGAATGGTTACATTCGTGCGAATGAATTATAATGGATCGTACGAATGGATTAGAATGGATCGTACGAATGGATTAGAACGCATTGTATGAATGAGTTAGAATAGAAACATTTGTACGAATGAATTAGAATGGATCATACGAATGAATTAGAATAGATCATACGAATGAATTAGAATGGATCGAACGAATGAATTAGAATGGATACATTCGAGCGAATAAATTAGAATAGATCGTAGGAATGAATAAGAATGGATCATACGAATGAATTAGAATGGATCGTGCGAATGAATTAGAATGGATTGTACGAATGAATTAGAATGGTTACATTCGAGCGAATGAATTAGAATGGATCGTACGAATGAATTAGAATGGATCATAGGAATGAATTAGAATGGATCGTACGAATGGATTAGAACCATTGTACGAATGAATTAGAATGGATCGTACAAATGAATTAGAATGGATACATTCGTGCGAATGAATTAGAATGGATCGTACGAATGAATTAGAATGGGTCGTGCGAATGAATTAGAATGGATAGTGCGAATGAATTAGAATGGATCGTACGATTGAATTAGAATGGATCCACCGAATGAGTTAGAATGGATCATACGAATGAATTAGAATGGATCGTACGAACGAATTAGAATGAATCGTACGATCCATTCTAATTCATTCATCCGATCCATTCTAATTTATTCGCACGAATGTATCCATTCTAATTCATTCGTACAATCCATTCTAATTCATTCGCACGATCCATTCTAATTCATTCGTATGATCCATTCTAATTCATTCCTACGATCTATTCTAATTCATTCCCTCGAATGTATCCATTCTAATTCATTTGTTCGATCCATTCTAATCCATTCATACGATCCATTCTAATTCATTCCTCTTATCCATTCTAATTCATTCGTACGATCCATTCTAATTCATTCGCTCGAATGTATCCATTCTAATTCATTCGTACGATCCATTCTAATTCATTCGTACGATCCATTCTAATCGATTCGTACGATCCATTCTAATTCATTCGTACAATGCGTTCTAATCCATTCGTACGATCCATTCTAATCCATTTGTACGATCCATTCTAATTCATTCGAACGAATGTAACCATTCTAATTCATTCGTACGATCCATTCTAATTCATTCCTACGATCCATTCTAATTCATTCGCACGAATGTATCCATTCTAATTCATTTGCACGATCCATTCTAATTCATTCCTATGATCCATTCTAATTTATTTGTACGATCCATTCTAATCCATTCGCACGAATGTAACCATTCTAATTCATTCGTACGATCCATTCTAATTCATTCCTACGATCCATTCAAATTCATTCGCACGAATGTATCCATTCTAATTTATTTGCACGATCCATTCTAATTCATTCCTATGATCCATTCTAATTCATTCGTACGATCCATTCTAATTCATTCGCTCGAATGTATCCATTCTAATTCATTAGTACGATCCATTCTAATCCATTCGTATGATCCATTCTAATTCATTCGTACGATCCATTCTAATCCATTCGTACGATCCATTCTAATTCATTCCTACGATCCATTCTAATTCATTCGCACGAATGTATCCATTCTAATTCATTTGCACGATCCATTCTAATTCATTCCTATGATCCATTCTAATTCATTCGTACGATCCATTCTAATTCATTCGTGCAAATAAATTAGAATGGATCGTACGATGAATTAGAATGGATCGTGCGAATGAATTAGAATGGATCGTACAAATGGATTAGAATGGATCGTACGAATGAATTTGAATGGATCATACAAATGAATTAGAAAGGTTACATTCGTGAGAATGAATTAGAATGGATCGTACGATCCATTCTAATTCATTCTCACGAATGTAACCTTTCTAATTCATTTGTATGATCCATTCGTACGATCCATTCTAATTCATTCGTACGATCCATTCTAATTCATTCTCACAAATGTAACCTTTCTAATTCATTTGTATGATCCATTCTAATTTATTCGCACGATCCATTCTAATTCATTCGTACGATCCATTCTAATTCATTCGCATGATCCATTAATTAGAATGGATACATTCATGTGAATGAATTGGAATAGATCATAGGAATAAATTAGAATGGATCGTATGAATGAATTAGAATGGTTACTTTCGTGCGAATGGATTAGAATGGATCCTATGAACGAATTAGAATGGATCATACGAATGAATTAGAATGGATCGTACGAATAAATTAGAATTGATCATATGAATGAATTAGAATGGTTACATTCATGCGAATGAATTAGAATGGATCGTACGAATGGATTAGAATGGATCGTACGAATGGATTAGAATGGATCGTATGACTGAATTAGAATGGATCATACAAATGAATTAGAAAGGTTACATTCGTGAGAATGAATTAGAATGGATCGTACGAATGAATTAGAATGGATCATGCGAATGAATTTGAATGGATCTTACGAATGAATTAGAATGGATCGAACGAATGAATTAGAATGGATACATTCGAGTGAATGAATTAGAATAGATCGTAGGAATGAATTAGAATAGATCATACGAATGTATTAGAATGGATCGTGCGAATGAATTAGAATGGATTGTACGAATGAATTAGAATGGATACATTCGTGCGAGAATGAATCGTACGATCCATTCTAATACATTCGTCTGATCCATTCTAATTCATTCGCACGAATATATCCATTCTAATTCATTCATACGATCCTTTCTAATTCATTCGTATGATCCATTCTAATTCATTCTCACGAATGTAACCTTTCTAATTCATTTGTACGATCCATTCTAATTAGAAAGGTTACATTCGAGCGAATGAATTAGAATAGATTATAGCAATGAATTAGAATGGATCATACGAATGAATTAGAATGGATCGTGTGAATGAATTAGAATGAATCGTACGACTGCATTAGAATGGATCGTACGAATGAATTAGAATGAATCGTACGAACGAATTAGAATGGATCGTACGAACGAATTAGAATGGATCGTATGAATGAATTAGAATGGATACATTCGAGCGAATGAATTAGAATGGATCGTACGAATGAATTAGAATGGATAATGAATTAGAATGGATCGTACGAATGAATTAGAATGGATCGTACGAATGGATTAGAATGGATACATTCGAGCGAATAAATTAGAATAGATCGTAGGAATGAATTAGAATGGATTATGCGAATGAATTAGAATGGATCGTGCGAATGAATTAGAATGGATTGTACGAATGAATTAGAATAGATACATTCGAGCGAATGAATTAGAATAGATCGTAGGAATGAATTAGAATGGATCATATGAATGAATTAGAATGGATCGTACGAATCAATTAGAATGGATTGTACGAATGAACTAGAATGGATACATTCGTGCGAATGAATTAGAATGGATCGTACGAATGAATTAGAATTGATCGTGCGAATGAATTAGAATAGATACATTCTTGCGTACGAATGAATTAGAATGGATCATAGGAATGAATTAGAATGGATTGTGCAAATGAATTAGAATGGATATATTTGTGCGAAGGAATTAGAATGGATCGTAGGAATGAATTAGAATGGATCGTACGAATGAATTAGAATGAATACATTAATGCGAATGAATTAGAATGGATCGGACGAATGAATTAGAATGAATACATTCTAATTCATTCGTACGATCGATTCTAATTCATTCGCACGAATGTATCCATTCTAATGATTAGAATGGATCAAACGAATGGATCATGCGAATGAATTAGAATGGATCGTACGAATGAATTAGAATGTAACCTTTTCTAATTCATTCATACGATCCATTCTAATTCATTCGCATGATCCATTCTAATTCATTCGTACGATCCATTCTAATTCATTCGCACGATCCATTCTAATTCTTTCATATGATCCATTCTAATTCATTCGCACGAATGTATTTATTCTAGTTCATTCGTTCGATCCATTCTAATTCATTCGTATGCTCCATTCTAATCCATTCGTACGAATGTATCCATTCTAATTCATTCGTTCGATCCATTCTAATTCATTCGTTCGATCCATTCTAATTCATTCGTTCGATCCATTCTAATCCATTCGTACGATCCATTCTAATTCATTCTTATGAACCATTCTAATTCATTCGTACGATCCATTCTAATTCATTCGTACGATACATTCTAATTCATTCCTACGATCCATTCTAATTCATTCACACGAATGTATCCATTCTAATTCATTTGCACGATCCATTCTAATTCATTCATATGATCCATTCTAATTCATTCGTATGATCTATTCTAATTCATTCGCACAAATGTATCCATTCTAATTCATTCGTTCGATCCATTCAAATTCATTCGCATAAATATATCCATTCTAATTTATTCATACGATCTTTTCTAATTCATTCGCACGATCCATTCTAATTCATTCGTATGATCCATTTTAATTCATTCTCACAAATTTAACCTTTCTAATTCATTTGTACGATCCATTCTAATTCATTCGTACGATCCATTCTAATCCATTCGTACGATCCATTCTAATTCATTCGCACGAATGTAACCATTCTAATTCATTCGTACGATCCATTCTAATTCATTCCTACGATCCATTCTAATTCATTCGCACGAATGTATCCATTCTAATTCATTTGCACAATCCATTCTAATTCATTTCTATGATCCATTATAATTCATTCGTACGATCCATTCTAATTCATTCGCTCGAATGTATCCATTCTAATTCATTCGTACGATCCATTCTAATTCGTTCATACGATCCATTCAAATTCGTTCGTACGATCCATTCTAATTCGTTCATACGATCCATTTTGAATGGATTGTATGAACGAATTAGAAAGGTTACATTCGTGAGAATGAATTAGAATGGATATATTTGTGCGAATGAATCAGAATAGATTAGAATGGATCGTACGAATGGATTAGAATCCATTCTAATTCGTTTGTATGATCTATTCTAATTCATCGCACGATCCATTCTAATTAATTCTCACGAATGTAACCTTTCTAATTCATTTGTATGATCCATTCTAATTCATTCGCACAATCAATTCTAATTCATTCGTACGATCCATTCTAATTCATTCGCTCGAATGTATCCATTCTAATTAATTCGTACGATCCATTCTAATTCGTTCATAAGATCCATTCTAATTCGTTCGCACGATCCATTCTAATTCATTCGTACGATCTATTCTAATTCATTCGAATGATCCATTCTAATTCATTCGTACGATCCATTCTAATTCATTCGTACAATCCATTCAAATTCATTCGTACGATGCAATCTAATTCATTCGCACAAATGTATCTATTCTAATTCATTCGTACAATGCGTTCTAATCCATTCGCACAAATGTATCCATTCTAATTCATTCGTACAATCCATTCTAATCCATTCGTACGATCCGTTCTAATTCATTCGTACGAATGTAACCATTCTAATTCATTTGTACGATCCATTCTAATTCGTTCATACGATCCATTCTAATTCGTTCGTACGATCCATTCTAATTCGTTCGTACGATCCATTCTAATTCATTCGTACGATCCATTCTAATTCATTCGCACGATCCATTCTAATTCATTCTAATTCATTCGCACGATCCATTCTAATTCATTCGCACTGTCCATTCTAATTAATTCGTACGAATGAATTAGAATGGATTGTACGAATGAATTAGAATATATCGTGCGAATGAATTAGAATGGATCGTACGAAAGAATTAGAATGGATCGTACGAATGAATTAGAATGGATCATACGAATGAATTAGAATGCATCGTACGAATGGATTAGAATGGATCGTACGAATGAATTATAATGGATCATGCGAATGAATTTGAATGGATCGTATGAATGAATTAGAATGGATCGAACGAATGAATTAAAATGGATACATTCGAGCGAATGAATTAGAATAGATCGTAGGAATGAATTAGAATGGATCATACGAATGAATTAGAATGGATCGTGCGAATGAATTAGAATGGATTGTATGAATGAATTAGAATGGATACATTCGTGCGAATGAATTAGAATGGATCGGACGAATGAATTAGAATAGATCGTTCGAATGAATTAGAATGGATCGTGCGAATGAATTAGAATGAATCGTACGAATGCATTATAATGGATACATTCGTGCGAATGAATTAGAATGGATCGTACGAATGAATTAGAATGGATCATGCGAATGAATTAGAATGGATCGTACGAATGAATTAGAATGGATCGTGCGAATGAATTAGAATGGATCGTACGAATGAATTAGAATGGATATATTTGTGCGAATGAATTAGAATCGATCGTACGAATGAATTAGAATGGACACGTTTGTACGAATGAATTAGAATGGATCGTGCGAATGAATTAGAATGGATCGTACGAATGAATTATAATGGATCGTACAAATGAATTAGAGTGGATCTTGCGATTGAATTAGAATAGATCATACGAATGAATTAGAATCGATACATTCGTGCGAATGAACTAGAATGGATACAAACATTCATGCGAATGAATTAGAATGGATCGTATGAATAAGCTAGAATGGATCGTATGAATGAATTAGATTAGAATGGATAGTGCGAATGAATTAGAATGGATTGTACGAATGAATTAGAATGGATACATTCGTGCGAATGAATTAGATTTGAATGGATCGTGCGAATAAATTAGAATGGATTGTACGAATGAATTAGAATGGATCATACGAATGGATTAGAATGGATCGTACGAATGGATTAGAATGGATTGTACGAATGAATTAGAATATATCGTGCGAATGAATTAGAATGGATCGTACGAAACAATTAGAATGGATCGTACGAATGAATTAGAATGGATCATACGAATGAATTAGAATGGATCGTACGAATGAATTAGAATGGATCATGCGAATGAATTTGAATGGATCGTATGAATGAATTAGAATGGATCAAACGAATGAATTAGAATGGATACATTCGAGCGAATGAATTAGAATAGATCGTAGGAATGAATTAGAATAGATCATATGAATGAATTAAAATGGATCGTGCGAATGAATTAGAATGGATTGTACGAATGAATTATAATGGATAGATTCGTGCGAATGAATTAGAATGGATCGGATGAATGAATTAGAATAGATCGTATGAATGAATTAGAATGGATCGTGCGAATGAATTAGAATGAATCGTACGAATGCATTATAATGGATACATTCGTGCGAATGAATTAGAATGGATCGTACGAATGAATTAGAATGGATCAGGCGAATGAATTAGAATGGATCGTACGAATGAGTTCGAATGGATCGTGCGAATGAATTAGAATGGATCGTACGAATGAATTAGAATTGATACATTTGTGCGAATGAATTAGAATGGATCGTACGAATGAATTAGAATGGATACATTTGTACGAATGAATTAGAATGGATCATGCGAATGAATTAGAATGGATCGTACGAATGAATTATAATGGATCGTACGAATGAATTAGAATGGATCTTGCAATTGAATTAGAATAGATCGTACGAATGAATTAGAATGGATACATTCGTGCGAATGAACTAGAATGGATACAAACATTCATGCGAATGAATTAGAAGGGATCGTATGAATAAGCTAGAATGGATCGTATGAATGAATTAGATTAGAATGGATCGTGCGAATGAATTAGAATGGATTATACGAATGAATTAGAATGGATACATTCGTGCGAATGAATTAGAATGGATCATACGAATGAATTAGAATAGATCGTACGAATGAATTAGAATGGATCGTACGAATGGATTAGAATGGATCGTACGAATGGATTAGAATGGATCGTACGAATGAATTAGAATGGATACATTCGAGCGAATGAATTAGAATAGATCGTAGGAATGAATTAGAATGGATCATACGAATGAATTAGAATGGATCATGCGAATGAATTAGAGTGGATTGTACGAATGAATTAGAATGGATACATTCGTGCGAATGAATTAGAATGGATCGGACGAATGAATTAGAATGGATCATACGAATGCATTAGAATGGATCGTACGAATGAATTAGAATGAATCATACAAATGAATTAGAAAGGTTACATTCGTGAGAATGAATTAGAATGGATTGTACGAATGAATTAGAATGGATCATGCGAATGAATTTGAATGGATCATACGAATGAATAAGAATGGATCGTACGAATGAATTAAAATGGATCGTACGAATGTATCCATTCTAATTCATTCATACGATCCATTCTAATTCGTTCATATGATCCACTCTAATTCGTTCGTACGATCCATTCTAATTCGTTCGTACGATCCATTCTAATTCATTCACACGATCCACTATAATTCGTTCGCACGATCCATTCTAATTCTTTCATATGATCCATTCTAACTCATTCGCACAAATGTATCCATTCTAGTTCATTCGTACGCTCCATTCTAATTCATTCGTACGCTCTATTCTTATTCATCGCACAAATGTATCCATTCTAATTCATTCGTACGATCCATTCTAATTCATTCGCACGATCGATTCTAATTCATTCGTACGATCCATTTTAATTCATTCGTACGATCCATTCTAATTCTTTCGTACGATCCATTCTAATTCATTTGCACGATCTATTCTAATTCATTCATACAATCCATTCTAATTCATCCGTACGATCCATTCTAATTCATTCGCACTATCCATTCTAATTCATTCGTACGATACATTCTAATTCATTCGTATGATCCATTCTAATTCATTTGTACGATCCATTCTAATTCATTCGCTCGAATGTATCCATTCTAATTCATTCGTATGATCCATTTTAATTAGTTTATACGATCCATTCTAATTCGTTCATACGATCCATTCTAATTCATTCGTGCGAATGAATTAGAATAGATCGTACGAATGAATTAGAATAGATATATTTGAATGAATAAATTAGAATGGATCATACGAATGAACTAGAATGGATCGTACGAATGAATTAGAATGGATCGTGCGAATGAATTAGAATCGATCGTACGAATGAATTAGAATGGATCGTACGAATGAATTAGATCGCACGAATGAATTAGAATGGATCGTACGAATGAATTAAAATAGATACATTAATACGACTGAATTAGAATGGATCGTGTGAATTAATTAGAATGGATCATATGAATGAATTTGAATGGATACATTTGTGCGAATGAATCTGAATGGATTATATGAATGAATTACAATGGGTCGTACGAATGAATTAGAATGGATCGTACGAATGAATTAGATTAGCTCATACGAATGAATTAGAATGAATCGTACGAATGAATTAGAATGGTTACATTCGTACGAATGAATTAGAATAGATCGTACGAATGAATTAGAATGGATCGTACGAATAAATTAGAATGGATCGTGCGAATGAATTAGAATAGATCGTGCGAATGAATTAGAATGGATCCACCGAATGAGTTAAAATGGATCATACGAATGAATTAGAATGGATCATACGAATGAATTAGAATGGATTGTGCGAATGAATTAGAATGGATTGTATGAATGAATAAAATGGATCGTACGAATGAATTAGAATGGATACATTCGTGCGAATTTTTTAGAATGGATTCATTCTAATTCCTTCGCATGATCCATTCTAATTCATTCGTACGATCCATTCTAATTCATTCGCACGATCCATTCTAATCCATTCGTACGATCCATTCTAATCAATTCGTACGATCCATTCTAATCCATTCATACGATCCATTCTAATTCATTCGCACGACCCATACTAATTCATTCATACGATCCATTCTAATTCATTCGCTCGAATGTATCCATTCTAATTCATTCGTTCGATCCATTCTAATTCATTCATACGAATGGATTAGAATGGATCGTACGAATGAATTTGAATGGATCATAGGAATGAATTAGAATGGATCGTATGAACGAATTAGAATGTATCGTACGAATGAATTATCATGGATACATTCGAGCGAATAAATTAGAATGGATCGTACGAATGAATTAGAATGGATCATACAAATGAATTATAAAGGTTACATTCTTGAGAATAAATTAGAATGGATCGTACGAATAAATTAGAATGGATCATGCGAATGAATTTGAATGGATCGTATGAATGAATTAGAATGGATCGAACGAATGAATTAGAATGGATACATTCGAGCGAATGAATTAGAATGGACCGTATGAATGAATTAGAATGGATCGTGCGAATGAATTAGAATGGATTGTACTAATGGATTAGAATGGATCGTACGAATGTATTAGAATGGATCGTACGAATGGATTAGAATGGATCGTGCGAATGAATTAGAATGGATCTTACGAATGAATTAGAATGGATCGTGCGAATGAATTAGAATGAATCCATTCTAATTCATTCGCACGAATGTATCCATTCTAATTCATTCGTACGATCATTTCTTATTCATTCATACGATCCATTCTAATTGATTCGCACGATCCATTCTAACTCATTCGCACGATCCATTCTAATCCATTCGTATGATCCATTCTAATTCATTCGCACGAATGTAACCATTCTAATTCATTCGTACGATCCATTCTAATACATTCGCTCGAATGTATCCATTATAATTCATTCGTTCGATCCATTCTAATTTATTCATACTATCCATTCAAATTCATTCGCATGATCCATTCTAATTCATTCGTACGATCCATTCTAATTCATTCTCACAAATGTAACCTTTCTAATTCATTTGTATGATCCATTCTAATATATTCGTATGATCCATTCTAATCCATTCGTACGATTCATTCTAATTCATTCGTACGATTCATTCTAATTCATTCTCACAAATGTAACCTTTCTAATTCATTTGTACGATCCATTCTAATTCATTCATACGATCCATTCTAATCTATTCGTACGATCCATTCTAATCCATTCATATGATCCATTCTAATTCATTTGCACGAATGTAACCATTCTAATTCATTCGTACGATCCATTCTAATTCATTCCTATGATCCATTTGTATGATCCATTCTAATCCATTCGCACAAAGGTATCCATTCTAATCCATTCGTACGATCCATTCTAATCCATTCGTACGATCCATTCTAATTCATTCGTACAATCCATTCTAATTCATTTGTATGATCCATTCTAATTCATTCGTAAGAATGTATCCATTCTAATTCATTCATACAATCCATTCTAATTCAATCCTACGATCTATTCTAATTCATTCGCTCGATTGTATCCATTCTAATTCATTCGTTCGATACATTCTAATTCATTCATACGATCCATTCAAATTCATTCGCATGATCCATTCTAATTCATTTGTACGATCCATTCTAATTCATTCTCACGAATGTAACCTTTGTAATTCATTTGTATGATCCATTCTAATTCATTCGTAAGATCCATTCTAATTCATTTGTATGATCCATTCCAATTTATTCATACGATCCTTTCTAATTCATTCGCACAATCCATTCTAATTCATTCGTACGATCCATTCTAATTCATTCGTTCGATCCATTCTAATTCATTCGTACGATACATTCTAATTCATTCGTACGATCCATTCTTATTCATTCATACGATCCATTCTAAATCATTCGCACAATACATTTTAATTCATTCGTACAATCCATTCTAATTCATTCGCACGATCCAATCTAATTCATTCGTACGATCCATTCTAATTCATTCGTATGAATATATCTATTCTAATTCATTTGTATGATCCATTCTAATTTATTCGCACGATCTATTCTAATTCATTCGTACGATCCATTCTAATTCATTCGTACGATCCATTCTAATTCATTTGTACGATCCATTCTAATTTATTCGTTCAAACATATCCATTCTAATTCATTCGTACGATCCATTCTAATTTATTCATACGATCCATTCTAATTCTTTCGTACGCTCCATTCTTATTCATCGCACAAATGTATCCATTCTAATTCATTCGTACGATCCATTCTAATTCATTCGCATAATCGATTCTAATTCATTCGTATGATCCATTCTAATTCATTCGTACGATCCTTTCTAATTCTTTCGTACGATCCATTCTAATTCATTCGCACGATCTATTCTATTTCATTCGTAGAATCCATTCTAATTCATTCGTACGATCCATTCTAATTCATTCGCACAAATGTATCCATTCTAATTCATTCGTACGATCCATTCTAATTCATTCGCACGATCCATTTTAATTCATTCGTACGATCCATTCTAATTCATTCGCACGATCCATTCTAATTCATTCGTACAATCGATTCTAATTCATTCGTACAAATGTATCCATTCTAATCCATTCATACGATCCATTCTAATTCATTCGCACAATCCATTCTAATTCATTCGTACGATCCATTCTAATTCATTCGTATGATCCATTCTAATTCAATCGCACAAATGTATCCATTCTAATTCATTTGCACGATCCATTCTAATTCATTCCTATGATCCATTCTAATTCATTCGTACGATCCATTCTAATTCTTTCGCTCGAATGTATCCATTCTAATTCATTTGTACGATCCATTCTAATTCATTCGTACGATCCATTCTAATTCATTCACACGAATGTTTCCATTCTAATTCATTCGTACAATCCATTCTAATTCATTCGTACGATCCATTCTAATTCATTCCTATGATCCATTTGCACAAATGTAACCTTTCTAATTCATTTGTACGATCCTTTCTAATTCATTCGTACGATCCATTCTAATTCATTCGTACGATCCATTCTTATTCATTCATACGATCCATTCTAATTCATTCGCACAATCCATTCTAATTCATTCGCACGAATGTAACTATTCTAATTCATTCGTACGATCCATTCTAATTCATTTATACAATCCATTCTAATTCATTCGCACGAATGTATCCATTCTAATTAATTCGTACGATCCATTCTAATTCATTTGTATGATCCATTCTTATTCATTCGCATGATCCAGTCTAATTCATTCTCAAGAATGTAACCTTTCTAATTCATTTGTATGAACAAATTAGAATGGATCATATGAACGAATTAGAATGGATCATACGAACGAAATAGAATGGATCGTATGAATGAATTAGAATGGATCGTACGAATGAATTAGAATGGATTAGAATAGATCGTGCGAATGAATTAAAATGGATAGTGCGAATGAATTAGAATTGATCGTACGAATGAATTAGAATGGATACATTTGTGCGAATGAATCTGAATGGATCGGACGAATGAATTAGAATGGATCATACGATTCATTCTAATTCATTCGTATGATCCATTCGTATGCATTCGTATGATTCATTCTAATTCATTCGCATGATCCATGTACGAATGAATTAGAATAGATCGTGCGAATGAATTAGAATGCATCGTACAAATGAATTAGAATGGATCGTAGGAATGAATTAGAATGGATCGTACGAATGAGTTAGAATGGTTACATTCGTGCGAATGAATTAGAATGGATCGTATGAACGAATTAGAATGGATCGTATGAATTAGAATGGATACATTTGTGCAAATGAATTACAATGGATCGTACGGATGAATTAGAATGGATCGTACGAATGGATTAGAATGGATCGTACGAATGGATTAGAATGGATCATGCAAATGAATTAGAATAGATTGCACGAATGTATCCATTCTAATCCATTCGTATGAATGGATTAGAATGGATCGTACGAATGAATTAGAATGGATCGTGCGAATGAATTCGAATGGATCGTATGAATAAATTATAATGGATCGTACGAATGAATTAAAATGGATACATTTGTGCGAATGAATTAGAATGGATCATACGATTGAATTAGAATGGATCGTACGAATGAATTAGAATGGATCATGCGAATGAATTTGAATGGATCGTACGAATGAATTAGAATGGATCGAACGAATGAATTAGAATGGATACATTCGAGCGAATGAATTAGAATGGATCGTATGAATGGATTAGAATGGATCGTACGAATGAATTAGAATGGATACATACAAATGAATTAGAAAGGTTACATTCGTGAGAATGAATTAGAATGGATCGTACGAAAGAATTAGAATGTATCGTACGAATGAATTAGAATGGATACATTCGAGCGAATGAATTAGAGTGGATCGTACGAATGAATTAGAATGGATCATAGGAATGGATTAGAATGGATCGTGCAAATGAATTAGAATGGATACATTCGTGCGAATGAATTAGAATGGATCGTAGGAATGAATTAGAATTGATCGTACGAATGAATTAGAATGGATACATTCGTGAAAATGAATTAGAATGGATCGGACAAATGAATTAGAATGGATCGTACGAATGAATTAGAATGGTTACATTCGTGCGAATGAGTTAGAATGGAACGTACGAATGGATTAGAATGGATCGTACGAATGAATTAGAATGGATCGTACAAATGAATTAGAAAGGTTACATTTGTGAGAATGAATTAGAATGGATCGTACGAATGGATTAGAATGGATCGTACGAATGGATTAGAATGGATCGTGCGAATGAATTAGAATGAATCGTACGAATGCATTAGAATGGATACATTCGTGCGAATAAATTAGAATGGATCGTACGAATGAATTAGAAAGGATACATTCGTGCGAATGAAATAGAATGGATCATAGGAATGAATTAGAATGGATCGTACGAATGAATTAGAATGGTTGCATTCGTGCGAATGAATTAGAATGGATCGTACGAATGGATTAGAATGGATCGTACGAATGGATTAGAATGGATCGTACGAATGAATTAGAATGGATCGTACAAATGAATTAGAAAGGTTACATTTGTGAGAATGAATTAGAAGGGATTGTACGAATGGATTAGAATGGATCGTACGAATGGATTAGAATGGATCGTACGAATGAATTAGAATGGATCATACAAATGAATTAGAAAGGTTACAATCGTGAGAATGAATTAGAATGGATCGTACGAATGAATTAGAATGGATCGTATGAATGGATTAGAATGGATCGTACGAATGAATTAGATTGGATCGTACAAATGAATTAGAAAGGTTACATTTGTGAGAATGAATTAGAATAGATCGTATGAATGAATCTGAATGGATCGTAGGAATGAATTAGAATAGACCGTACGAATGAATTAGAATGGTTACATTCGTGCGAATGAATTAGAATGGATCGTACGAATGGATTAGAATGGATCGTACGAATGGATTAGAATGGATCGTACGAATGGATTAGAATGGATTAGAATGGATCGTACGAAGGAATTAGAATGGTTACATTCGTGCGAATGAATTAGAATGGATCGTACGAATGGATTAGAATGGATCGTACAAATGGATTAGAATGGATCATACGAATAAATTAGAATGGATTGTACGAATGAATTAGAATGGATACATTCGTACGAATGAATTAGAATGGATCGTACGAATGAATTAGAATGGATCATAGGAATGAATTAGAATGGATCGTGCAAATAAATTAGAATGGATCGTGCGAATGATTTAGAATGAATCGTACGAATGAATTAGAATGGATACATTCGAGCGAATGAATTAGAATGGATCGTACGAATGAATTAGAATGGATCATAGGAATGAATTAGAATGGATCGTGCAAATGAATTAGAATAGATACATTCGTGCGAATGAATAAGAATAGATCGTAGGAATGAATTAGAATGGATCGTACGAATGAATTAGAATGGATCGTGCGAATGAATTAGAATGGATTGTACGAATGAATTAGAATGGATACATTCGTGCGAATGAATTAGAATGGATCGGACGAATGAATTAGGATGGATCGTACGAATGAATTAGAATGGATCGTGCGAATGAATTAGAATGAATCGTACGAATGCATTAGAATGGATACATTCGTGCGAATGAATTAGAATGGATCGTATGAATGAATTAGAATGGATCGTGCGAATGAATTAGAATGGATCGTACGAATGAATTAGAATGGATCGTGCGAATGAATTAGAATGGATTGTATGAATGAATTAGAATGGATCATACGAATGAATTAGAATGGATCATACGAATGGATCATACGAATGAATTAGAATGGATCATACGAATGAATTAGAATGGATCATACGAATGAATTAGAATGGATCATACGAATGAATTAGAATGGATCGTACGAATGAATTAGAATAGATCGTAGGAATGAATTAGAATGGATCATACGAATGAATTAGAATGGATTGTACGAATGAATTAGAATGGATCGTACGAATGAATTAGAATGGATCGTCCGAATGAATTAGAATGGATACATTCGAGCGAAAGAATTAGAATAGATCGTAGGAATGAATTAGAATGGATCATACGAATGAATTAGAATGGATCGTGCGAATGAATTAGAATGGATTGTACGAATGAATTAGAATGGATACATTCATACGACTGAATTAGAATGGATCGTACGAATGAATTGGAATGGTTACATTCGTGCAAATGAATTAGAATGGATCGTACGAATAAATTAGAATCGTTACATTCGTGAGAATGAATTAGAATGGATCGTACGAATAAATTAGAATGGATCGTGCGAATGAATTAGAATGGATTGTACGAATGAATTAGAATGGATACATTCATGCGAATGAATTAGAATGGATCGGACGAATGAATTAGAATGGATCGTACGAATGAATTAAAATGGATCGTGCGAATAAATTAGAATGAATCGTACGAATGCATTAGAATGGATCAAACAAATAATTTAGAAAGGTTACAATCGTGAGAATGAATTAGAAAGGATCGTGCGAATGAATTAGAATTGATCATACGAATAGATTAGAATGGATCGTACGAATGAATTTGAATAGATCGTGCGAATGAATTAGAATGGATCGTACGAACGAATTAGAATGGATTGTACGAATGAATTAGAATGGATCGTATGAACGAATTAGAATGGATCGTACGAATGAATTAGAATGGATACATTCGAGCGAATGAATTAGAATGAATCATACGAATGAATTAGAATGGATCATAGGAATGAATTAGAATGGATCGTGCAAATGAATTAGAATGGATACATTCGTGCAAATGAATTAGAATGGATCATAGGAATAAATTAGAATGGATCATACGAATAAATTAGAATGGTTACATTCGTGCGAATGAATTAGAATGGATCGTACGAATGAATTAGAATGGATCGTGCGAATGAATTAGAATGGATCGTACGAAGGAATAAGAATGGATCGTACGAATGAATTAGAATGGATCATACGAATGAATTAGAATGGATCGTGCGAATGAATTACAATGGATCGTACGAATGAATTAGAATGGATACATTTGTGCGAATGAGTTAGAATGGATCATACGAATGAATTAGAATGGATCGTACGAATGAATTAGAATGGATCATACGAATGAATTAGAATGGATCGTGCAAATGAATTAGAATGGATTGTACGAATGAATTAGAATGGATACATTCGAGCGAATGAATTAAAATAGATCGTAGGAATGAATTAGAATGGGTCATACGAATGAATTAGAATGGATGCATTCCTACGATTCATTCTAATTCATTCGCACGATCCATTCTAATTCATTCGTACGTTCCATTCTTATCCATTCATACGATCCATTCTAATTCATTCGCACAATTCATTCTAATTCATTCGTACGATCCATTCTAATTCATTCGCACAATCCATTCTAATTCATTCTCACAAATGTATCCATTCTAATTCATTCGTACAATCTATTCTAATTCATTCGCATGATTCATTCTAATTCATTCGTATGATCCATTCTAATTCATTCCTACGATCTATTCTGATTCATTCGCTCGAATATATCCATTCTAATTCATACGTACAATCCATTCTGATTCATTCGCACGATCCATTCTAATTCATTCGTATGATCCATTCTAATTCATTCCTACGATCTATTCTAATTCATTCGCTCGAATGTATCCATTCTAATTCATTCGAACGATCCATTCTAATTCATTCGCACGATCCATTCTAATTCATTCGCACGATCCATTCTAATTCATTCGTACGATCCATTTTAATTTATTCGTATGATCCATTCTAACTCATTCGCACAAATGTATCCATTCTAATTCATTCGTACGATCCATTCTAATTCATTCGCACGATCCGTTCTAATCCATTCGTACGATTCATTCTAATTCATTCGTACGATCCATTCTAAAGCATTCGTACGATTCATTCTAATTCATTTGCACGATCCATTCTAATTCATTCATACGATCCATTCTAATTCATTCGTCCGATCCATTCTAATTCATTCACACGAATGTATCCATTCTAATTCATTCTTACAATCCATTCTAATTCATTCGCACGATCCATTCTAATTCATTCGTATGATCCATTCTAATTCATTCCTACGATCTATTCTAATTCATTCGCTCGAATGTATCCATTCTAATTCATTCGTACGATCCATTCTAATTCATACGCACGATCCGTTCTAATTCATTCGTTCGATCCATTCTAATTCATTCGTGCGATCCATTCTAATCCATTCGTACGATCCATTCTAATCCATTCGTACGATCCATTCTAATTCATTCGTACGATCCATTCTAATTCATTCCTACGTACGATCCATTCTAATTCATTCGCACGAATGTAACCATTCTAATTCATTCGTACGATCCATTCTAATTCATTCCTACGATCCATTCTAATTCATTCACACGAATGTATCCATTCTAATTCATTTGCACGATCCATTCTAATTCATTCGCACGATCCATTCTAATTCATTCGCACGATCCATTCTAATTCATTCGTACGATCAATTCTAATTCATTCGTATGATCCAATCTAATTCATTCCTACGATCTATTCTAATTTATTCGCTCGAATGTAACTTTTCTAATTAGAATGGATCGTACAAATGAATTAGAAAGGTTACATTTGTGAGAATGAATTAGAATGGATCATACGAATGAATTAGAAAGGATCGGACGAATGAATTAGAATAGATACATTCGTGCGAATGAATTAAGATGGATCGGACGAATGAATTAGAATGGATTGTACGATTCATTCTCGCACGAATGTATCCATTCTAATTCATTCGTATAATCCATTCTAATTCATTCGCACGATCCATTCTAATTCATTCGTATGATCCATTCTAATTCATTCCAACGATCTATTCTAATTCATTCGCTCGAATGTATCCATTCTAATTCATTCGTTCGATCCTTTCTAATTCATTCATACGATCCATTCAAATTCATTCACATGATCCATTCTAATTCATTCGTTCGATCCATTCTAATTCATTGTCACGAATGTAACCTTTCTAATTCATTTGTATGATCCATTCTAATTCATTCGTACGATCCATTCTAATCCATTCATACGATCCATTCTAATCCATTCGTACGATCCATTCTAATCCATTCGTACGATCCATTCTAATTCATTCGCACGAATGTAACCATTGTAATTCATTTATATGATCCATTCTAATTCATTCGTACGATCCATTTTAATTCATTCGTACGATCCATTCTAATTTATTCGTATGATCAATTCTAATTCATTCGTACAATCCATTCTAATTCAGTCGTATGAATGTATCATACGAATGAATTAGAATGGATCATGCGAATGAATTAAAATGGATCGTACAAATGAATTGGAATGGATCGTACGAATGAATTAAAATACATCATGTGAATGAATTAGAATGGATCGTACGTTTGAATTAGATTTGATTGTGCGAATGAATTAGAATGGATACATTCGTGCGAATGAATTAGAATAGATCGAATGAAAGAATTAGAATGGATCGTACGAATGAATTAGAATGGATCGAACGAATAAATTAGAATGGATCGTACGAATGAATTAGAATGGATCGTACGAATGGATTAGAATGGATCATACGAATGGATTAGAATGGATCGCAGAATGGAATAGAATGGATCGTACGAATGAATTAGAATGGATCATACAAATGAATTATAAAGGTTATATTCGTGAGAATGAATTAGAATGGATCGTGCGAATGAATTAGAATTGACCATACGAATGGATTAAAATCGATCGTACGAATGAATTAGAATAGATCGTGCGAATGAATTAGAATGGATCGTACGAACGAATTAGAATAGATCGTACGAACGAATTAGAATGGATCGTACGAACGAATTAGAATGGATCGTACGAATGAATTAGAATGGATACGAGCGAATGAATTAGAATGGATCGTACGAATGAATTAGAATGGATCATAGGAATGAATTAGAATGGATCGTACGATCCATTCTAATTGATTCGTATGATCAATTCTAATTCATTCGCACGATCCATTTTAATTCATTCGAACGATCCATTCTAATTCATTCGCACGAATGTAACCATTCTAATTCATTCGTATGATCCATTCTAATTCATTCCTACGATCCATTCTAATTCATTCGCACGAATATATCCATTCTAATCCATTCGTACGATCTATTCTAATCCATTCGTACGATCCATTCTAATTCATTCCAATGATCCATTCTAATTCATTTGTACGATCCATTCTAATTCATTCGCTCGAATGTATCCATTCTAATTTATTCGTACGATCCATTCTAATTCGTTCGCACGATCCACTCGAATTCATTCGTACGATCTATTCTAATTCATTCGCATGATCCATTCTAATTCATTCGTACTATCCATTTTAATTCATTCCTACAATCCATTCAAATTCATTCGTACGATGCAATCTAATTCATTCACACAAATGTATCTATTCTAATTCATTCGTACAATGCGTTCTAATCCATTCGTACGATCCATTCTAATTCATTCGTTCGATCCATTCTAATTCATTCGCACAAATGTATCCATTCTAATTCATTCGTACAATCCATTCTAATTCATTTGCATGATCCATTCTAATTCATTCATACGATACATTCTAATCCATTCGTATGATCCATTCTAATTCGTTCGTATGATCCATTCTAATTCTTAGGAATGAATTAGAATGGATCGTACGAATGAATTAGAATGGTTACATTCGTGCGAATGAATTTGAATGGATCGTACGAATGAATTAGAATGGATCGTGCGAATGAATTAGAATTGATCATACGAATGAATTAGAATGGATTGTACGAATGAATTAGAATGATCAATTCTAATCCATTCGCATGATCCATTCTAATTCATTCGTATGATACATTCGAGCGATCCATTCTAATTCATTTGTACGATCCATTCTTATTCATTTGTACGATCCATTCTAATTCATTCGTACAATCCATTCTAATTCATTCACACGATCCATTCTAATTCATTCGTACGATCCATTCTAATTCATTCTTATGATCCATTCTAATTCATTCGTACGATCCATTCTAATTCATTCGGACAATCTGTTCTAATTCATTCGCACAATCCATTCTAATTCATTCGCACGAATGTATCCATTCTAATTCATTCGTACGATCCATTCTAATTCATTCGTACGATCCATTCTAATTCATTCGCATGATCCATTCGTACGATCCAATCTAATCGATTCATACGATCCATTTTAATTCATTCGTATGATCCATTCTAATTCATTCGAGCGAATGAATTAGAATAGATCGTATGAATGAATTAGAATGGATCGTGCGAATGAATTAGAATGGATCGTACGAATGAATTAGAATGGATACATTCGTACAAATGAATTAGAATGGATTGTGCGAATGAATTAGAACGGATTGTGCGAATGAATTAGAATGGATCGTGCGAATGAATTAGAATGGATCGTACGAATGAATTAGAATGGATCATACGAATGAATTAGAATGGATTGTGCGAATGAATTAGAATGGATTGTATGAATGAATTAGAATGGATCGTACGAATGAATTAGAATGGATCGTACAAATGAATTAGAATGGATCGCTCGAATGTATCCGTTCTAATTCATTCGTACGATCTATTCTAATTCATTCGCATGATCCATTCTAATTCATTCGTACGATCCATTCTAATTCATTCGTCCGATCCATTCAAATTCATTCGTACGATGCAATCTAATTCATTCGAACAAATGTATCAATTCTAATTTATTCGTACAATGCGTTCTAATCCATTCGTACGATCCATTCTAATCCATTCGTACGATCCATTCTAATCCATTCGTACGATCCATTCTAATTCATTCGCTCAAATGTATCCATTCTAATTCATTCGTACGATCCATTCTAATTCGTTCATACGATCCATTCTAATTCATTCGTACGATCCATTCTAATTCATTCTCACAAATGTATCCATTCTAATTCATTCGCATGATCCATTCTAATTCATTCGTACGATCCATTCTAATTCATTCACACGAATGTATTCATTCTAATTCATTTGCACGATCCATTCTAATTCATTCATTCGATCCATTCTAATTCATTCGTACGATCCATTTTAATTCATTCGCACGAATGTATCCATTCTAATTTATTCGTACGATCCAGTATAATTCATTCGTACGATCCATTCTAATTCATTCGCACGAATATATCCATTCTAATTCATTCGTACGATCCATTCTAATTCATTCGCACGAATATATCCATTCTAATTCATTCGTACGATCCTTTCTAATTCATTCGCATGATCCATTCTAATTCTTTCATATGATCCATTCTAATTCATTCGCACGAATATATCCATTCTAATTCATTCGTACAATCCATTCTAATTCATTTGCACGAATGTATCCATTCTAATTTATTCGTACGATCTAGTCTAATTCATTCGTATGATCCATTCGAATTCATTCGCACGAATATATCCATTCTAATCCATTCTTACTATCCATTCTAATCCATTAGTACAATCCATTCTAATTCATTCGTACGATCCATTCTAATTTATTCGTACGATCCATTCAAATTCATTCGCATGATCCATTCTAATTCATTTGTACGATCCATTCTAATTCATTCTCACAAATATAACCTTCTAATTCATTTGTATGATCCATTCTAATTCATTCGTACGATCCATTCTAATCCATTCGTATGATCTATTATAATCCATTCGTACGATCCATTCTAATTCATTCGTACGATCCATTCTAATTCATTCTTACAAATGTAACCTTTCTAATTCATTTGTACAATTCATTCTAATTCATTCATACGATCCATTCTAATCCATTCGTACGATCTATTCTAATTTATTCGTACGATCCATTCTAATTCATTCCTACGATCTATTCTAATTCATTCGCTCGAATGTATCCATTTTAATTCATTCGTTCAATCCATTCTAATTCATTGGCACGATCCATTCTAATTCATTCGTATGATCCATTCTAATTCATTCCTACGATCTATTCTAATTCATTCGCTCGAATGTATCCATTCTAATTCATTCGTTCGATCCATTCTAATTCATTAGTACGATCCATTCAAATTCATTCGCATGATCCATTCTAATTCATTCGTACGATCCATTCTAATTCATTCGTACGATCCATTCTAATTCATTTGCATGATCCATTCTAATTCATTCGTATTATCCATTCTAATTCATTCCTAAGATCTATTCTTATTCATTCGCATAATCCATTCAAATTCATTCGTTCGATCCATTCTAATTCATTCGTACAATCCATTCAAATTCAGTCGCATGATCCATTCTAATTCATTCGTACGATTGTATCCATTCTAATTCATTCATACAATCCATTCTAATTCATTCGCACGATCTATTCTAATTCATTCGCACAAATGTATCCATTCTAATTCATTCGTACAATCCATTCTAATTCATTCGTATGATCAATTCTAATTCATTCGCACGATCCATTCTAATTCATTCGTACGATCCATTCTAATTCATTCGCACGAATGTAGCCATTCTAATTCATTCATATGATCCATTCTAATTCATTCCTATGAATTAGAATGGATCATACGAACGAATTAGAATGGATCGTACAAATGGATTAGAATAGAACGTGCGAATGAATAAGAATGGATCATGCGAATGAATTAGAATGGATTGTACGAATGAATTAGAATAGATAAATTTGTGCGAATGAATTAGAAAGGATCGAGCGAATGAATTAGAATGGATACATTCGTGCGAATGAATTAGAATGGATCGTACGAATGAATTAGAATGGATCGTACGAACGAATTAGAATGGATACATTCGTGCAAATGAATTAGAATTGATCGTGCGAATAAATTAGAATGTGGATCGATCGTACGAATGAATTAGAATGGATCTTGCGAATGAATTAGAATGGATCGTACGAATGAAGTAGAATGGAATGTACAAATGAATTAGAATAGATCGAACGAATGAATTACATTGGATACATTCGAGCGGAATGAATTAGAATGGATCGGACGATCCATTCTAATTCATTCTCACAAATGTATCCATTCTAATTCATTCGTATGATCCATTCTAATTCATTCGCACGATCCATTCTAATTCGTTCGCACGAATCCATTCTAATTCATTCGTACGATCCATTCTAATTCATTCGTACGATCCATTCTAATTCATTCGCACGATCCATTCTAATTCATTCGTACGATCCATTAGAATGGATTCGTACGATCCATTCTTATTCATTCGTACGATCCATTCTAATTCATTCGTACGATCCATTCTAATTCATTCACACAATCCATTCTAATTCATTCGTACGATCCATTCTAATTCATTCGTATGATCCATTCTAATTCATTCATAAGATTCATTCTAATTCATTCGCACAATCCGTTCTAATTCATTCGCACAATCCATTCTAATTCATTTGCACGAATGTATCCATTCTAATTCATTCGTACGATCCATTCTAATTCATTCGCATGATCCATTCGTACGATCCATTCTAATCCATTCATACGATCCATTCTAATTCATTCGTATGATCCATTCTAATTCATTCGAGCGAATGAATTAGAATAGATCGTAGGAATAAATTAGAATGGATCGTGCGAATAAATTAGAATGAATCGTACGAATGAATTAGAACGGATACATTCGTGGGAATGAATTAGAATGGATTGTGCGAATGAATTAGAATGGATTGTGCGAATGAATTAGAATGGATCGTGCGAATGAATTAGAATGGATCGTGCGAATGAATTAGAATGGATCGTACGAATGAATTAGAATGGATCATATGAATGAATTAGAATGGATCGTGCGAATGAATTAGAATGGATTATACGAATGAATTAGAATGGATCGTACGAATGAATTAGAATGGATCGTATAAATGAATTAGAATGGATCGCTCGAATGTATCCATTCTAATTCATTCGTACGATCTATTCTAATTCATTCGCATGATCCATTCTAATTCATTCGTACGGTCCATTCTAATTCATTCATCTGATCCATTCAAATTCATTCGTACGATGCAATCTAATTCATTCGAACAAATGTATCTATTCTAATTTATTCGTACAATGCGTTCTAATCCATTCGTACGATCCATTCTAATCCATTCGTACGATCCATTCTAATTCATTCGCTCGAATGTATCCATTCTAATTCATTCGTACGATCCATTCTAATTCGTTCATACGATCCATTCTAATTCATTCGTACGATCCATTCTAATTCATTCTCACAAATGTATCCATTCTAATTCATTCGCATGATCCATTCTAATTCATTCGTACGATCCATTCTAATTCATTCGCACGAATGTATCCATTCTAATTCATTTGCACGATCCATTCTAATTCATTCGCACAAATATATCCATCCTAATTCATTCGTACGATCCTTTTTAATTTATTCGCACGATCCATTCTAATTCTTTCATATGATCCATTCTAATTCATTCGCACGAATGTATCCATTATAATTCATTCGTACAATCTATTCTAATTCATTCGCACGATCCATTCTATACATTCGTATGATCCATTCTAATTCATTCCTACGATCCATTCTAATTCATTCGCATGAATATATCCATTCTAATTTATTCGTACGATCTAGTCTAATTCATTCGTACGATCCATTCTAATTCATTCGCACGAATATATCCATTCAAATCCATTCGTACTATCCATTCTAATCCATTCGTACAATCCATTCTAATTCATTCGTACGATCCATTCTAATTCATTCGTACGATCTATTCAAATTCATTCGTATGATCCATTCTAATTCATTTGTACGATCCATTCTAATTCATTCTCACGAATGTAACCTTTCTAATTCATTTGTATGATCCATTCTAATTCATTCGTACGATCCATTCTAATCCATTCGTATGATCCATTCTAATCCATTCGTACGATCCATTCTAATCCATTCGTACGATCCATTCTAATTCATTCGTACGATCCATTCTAATTCATTCCTACGATCTATTCTAATTCATTCGCTCGAATGTATCCATTTTAATTCATTCGTTCGATCCATTCTAATTCATTCGCACGATTGGTTCTAATTCATTTGTATGATTCATTCTAATTCATTCCTACGATCTATTCTAATTCATTCGCTCGAATGTATCCATTCTAATTCATTCGTTCGATCCATTCTAATTCATTAGTACGATCCATTCAAATTCATTCGCATGATCCATTCTAATTCATTCGTACGATCCATTCTAATTCATTCGTACGATCCATTCTAAATCATTCGCACGATCCATTCTAATTCATTCGTATTATCCATTCTAGTTCATTCCTACGATCTATTCTTATTCATTCTCATGATCCATTCATATTCATTCGTTCGATCCATTCTAATTCATTCATACAATCCATTCAAATTCAGTCGCATGATCCATTCTAATTCATTCATACGATCCATTCTAATTCATTCATACGATTGTATCCATTCTAATTCATTCGTACAATCCATTCTAATTCATTCGAACGATCTATTCTAATTCATTCGCACAAATGTATCCATTCTAATTCATTCGTACAATCCATTCTAATTCATTCGTATGATCAATTCTAATTCATTCGCACGATCCATTCTAATTCATTCGTACGATCCATTCTAATTCATTCGCACGAATGTAGCCATTCTAATTCATTCATACGATCCATTCTAATTCATTCCTACGAATTAGAATGGATCATACGAACGAATTAGAATGGATCGTACGAATGGATTAGAATGGAACGTGCGAATGAATTAGAATGGATCATGCGAATGAATTAGAATGGATTGTACGAATGAATTAGAATGGATACATTTGTGCGAATGAATTAGAATGGATCGAACGAATGAATTAGAATTGATACATTCGTGCGAATGAATTAGAATTGATCGTGCGAATAAATTAGAATGGATCGATCGTACGAATGAATTAGAATGGATCGTGCGAATGAATTAGAATGGATTGTACGAATGAATTAGAATGGATCGAACGAATGAATTAGAATTGATACATTCGAGCGGAATGAATTAGATTGGATCGTACGATCCATTCTAATTCATTCACACAAATGTTGTGGGTGCAAATTTTGGCAAGAAGTCTGCAAACAGCGGGACCCACCGGCCCTGCCTGGTGGGCCCCCGAAGACCACAGCGGGACCCACCGGCCCTGCCTGGTGGGCCCCCGAAGACCATAGCGGGACCCACCGGCCCTGCCTGGTGGGCCCCCTAAGTACCACAGCGGGACCCACCGGCCCTGCCCGGTGGGCCCATGAAGGCTTTCGAGGGACCCACCAGCCCTGCCTGGTGGGCCCCCGAGTACCACAACGGGACCCACCGGCCCTGCCTGGTGAGCCCCCGAGTACCACAGCGGGACCCACCGGCCCTGCCTGGTGGGCCCCCGAGGACAACAGCGGGACCCACCGGCTCTGCCTGGTGGGCCCTCGAGTACAACAGCGGGGCCCACCGGCCCTGCCTGGTGGGCCCCCGAGGACCACAGCGGGACCCACCGGCCCTGCCTGGTGGGCCCCCGAGTACCACAGCGGGACCCACCGGCCCTGCCTGGTGGGCCCCCGAGGACAACAGCGGGACCCACCGGCCCTGCCTGGTGGGCCCCCTAAGACGGCAGCGGAGCCCACCAGCCTTACCTGGAGGATCCCCAGATACGGCAGCAGAGACCGCCGTTTACCACCAGAAACTCCTATAAATAGCAGAGCCTTCGAATGTAAAAGGATCCAAAAATTCTGATTTCCACTCTGAGATCTGACTTTCAGAACCAGAGCTCTGGGATTTTCAACTTCTGATCTACCATCTCTCCTTGATCTTCTTTTCTCCTTAGAAGAGATCAGAGGGTTTTCAGTGACACTCGGCCTGTCGAGGTCACTTCAACTGAAGTGTTAGTGAATTCGGGTTGCTCCCTATAGCACGGAGACGTAGGCTTCGGCTGAACTCCGAGATCACATCTCGTGTCACAATCTCTCTGATTGCATATCACTTTATATTAACATATCAAAAGGCTTCAACTTCAATCAACAGATCGACCAACGATCTTCGACGTCAACCTCAACTCCAATTGACTGGTGCTGCGAGAGTCTTCGGGTCGGCACGAAGATTTTCCCCCACAAATGTATCCATTTTAATTCATTCGTATGATCCATTCTAATTCATTTGCACGATCCATTCTAATTCATTCGCATGAATATATCCATTCTAATTCATTCGTACGATCCATTCTAATTCATTCGTACGATCCATTCTAATTCATTCGCACGACCCATTCTAATTCATTCGTACGATCCATTAGAATGGATTCGTACGATCCATTCTTATTCATTCGTACAATCCATTCTAATTCATTCGTACAATCCATTCTAATTCATTCACACGATCCATTCTAATTCATTCGTACGATCCATTCAAATTCATTCGTATGATCCATTCTAATTCATTCGTACGATCCATTCTAATTCATTCGCACAATCCATTCTAATTCATTCGCACAATCCATTCTAATTCATTTGCACGAATGTATCCATTCTAATTCATTCGTACGATCCATTCTAATTCATTCGTACGATCCTTTCTAATTCATTCGCATGATCCATTCGTACGATCCATTCTAATCCATTCGTACGATCCATTCTAATTCATTCGTATGATCCATTCTAATTCATTCGCACGATCCATTCTAATTCGTTCGCACGAATCCATTCTAATTCATTCGTACGATCTATTCTAATTCATTCGTACGATCCATTCTAATTCATTCGCACGATCCATTCTAATTCATTCGTACGATCCATTAGAATGGATTCCTACGATCCATTCTTATTCATTCGTACGATCCATTCTAATTCATTCGTACAATCCATTCTAATTCATTCACACAATCCATTCTAATTCATTCGTACGATCCATTCTAATTCATTCGTATGATCCATTCTAATTCAATCGTACGATCCATTCTAATTCATTCGCACAATCCGTTCTAATTCATTCGCACAATCCATTCTAATTCATTTGCACGAATGTATCCATTCTAATTCATTCGTACGATCCGTTCTAATTCATTCGCATGATCCATTCGTACGATCCATTCTAATCCATTCATACGATCCCTTCTAATTCATTCGTATGATCCATTCTAATTCATTCGAGCGAATGAATTAGAATAGATCGTAGGAATGAATTAGAATGGATCGTGCGAATAAATTAGAATGAATCGTACGAATGAATTAGAATGGATACATTTGTGCGAATGAATTAGAATGGATTGTGCGAATGAATTAGAATGGATCGTGCGAATGAATTAGAATGGATCGTGCGAATGAATTAGAATGGATCGTACGAATGAATTAGAATGGATCATATGAATGAATTAGAATGGATCGTGCGAATGAATTAGAATGGATTGTACGAATGAATTAGAATGGATCGTACGAATGAATTAGAATGGATCGTATAAATGAATTAGAATGGATCGCTCGAATGTATCCATTCTAATTTATTCGTACGATCTATTCTAATTCATTCGCATGATCCATTCTAATTCATTCGTACGGTCCATTCTAATTTATTCATCTGATCCATTCAAATTCATTCGTACGATGCAATCTAATTCATTCGAACAAATGTATCTATTCTAATTTATTCGTACAATGCGTTCTAATCCATTCGTACGATCCATTCTAATCCATTCGTACGATCCATTCTAATTCATTCGCTCGAATGTATCCATTCTAATTCATTCGTACGATCCATTCTAATTCGTTCATACGATCCATTCTAATTCATTCATACGATCCATTCTAATTCATTCTCACAAATGTATCCATTCTAATTCATTCGCATGATCCATTCTAATTCATTCGTACGATCCATTCTAATTCATTCGCACGAATGTATCTATTCTAATTCATTTGCACGATCCATTCTAATTCATTCGCACAAATATATCCATTCTAATTCATTCGAACGAATGTATCCATTATAATTCATTCGTACAATCCATTCTAATTCATTCGCACGATCCATTCTATTTATTCGTATGATCCATTCTAATTCATTCCTACGATCCATTCTAATTCATTCGCATGAATATATCCATTCTAATTTATTCGTACGATCTAGTCTAATTCATTCGTACGATCCTTTCTAATTCATTCGCACGAATATATCCATTCAAATCCATTCGTACTATCCATTCTAATCCATTCGTACAATCCATTCTAATTCATTCGTACGATCCATTCTAATTCATTCGTACGATCCATTCAAATTCATTCACATGATCCATTCTAATTCATTTGTACGATCCATTCTAATTCATTCTCATGAATGTAACCTTTCTAATTCTTTTGTATGATCCATTCTAATTCATTCGTACGATCCATTCTAATCCATTCGTATGATCCATTCTAATCCATTCGTACGATCCATTCTAATCCATTCGTACGATCCATTCTAATTCATTCGTACGATCCATTCTAATTCATTCCAACGATCTATTCTAATTCATTCGCTCGAATGTATCCATTTTAATTCATTCGTTCGATCCATTCTAATTCATTCGCACGATCCATTCTAATTCATTTTTATGATTCATTCTAATTCATTCCTACGATCTATTCTAATTCATTCGCTCGAATGTATCCATTCTAATTCATTCGTTCGATCCATTCTAATTCATTAGTACGATCCATTCAAATTCATTCGCATGATCCATTCTAATTCATTCGTACGATCCATTCTAATTCATTCGTACGATCCATTCTAAATCATTCGCACGATCCATTCTAATTCATTCGTATTATCCATTCTAGTTCATTCCTACGATCTATTCTTATTCATTCTCATGATCCATTCATATTCATTCATTCGATCCATTCTAATTCATTCGTACAATCCATTCAAATTCAGTCGCATGATCCATTCTAATTCATTCGTACGATCCATTCTAATTCATTCGTACGATTGTATCCATTATAATTCATTCGTACAATCCATTCTAATTCATTCGAACGATCTATTCTAATTCATTCGCACAAATGTATCCATTCTAATTCATTCGTACAATCCATTCTAATTCATTCATATGATCAATTCTAATTCATTCGCACGATCCATTCTAATTCATTCGTACGATCCATTCTAATTCATTCGCACGAATGTAGCCATTCTAATTCATTCATACGATCCATTTTAATTCATTCCTACGAATTAGAATGGATCATACAAACGAATTAGAATGGATCGTACGAATGGATTAGAATGGAACGTGCGAATGAATTAGAATGGATCATGCGAATAAATTAGAATGGATTGTACGAATGAATTAGAATGGATACATTTGTGCGAATGAATTAGAATGGATCGAACGAATGAATTAGAATGGATACATTCGTGCGAATGAATTAGAATTGATCGTGCGAATAAATTAGAATGGATCGATCGTACGAATGAATTAGAATGGATCGTGCGAATGAATTAGAATGGATCATACGAATGAAGTAGAATGGATTGTACGAATGAATTAGAATGGATCGAACGAATGAATTAGAATTGATACATTCGAGCAGAATGAATTAGAATGGATCGTACGATCCATTCTAATTCATTCACACAAATATATCCATTTTAATTCATTCGTATGATCCATTCTAATTCATTTGCACGATCCATTCTAATTCATTCGCATGAATATATCCATTCTAATTCATTCGTACGATCCATTTTAATTCATTCGTACGATCCATTTTAATTCATTCGCACGATCCATTCTAATTCATTCGTACGATCAATTAGAATGGATTCGTACGATCCATTCTTATTCATTCGTACGATCCATTCTAATTCATTCGTACAATCCATTCTAATTCATTCACACGATCCATTCTAATTCATTCGTACGATCCATTCAAATTCATTCGTATGATCCATTCTAATTCATTCGTACGATCCATTCTAATTCATTCGCACAATCCGTTCTAATTCATTCGCACAATCCATTCTAATTCATTTGCACGAATGTATCCATTCTAATTCATTCGTACGATTCATTCTAATTCATTCGTACGATCCTTTCTAATTCGTTCGCATGATCCATTCGTACGATCCATTCTAATCCATTCGTACAATCCATTCTAATTCATTCGTATGATCCATTCTAATTCATTTGAGCGAATGAATTAGAATAGATCGTAGGAACGAATTAGAATGGATCGTGCGAATGAATTAGAATGGATCGTACGAATGAATTAGAATGGATACATTCGTGCGAATGAATTAGAATGGATTGTGCGAATGAATTAGAACGGATTGTGTGAATGAATTAGAATGGATCATGCGAATGAATTAGAATGGATCGTACGAATGAATTAGAAAGGATCATACGAATAAATTAGAATGGATCGTGCGAATGAATTAGAATGGATTGTATGAATGAATTAGAATGGATCGTACGAATGAATTAGAATGGATCGTACAAATGAATTAGAATGGATCGCTCGAATGTATCATTTCTAATTCATTCGTACGATCTATTCTAATTCATTCGCATGATCCATTCTAATTCATTCGTATGATCCATTCTAATTCATTCGTCCGATCCATTCAAATTTATTCGTACGATGCAATCTAATTCATTCGCACAAAGGTATCTATTCTAATTCATTCGTACAATATGTTCTAATCCATTCGTACGATCTATTCTAATATATTCGTACGATCCATTCTAATCCATTCGTACGATCCATTCTAATTCATTCGCTCGAAGTATTTATTCTAGTTCATTCGCAAGATCCATTCTAATTCGTTCATACGATCCATTCTAATTCATTCGTACGATCCATTCTAATTCATTCTCACAAATGTATCCATTCTAATTCATTCACATGATCCATTCTAATTCTTTCGTACGATCCATTCTAATTCATTCGCACGAATGTATCCATTCTAATTCATTTGCATGATCCATTCTAATTCATTCATTCGATCCATTCTAATTCATTCGTACGATCCATTCTAATTCATTCGCACGAATGTATCCATTCTAATTTATTCGTACGATCCAGTCTAATTCATTCGTACGATCCATTCTAATTCATTCGCACGAATATATCCATTCTAATTCATTCGTACGATCCTTTCTAATTCATTCGCACGATTCATTCTAATTCTTTCATATGATCCATTCTAATTCATTCGCACGAATGTATCCATTCTAATTCATTCGTACAATCCATTCTAATTCATTCGCATGATCCATTCTATTTATTCGTATGATCCATTCTAATTCATTCCTACGATCCATTCTAATTCATTTGAACGAATGTATCCATTCTAATTTATTCGTACGATCCAGTCTAATTCATTCGAACGATCCATTCTAATTTATTCGCACGAATATATCCATTCTAATCCATTCGTACGATCCATTCTAATCCATTCGTACGATCCATTCTAATTCATTCGTACGATCCATTCTAATTCATTCGTACGATCCATTCAAATTCATTCGCATGATCCATTCTAATTCATTTGTACGATCCATTCTAATTCATTCTCACGAATGTAACCTTTCTAATTCATTTGTATGATCCATTCTAATTCATTCGTACGATCCATTCTAGTCTATTCGTATGATCCATTCTAATCCATTCGTATGATCCATTCTAATCCATTCATACGATCCATTCATATTCATTCTCACAAATGTAACCTTTCTAATTCATTTGTACGATTCATTCTAATTCATTCGTACGATCCATTCTAATCCATTCATACGATCCATTCTAATTCATTCGTACGATCCATTCTAATTCATTCTACGATCTATTCTAATTCATTCGCTCGAACGTATTTATTCTAATTCATTCGTTCGATCCATTCTAATTCAATCGCACGATCCATTCTAATTCATTCGTATGATCCATTCTAATTCATTCCTACGATCTATTCTAATTCATTCGCTCGAATGTATCCATTCTAATTCATTCGTTCGATCCATACTAATTCATTCGTACTATCCATTCAAATTCATTCGCATGATCCATTCTAATTCATTCCTACGATTTATTCTTATTCATTCGCATGATCCATGCAAATTCATTTGTTCGATCCATTCTATTTCATTCGTACAATCCATTCAAATTCATTCGCATGATCCATTCTAATTCATTCGTACGATTTATTCTAATTCATTCGTACGAACGTATCCATTCTAATTCATTCGTACAATCCATTCTAATTCATTCGCACGATCTATTCTAATTCATTCGCACAAATGTATCCATTCTAATTCATTAGTACAATCCATTCTAATTCATTCGTATGATCAATTCTAATTCATTTGCACGATCCATTTTAATTCATTCGTACGATCCATTCTAATTCATTCGCACGAATGTAACCATTCTAATTCATTCATACGATCCATTCTAATTCATTCCTACGAATTAGAATGGATCGAACGAATGAGAATTAGAATAGATCGTATGATCCATTCTAATTCATTCTCACAAATGTATCCATTCTAATTCATTCGCACGATCCATTCTAATTCATTCGCACGATCCATTCAAATTCATTCGCATGAATATATCAATTCTAATTCATTCGTACGATCCATTCTAATTCATTCGTACGATCCATTCTAATTCATTCGCACGATCCATTCTAATTCATTCGTACGATCCATTAGAATGGATTCGTACGATCCATTCTTATTCATTCGTACGATCCATTCTAATTCATTCGTACAATTCATTCTAATTCATTCACACGATCCATTCTAATTCATTCGTACGATCCATTCTAATTCATTCGTATGATCCATTCTAATTCATTCGTACGATCCATTCTAATTCATTCGCACAATCCGTTCTAATTCATTCGCACAATCCATTCTAATTCATTTGCACGAATGTATCCATTCTAATTCATTCGTACGATCCATTCTAATTCATTCGTACGATCCTTTCTAATTCATTCGCATGATCCATTCATACGATCCATTCTAATCCATTCGTACGATCCATTCTAATTCATTCGTATGATCCATTCTAATTCATTTGAGCGAATGAATTAGAATTGATCGTAGGAACGAATTAGAATGGATCGTGCGAATGAATTAGAATGGATCGTACGAATGAATTAGAATGGATACATTCGTGCGAATGAATTAGAATGGATTGTGCGAATGAATTAGAACGGATTGTGCGAATGAATTAGAATTGATCATGCGAATGAATTAGAATGGATCGTACGAATGAATTAGAATGGATCATACGAATGAATTAGAATGGATCGTGCGAATGAATTAGAATGGATTGTATGAATGAATTAGAATGGATCGTACGAATGAATTAGAATGGATCGTACAAATAAATTAGAATGGATCGCTCGAATGTATCATTTCTAATTCATTCGTACGATCTATTCTAATTCATTCACATGATCCATTCTAATTCATTCGTATGATCCATTCTAATTCATTCGTCCGATCCATTCAAATTTGTTCGTACGATGCAATCTAATTCATTCACACAAATGTATCTATTCTAATTCATTCATACAATACGTTCTAATCCATTCGTACGATCCATTCTAATCCATTCGTACGATCCATTCTAATTCATTCGCTCGAATGTATCCATTCTAATTCATTCGCACGATCCATTCTAATTCGTTCATACGATCCATTCTAATTCATTCGTACGATCCATTCTAATTCATTCTCACAAATGTATCCATTCTAATTCATTCACATTATCCATTCTAATTCTTTCGTACGATCCATTCTAATTCATTCGCACGAATGTACCCATTCTAATTCATTTGCATGATCCATTATAATTCATTCATTCGATCCATTCTAATTCATTTGTATGATCCTATCTAATTCATTCGCACGAATGTATCCATTCTAATTTATTCGTACGATCCAGTCTAATTCATTCGTACGATCCATTCTAATTCATTCGCACGAATATATCCATTCTAATTCATTCGTACGATCCTTTCTAATTCATTCGCACGATTCATTCTAATTCTTTCATATGATCCATTCTAATTCATTCGCACGAATGTATCCATTCTAATTCATTCGTACAATCCATTCTAATTCATTCGCACGATCCATTCTATTTATTCGTTTGATCCATTCTAATTCATTCCTACGATCCATTCTAATTCATTTGAACGAATGTATCCATTCTAATTTATTCGTACGATCCAGTCTAATTCATTCGAACGATCCATTCTAATTCATTCGCACGAATATATCCATTCTAATCCATTCGTACGATCCATTCTAATCCATTCGTACGATCCATTCTAATTAATTCGTACGATCCATTCAAATTCATTCGCATGATCCCTTCTAATTCATTTGTACGATCCATTCTAATTCATTCTCACGAATGTAACCTTTCTAATTCATTTGTATGATCCATTCTAATTCATTCATACGATCCATTCTAGTCCATTCGTACGATCCATTCTAATCCATTCGTATGATCCATTCTAATCCATTCATACGATCCATTCATATTCATTCTCACAAATATAACCTTTCTTATTCATTTGTACGATTCATTCTAATTCATTCGTACGATCCATTCTAATCCATTCGTACGATCCATTCTAATTCATTCGTACGATCCATTCTAATTCATTCTACGATCTATTCTAATTCATTCGCTCAAATGTATCCATTCTAATTCATTCGTTTGATCCATTCTAATTCATTCGCACGATCCATTCTAATTCATTCGTATGGTCCATTCTAATTCATTCCTACCATCTATTCTAATTCATTCGGTCGAATGTATCCATTCTAATTCATTCTTTCGATCCATTCTAATTCATTCGTACGATCCATTCAAATTCATTCGCATGATCCATTCTAATTCATTCGTAAGATCTATTCTAATTCATTCGTACGATCCATTCTAATTCATTTGTACGATCCATTCTAATTCATTCGTATTATCCATTCTAATTCATTCCTACGATCTATTCTTATTCATTCGCATGATCCATGCAAATTCATTTGTTCGATCCATTCTAATTCATTCGTACAATCCATTCAAATTCATTCGCATGATCCATTCTAATTCATTCGTACGATCTATTCTAATTCATTCGTACGAACGTATCCATTCTAATTCATTCGTACAATCCATTCTAATTCATTCGCACGATCTATTCTAATTCATTCGCACAAATGTATCCATTCTAATTCATTCGTACAATCCATTCTAATTTATTCGTATGATCAATTCTAATTCATTTCACGATCCATTTTAATTCATTCTTACGATCCATTCTAATTCATTCGCACGAATGTAACCATTCTAATTCATTCATACTATCCATTCTAATTCATTCCTATGAATTAGAATGGATCATACGAATGAATTAGAATGGATTATACGAATGAATTAGAATGGATACATTTGTGCGAATGAATTAGAATGGATCGAACGAATGAATTAGAATGGATACATTCGTGCGAATGAATTAGAATGGATCGTACGAATGAATTAGAATGGATCGTACGAATGAATTAGAATGGATACATTCGTGCGAATGAATTAGAATTGATCGTGCGAATGAATTAGAATGGATCGATCGTACGAATGAATTAGAATGGATCGTGCGAATGAATTAGAATGGATCGTACGAATGAATTAGAATGGATATATATATGCGAATGAGTTAGAATGGATCGAACGAATGAATTAGAATGGATACATTTGTGCGAATGAATTAGATTGGATCGTACGAATGAATTAGAATGGATACATTTGTGCGAATGAATTAGAATGGATCGTACGAATGAATTAGAATGGATCATACGGATGAATTAGATCGTACGAACGAATTAAAATGGATCGTACGAATGAATTAGAATGGATACATTCGAGCGAATGAATTAGAATGGATCGTACGAATGAATTAGAATGGATCATAGGAATGAATTAGAATGGATCGTGCAAATGAATTAGAATGGATACATTCATGCGAATGAATTAGAATGGATCGTAGGAATGAATTAGAATGGATCGTATGAATGAATTAGAATGGTTACATTCGTGCGAATGAATTAGAATGGATCGTACAAATGGTTTAGAATGGATCGTACGAATGGATTATAATAGATCGTACGAATGAATTAGAATGGATCGTACAAATGAATTTGAAAGGTTACATTTGTGAGAATGAATTAGAATGGATCGTACGAATGAATTAGAATGGATCATATGAATGAATTAGAATGGATCGTACGAATGAGTTAGAATGGATTGTGCGAATGAATTAGAATCGATCGTACGAATGAATTAGAATGGATCGTACGGATCGTACGAATGAATTTGAATGCATCATGCGAAAAAATTTGAATGGATCGTACGAATGAATAAGAATGGATCGTACGAATGAATTAGAATGGATCGTACGAATGTATCCATTCTAATTCATTCGTACGATCCATTCTAATTCGTTCGTATGATCAATTTTAATTCGTTCGTATGATCCATTCTAATTCGTTCGTACGATCCATTCTAATTCATTCGTATAATCCATTCTAATTCATTCGTACGATCCATTCTAATTAATTCTCACGAATGTAACCTTTCTAATTCTTTTGTATGATCCATTCTAATTTATTCGTACGATCCATTGTAATCCATTCGTACGATCCATTCTAATCCATTCGTACGATCCATTCTAATCCATTCGTACGATCCATTCTTATTTATTCGTACGATTCATTCTAATTCATTCTCACAAATGTAACCTTTCTAATTCATTTGTACGATCCATTCTAATCTATTCGTACGATCCATTCTAAATCATTCGTACGATCCATTCTAATTCATTCGCACGAATGTAACCATTCTAATTCATTCTTACGATCCATTGTAATTCATTCCTACGATCCATTCTAATTCATTCGCACGAATGTATCCATTCTAATTCATTCGTACGATCCATTCTAATTCATTCGTACAATCTAATTCATTCGTACGATCCATTCTAATTCATTCGCACAAATATATCCATTCTAATTCATTCGTACGATCCATTCTAATTCATTCGTACGATCCATTCTAATTCATTCGCACAAATGTATCCATCTAATTCATTCGTTCGATCCATTCTAATTCATTCGCATAAATATCTCCATTCTAATTCATTCGTACGATCCATTCTAATTCATTCGCATGATTCATTCTAATTCATTCGCACAAATGTATCCATTCTAATTCATTCGTACAATCCATTCTAATTCATTCGCATGATCCATTCTAGTTCATTCGTACGATCTATTCTAGTTCATTCGTACGAGCCATTCTAATTCATTCGTACGATCCATTCTATTCCATTCGTACGATCCATTCTAATTCATTCGTACGATCCATTCTAATTCATTCTCATAAATGTAACCTTTCTAATTCATTTGTATGATCCATTCTAATCCATTCGTACGATCCATTCTAATCCATTCGTACGATCCTTTCTAATCCATTCGTATGATCCATTCTAATTCATTCGCACGAATGTAACCATTCTAATTCATTCGTACGATCCATTCTAATTCATTCCTACGATCCATTCTAATTCATTCGCATGAAAGTATCCATTCTAATTCATTTGCACGATTCATTCTAATTCATTCCTATGATCCATTCTAATTCATTCGTACAATCCATTCTAATTCATTCGCACGAATGTATCCATTCTAATTCATTCGTATGATCCATTCTAATTCATTCGTACGATCCATTTTAATCCATTCGTACGATCCATTCTAATCCATTCGTACGATCCATTCTAATTCATTCGTACGATCCATTCTAATTCATTCTCACAAATGTAACCTTTCTAATTCATTTGTACGGTTCATTCTAATTCATTTGTACGATCCATTCTAATCCATTTGTACGATCCATTCTAATCCATTCGTACGATCCATTCTAATTCATTCGCACGAATCTAACCATTGTAATTCATTCGTACGATCCATTCTAATTCATTCATACAATCCATTCTAATTCATTCGCACGAATGTATCCATTCTAATTAATTCGTACGATCGAATCTAATTCAAACGTACGATCCATTCTAATTCATCGCACAAATATATCTATTCTAATTCATTCGTACAATACGTTCTAATCCATTCGTACGAATGAATTAGAATGGATTGTGTGAACGAATTAGAATCGATCGTACGAATGAATTAGAATGGATTGTACGAATGAATTAGATCGTACGAATGAATTAGAATGGATCGTACGAATGAATTAAAATGGATCGTACGAATGAATTAGAATGGATACATTCATATGAATGAATTAGAAAGGATCGTACGAATAGATTAGAATGGATCGTACGAATGGATTAGAATGGATCGTACGAATGAATTAGAATGGATCATACAAATAAATTAGAAAAGTTACATTCGTGAGAACAAATTAGAATGGATTGTACGAATGAATTAGAATGGATCATTCGAATGAATTTGAATGGATTGTACGAATGAATTAGAATGGATCGAACGAATGAATTAGAATAGATCTTACGAATGAATTAGAATAGATCGTAGGAATAAACTAGAATGGATCATACGAATGAATTAGAATGGATCGTGCGAATGAATTAGAATGGATCATACAAATAAATTAGAATGGATCATACGAACGAATTAGAATGGATCGTTCGAACGAATTAGAATGGATCGTATGAATGAATTAGAATGGATACATTCGTGCGAATGAATTAGAATAGATCGTACAAATGAATTAGAATGGATCGTACGAATGGATTAGAACGCATTGTACGAATGAATTAGATTGCATCGTATGATCCAATCTAATTCATTCGCACAAATGTACCCATTCTAATTCATTCGCTCGAATGTATCCATTTTAATTCATTCGTACGATCCATTCTAATTCATTCGTTCGATCTAATTCATTCGTACGATCCATTCTAATTCATTCGTACGATCGATTCTAATTCATTCGCACGATCCATTCTAATTCATTCGTACGATCCATTCTAATTCATTCGCATGATCCATTCTAATTTATTCTTTCAAATATATCAATTCTAATTCATTCGTACGAGCCATTCTAATTCATTCGTACAAATGTATCTATTCTAATTCATTCGTACAATGCGTTCTAATCCATTCGTACGATTCATTCTAATCCATTCGTACGATCCATTCTAATTCATTCGTATGATCCATTCTAATTCATTCGTAAGATCCATTCTAATTCATTTGCATGAATGTATCCATTCTAATTCATTCGCACGATCTATTCTAATTTATTCGTACGATCCATTCTAATTCATTCGTACGATCCATTCTAATTCATTCTCACAAATGTAACCTTTCTAATTAATTTGTACGATCCATTCTAATTCATTCGTACGATCCATTCTAATCCATTCGTACGATCCATTCTAATCCATTCGTACGATCCATTCTAATTTATTTGCACGAATGTATCCATTCTAATTCATTCGTACGATCCATTCTAATTCATTCGTATGATCAATTCTAAGATTATACGAATGAATTAGAATAGATACATTCGAGCGAATGAATTAGAATAGATCGTAGAAATGAATTAGAATGGATCATACGAATGAATTAGAATGGATCGTGCGAATGAATTAGAATGGATTGTACGAATGAATTAGAATGGATACATTCGTGCGAATGAATTAGAATAGATCGGACGAATGAATTAGAATGGATCGTACGATTCATTCTAATTCATTCGTACGATCCATTCAAATGCATTCGTACGATTCATTCTAATTCATTCGCACGATCCATTCTAATTCATTCGTACGATCCATTCTTATTCATTCGTACGATCCATTCTAATTCATTCGTACGATCCATTCTAATTCATTCATATGATCTATTCTAACTCATTCGGTGGATCCATTCAAATTCATTCGTACAATCCATTCAAATTCATTCGTACGATGCAATCTAATTCATTCGCACAAGTGTATCTATTCTAATTCATTCATAAAATGCGTTCTAATCCATTCGCACAAATGAATCCATTCTAATTCATTCGTACGATCCATTCTAATCCATTCGTACGATCCATTCTAATTCATTCGTACGAATGTAACCATTCTAATTCATTCGTACGATCCATTCTAATTCGTTCATACGATCCATTCTAATTCGTTCGTACGATCCATTCTAATTCGTTCGTAAGATCCATTCTAATTCATTCGTACGATCCATTCAAATTCATTCGCATAAATGTATCCATTCTAATGCATTCATACGATTCATTCTAATTCATTCGCACGATCCATTCTAATTCATTCGTACGATCCATTCTTATTCATTCATATGATCCATTCTAATTCATTCGCACGATCCATTCTAATTCATTTGCACAATCCGTTCTAATTCATTCGCACAATCCATTCTAGTTCATTCGCACGAATGTATCCATTCTAATTCATTCGTACGATCCATTCTAATTCATTATTACGATCCATTCTAATTCATTCGCATGATCCATTCGTACGATCCATTCTAATCCATTCGTACGATCCATTCTAATTCATTCATACGATCCATTCTAATTCGTTTGTATGATCCATTCTAATTCGTTCGCATGAATGTAACCATTCTAATTCATTCGTACGATCCATTCTAATTCATTCCTACGATCCATTCTAATTCATTCGCACGAATGTATCCATTCTAATTCATTTGCACGATCCATTCTAATTCATTCCTATGATCCATTCTAATTCATTCGTACGATCCATTCTAATGGATCGTACGAATGAATTAGAATGGATCGTGCGAATGAATTGGAATGGATCGTACGAATGAATTAGAATGGATATATTTGAACGAATAAATTAGAATGGATCATACGAATGAATTAAAATGGATCGTACGAATGAATTAGAATGGATCATACGAATGAATTAGAATGGATAGTGTGAATGAATTAGAATGGATCGTACGAATGAATTAGAATAGATCGTACGAATGAATTAGAATGGATCCACCGAATGAGTTAGAATGGATCATACAAATGAATTAGAATGGATCGTACGAATGAATTAGAATGGATCATACGAATGAATTAGAATGGATCGGACGAATGAATTAGAATGGATCGTGCGAATGAATTAGAATGGATCGTATGAACGAATTAGAATGGATCGTATGAACTAATTAGAATGGATCGTACGAATGAATTAGAATGGATACATTCGAGCGAATGAATTAGAATGGATCGTACGAATGAATTAGAATGGATCATAGGAATGAATTATAATGGATCGTGCAAATGAATTAGAATGGATACATTCGTGCGAATGAATTAGAATGGATCGTTGGAATGAATTAGAATGGATCGTACGAATGAATTAGAATGGTTACATTCGTACGAATGAATTAGAATGGATCGTACGAATGGATTAGAATGGATCGTACGAATGAATTAGAATGGATACATTTGTGCGAATGGATTAGAACGCATTGTACGAATGAATTAGAATAGATACATTTGTGCGAATGAATTAGAATGGATTGTACGAATGAATTTGAATGGATTGTACAAATGAATTAGAATGGATCGTACGAATGAATTAGAATGGATCATAGGAATGAATTAGAATGGATCGTGCAAATGAATTAGAATGGATACATTCGTGCGAATGAATTAGAATGGATCGTAGGAATGAATTAGAATGGATCGTAGGAATGAATTAGAATGGTTACATTCGTACGAATGAATTAGAATGGATCATACGAATGGATTAGAATGGATCGTACGAATGAATTAGAATGGATACATTTGTGTGAATGGATTAGAACGCATTGTACGAATGAATTAGAATAGATACATTTGTGCGAATGAATTAGAACGCATCGTACGAATGAATTTGAATGGATTGTACAAATAAATTAGAATGGATCGTGCGAATGAATTAGAATGGATCGTACGAATGAATTAGAACAGATCCACCGAATGAGTTAGAATGGATCATACGAATGAATTAGAATGGATCGTACGAATGAATTAGAATAGATCGTATGAATAAATAAGAATGGATCGTACGAATGAATTAGAATGGATCGTGCGAATGAATTATAATGAATCGTACGAATGCATTAGAATTGATCGTACAAATGAATTAGAATGAATCGTACGATCCATTCTAATTCATTCGTCCCATCCATTCTAATTCATTCGCACGAATGTATCCATTCTAATTCATTCGCATGAATGTATCCATTCTAATTCATTTGTACAATCCATTCTAATTCATTCGCACGATCCATTCTAATTCATTCGTATGATCCATTCTAATTCATTCCTACGATCTATTCTAATTCATTCGCTCGAATGTATCCATTCTAATTCATTCGTACAATCTTAGAATTGATCATACGAATGAATTAGAATGGATCATATGAATGAAATAGAATGGATACAATCGTGCGAATGAATTAGAATGGATCGTACAAATAAATTAGAATGGATCGGACAAATAAATTAGAATGGATCGTATGATTCATTCTAATTCTATCGTATGATCCATTCTAATGCATTCGTACGATTCATTCTAATTCGTTCGCATGATCCATTCTAATTCATTCGTACGATCCATTCTTATTCATTCATACGATCCATTCTAATTCATTTGCACAATCCATTCTAATTCATTCGTACGATCCATTCTAATTCATTCGTATGATCCATTCTAACTCATTTTAGAATAGATCCATTCTAATTCATTTGTACGATCCATTCTATTCGTTCGTACGAATGAATTTGAATGGATCGTACGTGAATTAGAATGGATACATTCAAGCGAATGAATTAGAATGGATCGTGCGATGAATTAGGATGGATCATACAAATGAATTAGAATAGATTCTAATCCATTCGTACGATCCATTCTAATCTCTTCTAATTCACTCGCACAAATGTATCCATTCTAATTCATTCTCACAAATGTAACCTTTCTAATTCATTTGTATGATCCATTCTAATTCATTCGTACAATCCATTCTAATCCATTCGTACGATCCATTCTAATCCATTCGTCCGATCCATTCAAATTCATTCGTACGATGCAATCTAATTCATTCACACAAATGTATCTATTCTAATTCATTCGTACAATGCGTTCTAATCTATTCGTACAATCCATTCTAATTCATTCGTATGATCCATTCTAATTTATTCGTTCAAATATATCCATTCTAATTCATTTGCACGATCCATTCTAATTCATTGGCATGAATGTATGTATCCATTTTAATTCATTCGTACAATCCATTCTAATTCATTCGTATAATCAATTCTAATTCATTTGCACGATCCATTGTAATTCATTCGTACGATCCATTCTAATTCCTTTCTAATTCATTTGTATGATCCATTCTAACTCATTCATACGATCCATTCTAATCCATTAGTACGATCCATTCTAATTCATTTGCACGATCCATTCTAATTCATCGGACGATCCATTCTAATTCATTCACTCGAATATATCCATTCTAATTCATTCGTACGATCCATTCTAATGCATTCGTACGATCCATTCTAATTCATTCGCATGAATATATCTATTCTAATTCATTCGTATAATCCATTCTAATTTATTCGCATGATCTATTCTAATTCATTTGTACGATTCATTCTAATTCATTCGCACGATCCATTCTAATTCATTCGTACGATCCATTCTAATTCATTCGCACGATCAATTCTAATTCATTCGTATGATCCATTCTAATTCATTCGTACGATCCATTCTAATTCTTTCGTACGATCCATTCTAATTCATTCGCACAATTTATTCTAATTCATTCGTACAATCCATTCTAATTTATTCGTACGATCCATTCTAATTCATTCGTACGATCCATTCTAATTCATTCGTACGATCCATTCTAATTAGATCGTATGATCCATTCTAATTCATTTGCAGAAATGTATCCATTTTAATTCATTCGTATGATCCATTCTAATTTATTCATACGATTCATTCTAATTCATTCGCACGATCCATTCTAATTCATTCGTACGATCCATTCTAATTCATTCGTATGATCAATTCTAATTCATTCGCACGATCCATTCTAATTCATTCGTATGAATCATTCTAATTCAATTCGTGCAATCCATTCAATTTCATTCGTACGATCCATTCTAATTCATTCGTACAATGCGTTCTAATCCATTCGTACGATCCATTCTAATTCATTCGTACGATCCATTCTAATTCAATTGCACGATCCATTCTAATTCATTCCTATGATCCATTCTAATTCATTCGTACGATCCATTCTAATTCATTCGCTCGAATATATCGATTCTAATTCATTCATACGATCCATTCTAATTCATTCGTACGATCCATTCTAATTCATTCGCACAAATGTATCCATTCTAATTCATTCGTATGATCCATTCTAATTCATTCGCACGATCCATTCTAATTCATTCGTACGATCCATTCTAATTCATTCGCACGATCTATTCTAATTTATTCGTACGATCCATTCTAGTTCATTCGCACGAATGTATCCATTCTAATGCATTCGTACGATCCATTCTAATTCATTCCTACGATCCATTCTAATTCATTCGCACGAATGTATCCATTCTAATTCATTTGCATGATCCATTCTAATTCATTCCTATGATCCATTCTAATTCATTCGTACGATCCATTCTAATTCATTCGCTCGAATGTATCCATTCTAATTCATTCGTACGATCCATTCTAATTCATTCGTACGATGCAATCTAATTTATTCGCACAAATGTATCTATTCTAACTCATTCGTACAATGCGTTCTAATCTATTCGTACGATCCATTCTAATCCATTCGTACGATCCATTCTAATTCATTGGCACGACTGTAACCATTCTAATTCATTCGTACGATCCATTCTTATTCCTTCGTACGATCCATTCTAATTCATTCTCACAAATGTAACCTTTCTAATTCATTTGTATGATCCATTCTAATTCATTCGTACGATACATTCATGCGAATCAATTAGAATGGATCGTACGAATGAATTAGACTGGATAGTACGAATAAATTAGAAAGGTTACATTTGTGAGATGAATTAGAATGGATTGTACGAATGAATTAGAATGGATCATGCGAATGAATTTGAATGGATCGTACGAATGAATTAGAATGGATACCTTTGTGCATATGAATTAGAATGGATCGTACGAATGAATTAGAATGGATCATATTAATGAATTAGAATGGATCGTACGAATGAATTAGAATGGATACATTCGTGCGAATGAATTAGAATGGATCGTGCGAATCAATTAGACTGGATTGTGCGAATGAATAAGAATGGATCATATGAATGAATTAGAATGGATCGTACGAATTAATTAGAATGGATACATTCGTGCGAATGAATTAGAATGGATTGTATGAATTAATTAGAATGGATCGTACGAATAAATTAGAATGGTTACATTCGTGCGAATGAATTAGGATGGATCGTACGAATGGATTAGAATGGATCGTACGAATGGATTAGAATGGATCGTACGAATGAATTAGAATGGTTATATTTGTGAGAATGAATTAGAATGGATCGTACGAATGAATTAGAATGGATCGTACGAATGGATTAGAATGTGAATGAGTTAGAATAGATCATACGAATGAATTAGAATGGATCGTACGAATGAATTAGAATGGATTGTGCGAATGAATTAGAATGGATCGTATGAATGAATAAGAATGGATCGTACGAATGAATTAGAATGGAATGTGCGAATGAATTAGAATGGATCGTATGAATGAATAAGAATGGATCGTACGAATGAATTAGAATGGATCGTGCGAATGAATTAGAATGAATCATACGAATGCATTAGAATGGTTCGTACGAATTAATTAGAATGAATCGTATGATCCATTCTAATTCATTCGTCCGATCCATTCTAATTCATTCGCACGAATGTATCCATTCTAATTCATTCATACAATCCATTCTAATTAATTCGCACGATCCATTCTAATTCATTCGTATGATCCATTGTAATTAATTCTTATGATCTATTCTAATTCATTCGTACGATCCATTCTAATTCATTCGTACAGATGTATCTATTCTAATTCATTCGTACAATGCGTTCTAATCCATTCGTACGATCCATTCTAATCCATTCGCACGATCCATTCTAATTCATTCGTATGATCCATTCTAATTCATTCGCTCGAATGTATCCATTCTAATACATTCATACGATCCATTCCATTCTAATTCATTCGTTCGATCCATTCTAATTCATTCGTATGATACATTCAAATTCATTCGCATGATCCATTCTAATTCATTCGTACGAACCATTCTAATTCATTCTCACGAATGTAACCTTTCTAATTCATTTGCATGATCTATTCTAATTCATTCGTACGATCCACTCTAATTAATTTGTATGATTCATTCTAATTCATTCGTACGATCTAATTCATTCGTACGATCCATTCTAATTCATTCGTACGATCGATTCTAATTCATTCGCACGATCCATTCTAATTCATTCTCATGAATGTAACCTTTCTAATTCATTTGTATGATCCATTCTAATTCATTCGTACGATTCATTCTAATCCATTCGTACGATCCATTCTAATTCATTCGTACGATCCATTCTAATTCATTCCTACGATCCATTCTAATTCATTCGCACGAATGTATCCATTCTAATTCATTTGCACGATCCATTCTAATTCATTCCTATGATCCATTCTAATTCATTCGTATGATCCATTCTAATTCATTTGCTCGAATGTATCCATTCTAATTCATTCGTACGATCCATTCTAATTCATTCGTACCATCCATTCTAATTCATTCGCACGAATGTATCCATTCTAATTCATTTGCATTCTAATTCATTCTCACGAATGTAACCTTTCTAATTCATTTGTATGATCCATTCTAATTCATTCGTACGATCCATTCTAATCCATTCGTACGATCAATTCTAATCCATTCGTACGATCCATTGTAATCTATTCGTACGATCCATTCTAATCCATTCGTACGATCCATTCTAATTCATTCTCACAAATGTAACCTTTCTAATTCATTTGTACGATCCATTCTAATTCATTCGTACGATCCATTCTGATCCATTAGTACGATCCATTTTAATCCATTCGTACAATCCATTCTAATTCATTCGCACGAATGTAACCATTCTAATTCATTCGTACGATCCATTCTAATTCATTCCTATGATCCATTCTAATTTATTCGCACGAATGTATCCATTCTAATTGATTTACATGATCCATTCTAATTCATTCCTATGATCCATTCTAATTCATTCATACAATCCATTCTAATTCATTCACTCGAACGCATCCATTCTAATTCATTCGTACGATCCATTCTAATTCATTCATACGATCCATTCTAATTCATTGTCACGAATGTAACCTTTCTAATTGATTTGTATGATCCATTCTAATTCATTCGTACGATCCATTCTAATCCATTCGTACGATCCATTCTAATCCATTCGTACGATCCATTCTAATCCATTCGTACGATCCATTCTAATTCATTCTCACAAATGTAACCTTTCTAATTCATTTGTACGATCCATTCTAATTCATTTGTACGATCCATTCTAATCCATTCATACGATCCAGTCTAATCCATTCGTACGATCCATTCTAATTCATTCGCACGAATGTAACCATTCTAATTCATTCGTACGATCCATTCTAATTCATTCGTACGATCCAATCTAATTAATTCGCACAAATATATCCATTCTAATTCATTCGTACGATCATTTCTTATTCATTCATACGATCCATTCTAATTCATTTGTACGAATGAATTAAAATGGATCGTACAAATGAATTAGAATGGATCGTGCGAATGAATAAGAATGGATCGTACGAACGAATTAGAATAGATCATACGAACGAATTAGAATGGATCGTATGAACGAATTAGAATGGATCGTACGAATGAATTAGAATGGATATATTCGAGCGAATGAATTAGAATGGATCGTAAGAATGAATTAGAGTGGATCATAGGAATGAATTAGAATGGATCGTGATAATGAATTAGAATGGATAGATTCGTGCGAATGAATTAGAATGGATCATAGGAATGAATTAGAACGGATCATACGAATGAATTAGAATGGATCGTACAAATGGATTAGAATGAATTAGAATGGATCGTACGAATGAATTAGAATGGATCGTACAAATGAATTAGAAAGGTTACATTTGTGAGAATGAATTAGAATGGATCGTACGAATGAATTATAATGGATCGTACGAATGAATTAGAATGAATCGTTCGAACGAATTAGAATAGATTGTACGAACGAATTAGAATGGATTGTATGAACAAATTAGAATGGAACGTACGAATGAATTAGAATGGATACATTCAAGCAAATGAATTAGAATGGATCGTACGAATGAATTAGAATGGATCATAGGAATGAATTAGAATGGATCGTGCAAATGAATTAGAATGGGTATATTCGTGCGAATGAATTAGAATGGATCGTACGAATGGACTAAAATGGATCGTACGAATGGACTAAAATGGATCGTACGAATGAATTAGAATGGATCGTACAAATGAATTAGAAAGGTTACATTTGTGAGAATGAATTAGAATGGATCGTACGAATGGATTAGAACTGATCGTACGAATGGATTAGAATGGATCGTACGAATGAATTAGAATGGATCATACAAATGAATTAGAAAGGTTACATTCGTGAGAATGAATTAGAATGGATCGTACGAATGAATTAGAATGGATCATGCGAATGAATTTGAACGGATCGTACGAATGAATTAGAATGGATCGTACGAATGCATTATAATGGATACATTCGTGCGAATGAATTAGAATGGATCGTACGAATGAATTAGAATGGATCGTGCGAATGAATTAGAATGGATCGTGCGAATGAATTAGAATGGATATATTTGTGCGAATGAATTAGAATGGATCGTACGAATGAATTAGAATGGATCGTATGAATGAATGAGAATGGATCATACGAATGAATTAGAATGGATCGTGCGAATGAATTAGAATGGATCGTATGAATGAATTAGAATGGATACATTTGTGCGAATGAGTTAGAATGGATCATACGAATGATTTAGAATAGATCGTACGAATGAATTAGAATGGATCATACGAATGAATTAGAGTAGATCGTGCGAATGAATTAGAATGGATTGTACGAATGAATTAGAATGGATACATTCGAGCGAATGAATTAGAATAGATCGTAGGAATGAATTAGAATGGATCATACGAATGAATTAGAATGGATCGTGCGAATGAATTAGAATGGATTGTACGAATGAATTAGAATGGATACATTCGTGCGAATGAATTAGAATGGATCGGACGAATGAATTAGAATAGATCGTACGAATGAATTAGACTGGATCGTACAAATGAATTAGAATGAATCGTACGAATGCATTAGAATGGATCGTATGAATGAATTAGAATTGATATATTTATGCGAATGAATTAGAATGAATCGTACGAATACATTAGAATGGATCGTACGAATGAATTAGAATAGCTCATACGAATGCATTAGAATGGATCGTACGAATGAATTAGAATAGCTCATACGAATGAATTAGAATGAATTATACGAATGAGTTAGAATGGTTATATTTGTGCGAATGAATTAGAATGGATCGTACGAATGAATTAGAATAGATCGTACGAATGGATTAAAACGGATCGTACGAATGAATTAAAATGGATCATACAAATGAATTAGAAAGGTTACATTCGTGAGAATGAATTAGAATGGATCGTACGAATATATTAGAATGGATCGTACTAATGAATTAGAATGGATACATTCGAGCGAATGAATTAGAATGGATCGTACGAATAAATTAGAATGTATCATAGGATTGAATTAGAATGGATCGTGGAAATGAATCAGAATGGATACATTCGTGCGAATGAATTAGAATGGCTCATACGAATGAATTAGAATGGATCGTACGAATGAATTAGAATGGATTGTGCAAATGAATTAGAATGGATCGTATGAATGAATAAGAATGGATCGTACAAATGAATTAGAATGGATCGTGCGAATGAATTAGAATGAATCATACGAATGCATTAGAATGGATCGTACGAATGAATTAGAATGAATCGTACGATCCATTCTAATTCATTCGTCCGATCCATTCTAATTCATTCGCACGAATGTATCCATTCTAATTCATTCGTACAATCTTTTCTAATTCATTCGCACGATCCATTCTAATTCATTCGTATGATCCATTCTAATTCATTCGCACAATCCATTCTAGTTCATTCGCACGAATGTATCCATTCTAATTCATTCGTACGATCCATTCTAATTCATTATTACGATCCATTCTAATTCATTCGCATGATCCATTCGTACGATCCATTCTAATCCATTCGTACGATCCATTCTAATTCATTCATACGATCCATTCTAATTCGTTTGTATAATCCATTCTAATTCGTTCGCATGAATGTAACCATTCTAATTCATTCGTACGATCCATTCTAATTCATTCCTACGATCCATTCTAATTCATTCGCACGAATGTATCCATTCTAATTCATTTGCACGATCCATTCTAATTCATTCCTATGATCCATTCTAATTCATTCGTACGATCCATTCTAATGGATCGTACGAATGAATTAGAATGGATCGTGCGAATGAATTGGAATGGATCGTACGAATGAATTAGAATGGATATATTTGAACGAATAAATTAGAATGGATCATACGAATGAATTAAAATGGATCGTACGAATGAATTAGAATGGATCATACGAATGAATTAGAATGGATAGTGTGAATGAATTAGAATGGATCGTACGAATGAATTAGAATAGATCGTACGAATGAATTAGAATGGATCCACCGAATGAGTTAGAATGGATCATACAAATGAATTAGAATGGATCGTACGAATGAATTAGAATGGATCATACGAATGAATTAGAATGGATCGGACGAATGAATTAGAATGGATCGTGCGAATGAATTAGAATGGATCGTATGAACGAATTAGAATGGATCGTATGAACTAATTAGAATGGATCGTACGAATGAATTAGAATGGATACATTCGAGCGAATGAATTAGAATGGATCGTACGAATGAATTAGAATGGATCATAGGAATGAATTATAATGGATCGTGCAAATGAATTAGAATGGATACATTCGTGCGAATGAATTAGAATGGATCGTTGGAATGAATTAGAATGGATCGTACGAATGAATTAGAATGGTTACATTCGTACGAATGAATTAGAATGGATCGTACGAATGGATTAGAATGGATCGTACGAATGAATTAGAATGGATACATTTGTGCGAATGGATTAGAACGCATTGTACGAATGAATTAGAATAGATACATTTGTGCGAATGAATTAGAATGGATTGTACGAATGAATTTGAATGGATTATACAAATGAATTAGAATGGATCGTACGAATGAATTAGAATGGATCATAGGAATGAATTAGAATGGATCGTGCAAATGAATTAGAATGGATACATTCGTGCGAATGAATTAGAATGGATCGTAGGAATGAATTAGAATGGATCGTAGGAATGAATTAGAATGGTTACATTCGTACGAATGAATTAGAATGGATCGTACGAATGGATTAGAATGGATCGTACGAATGAATTAGAATGGATACATTTGTGTGAATGGATTAGAACGCATTGTACGAATGAATTAGAATAGATACATTTGTGCGAATGAATTAGAACGCATCGTACGAATGAATTTGAATGGATTGTACAAATAAATTAGAATGGATCGTGCGAATGAATTAGAATGGATCGTACGAATGAATTAGAACAGATCCACCGAATGAGTTAGAATGGATCATACGAATGAATTAGAATGGATCGTACGAATGAATTAGAATGGATCGTATGAATGAATAAGAATGGATCGTACGAATGAATTAGAATGGATCGTGCGAATGAATTATAATGAATCGTACGAATGCATTAGAATTGATCGTACAAATGAATTAGAATGAATCGTACGATCCATTCTAATTCATTCGTCCCATCCATTCTAATTCATTCGCACGAATGTATCCATTCTAATTCATTCGCATGAATGTATCCATTCTAATTCATTTGTACAATCCATTCTAATTCATTCGCACGATCCATTCTAATTCATTCGTATGATCCATTCTAATTCATTCCTACGATCTATTCTAATTCATTCGCTCGAATGTATCCATTCTAATTCATTCGTACAATCTTAGAATTGATCATACGAATGAATTAGAATGGATCATTCGAATGAAATAGAATGGATACAATCGTGCGAATGAATTAGAATGGATCGTACAAATAAATTAGAATGGATCGGACAAATAAATTAGAATGGATCGTATGATTCATTCTAATTCTATCGTATGATCCATTCTAATGCATTCGTACGATTCATTCTAATTCGTTCGCATGATCCATTCTAATTCATTCGTACGATCCATTCTTATTCATTCATACGATCCATTCTAATTCATTTGCACAATCCATTCTAATTCATTCGTACGATCCATTCTAATTCATTCGTATGATCCATTCTAACTCATTTTAGAATAGATCCATTCTAATTCATTTGTACGATCCATTCTATTCGTTCGTACGAATGAATTTGAATGGATCGTACGTGAATTAGAATGGATACATTCAAGCGAATGAATTAGAATGGATCGTGCGATGAATTAGGATGGATCATACAAATGAATTAGAATAGATTCTAATCCATTCGTACGATCCATTCTAATCTCTTCTAATTCACTCGCACAAATGTATCCATTCTAATTCATTCTCACAAATGTAACCTTTCTAATTCATTTGTATGATCCATTCTAATTCATTCGTACAATCCATTCTAATCTATTCGTACGATCCATTCTAATCCATTCGTCCGATCCATTCAAATTCATTCGTACGATGCAATCTAATTCATTCACACAAATGTATCTATTCTAATTCATTCGTACAATGCGTTCTAATCTATTCGTACGATCCATTCTAATTCATTCGTATGATCCATTCTAATTTATTCGTTCAAATATATCCATTCTAATTCATTTGCACGATCCATTCTAATTCATTGGCATGAATGTATGTATCCATTTTAATTCATTCGTACAATCCATTCTAATTCATTCGTATAATCAATTCTAATTCATTTGCATGATCCATTGTAATTCATTCGTACGATCCATTCTAATTCCTTTCTAATTCATTTGTATGATCCATTCTAACTCATTCATACGATCCATTCTAATCCATTAGTACGATCCATTCTAATTCATTTGCACGATCCATTCTAATTCATCGGACGATCCATTCTAATTCATTCACTCGAATATATCCATTCTAATTCATTCGTACGATCCATTCTAATGCATTCGTACGATCCATTCTAATTCATTCGCATGAATATATCTATTCTAATTCATTCGTATAATCCATTCTAATTTATTCGCACGATCTATTCTAATTCATTTGTACGATTCATTCTAATTCATTCGCACGATCCATTCTAATTCATTCGTACGATCCATTCTAATTCATTCGCACGATCAATTCTAATTCATTCGTATGATCCATTCTAATTCATTCGTACGATCCATTCTAATTCTTTCGTACGATCCATTCTAATTCATTCGCACAATTTATTCTAATTCATTCGTACAATCCATTCTAATTTATTCGTACGATCCATTCTAATTCATTCGTACGATCCATTCTAATTCATTCGTACGATCCATTCTAATTAGATCGTATGATCCATTCTAATTCATTTGCAGAAATGTATCCATTTTAATTCATTCGTATGATCCATTCTAATTTATTCATACGATTCATTCTAATTCATTCGCACGATCCATTCTAATTCATTCGTACGATCCATTCTAATTCATTCGTATGATCAATTCTAATTCATTCGCACGATCCATTCTAATTCATTCGTATGAACCATTCTAATTCAATTCGTGCAATCCATTCAATTTCATTCGTACGATCCATTCTAATTCATTCGTACAATGCGTTCTAATCCATTCGTACGATCCATTCTAATTCATTCGTACGATCCATTCTAATTCAATTGCACGATCCATTCTAATTCATTCCTATGATCCATTCTAATTCATTCGTACGATCCATTCTAATTCATTCGCTCGAATATATCGATTCTAATTCATTCATACGATCCATTCTAATTCATTCGTACGATCCATTCTAATTCATTCGCACAAATGTATCCATTCTAATTCATTCGTATGATCCATTCTAATTCATTCGCACGATCCATTCTAATTCATTCGTACGATCCATTCTAATTCATTCGCACGATCTATTCTAATTTATTCGTACGATCCATTCTAGTTCATTCGCACGAATGTATCCATTCTAATGCATTCGTACGATCCATTCTAATTCATTCCTACGATCCATTCTAATTCATTCGCACGAATGTATCCATTCTAATTCATTTGCATGATCCATTCTAATTCATTCCTATGATCCATTCTAATTCATTCGTACGATCCATTCTAATTCATTCGCTCGAATGTATCCATTCTAATTCATTCGTACGATACATTCTAATTCATTCGTACGATGCAATCTAATTTATTCGCACAAATGTATCTATTCTAACTCATTCGTACAATGCGTTCTAATCTATTCGTACGATCCATTCTAATCCATTCGTACGATCCATTCTAATTCATTGGCACGACTGTAACCATTCTAATTCATTCGTACGATCCATTCTTATTCATTCGTACGATCCATTCTAATTCATTCTCACAAATGTAACCTTTCTAATTCATTTGTATGATCCATTCTAATTCATTCGTACGATACATTCATGCGAATCAATTAGAATGGATCGTACGAATGAATTAGACTGGATAGTACGAATAAATTAGAAAGGTTACATTTGTGAGATGAATTAGAATGGATTGTACGAATGAATTAGAATGGATCATGCGAATGAATTTGAATGGATCGTACGAATGAATTAGAATGGATACCTTTGTGCATATGAATTAGAATGGATCGTACGAATGAATTAGAATGGATCATATTAATGAATTAGAATGGATCGTACGAATGAATTAGAATGGATACATTCGTGCGAATGAATTAGAATGGATCGTGCGAATCAATTAGACTGGATTGTGCGAATGAATAAGAATGGATCATATGAATGAATTAGAATGGATCGTACGAATTAATTAGAATGGATACATTCGTGCGAATGAATTAGAATGGATTGTATGAATTAATTAGAATGGATCGTACGAATAAATTAGAATGGTTACATTCGTGCGAATGAATTAGGATGGATCGTACGAATGGATTAGAATGGATCGTACGAATGGATTAGAATGGATCGTACGAATGAATTAGAATGGTTATATTTGTGAGAATGAATTAGAATGGATCGTACGAATGAATTAGAATGGATCGTACGAATGGATTAGAATGTGAATGAGTTAGAATAGATCATACGAATTAATTAGAATGGATCGTACGAATGAATTAGAATGGATTGTGCGAATGAATTAGAATGGATCGTATGAATGAATAAGAATGGATCGTACGAATGAATTAGAATGGAATGTGCGAATGAATTAGAATGGATCGTATGAATGAATAAGAATGGATCGTACGAATGAATTAGAATGGATCGTGCGAATGAATTAGAATGAATCATACGAATGCATTAGAATGGTTCGTACGAATGAATTAGAATGAATCGTATGATCCATTCTAATTCATTCGTCCGATCCATTCTAATTCATTCGCACGAATGTATCCATTCTAATTCATTCATACAATCCATTCTAATTAATTCGCACGATCCATTCTAATTCATTCGTATGATCCATTGTGATTCATTCTTATGATCTGTTCTAATTTATTCGTACGATCCATTCTAATTCATTCGTACAGATGTATCTATTCTAATTCATTCGTACAATGCGTTCTAATCCATTCGTACGATCCATTCTAATCCATTCGCACGATCCATTCTAATTCATTCGTATGATCCATTCTAATTCATTCGCTCGAATGTATCCATTCTAATTCATTCATACGATCCATTCCATTCTAATTCATTCGTTCGATCCATTCTAATTCATTCGTATGATACATTCAAATTCATTCGCATGATCCATTCTAATTCATTCGTACGATCCATTCTAATTCATTCTCACGAATGTAACCTTTCTAATTCATTTGCATGATCTATTCTAATTCATTCGTACGATCCACTCTAATTAATTTGTATGATTCATTCTAATTCATTCGTACGATCTAATTCATTCGTACGATCCATTCTAATTCATTCGTACGATCGATTCTAATTCATTCGCACGATCCATTCTAATTCATTCTCATGAATGTAACCTTTCTAATTCATTTGTATGATCCATTCTAATTCATTCGTACGATTCATTCTAATCCATTCGTACGATCCATTCTAATTCATTCGTACGATCCATTCTAATTCATTCCTACGATCCATTCTAATTCATTCGCACGAATGTATCCATTCTAATTCATTTGCACGATCCATTCTAATTCATTCCTATGATCCATTCTAATTCATTCGTATGATCCATTCTAATTCATTTGCTCGAATGTATCCATTCTAATTCATTCGTACGATCCATTCTAATTCATTCGTACCATCCATTCTAATTCATTCGCACGAATGTATCCATTCTAATTCATTTGCATTCTAATTCATTCTCACGAATGTAACCTTTCTAATTCATTTGTATGATCCATTCTAATTCATTCGTACGATCCATTCTAATCCATTCGTACGATCAATTCTAATCCATTCGTACGATCCATTGTAATCTATTCGTACGATCCATTCTAATCCATTCGTACGATCCATTCTAATTCATTCTCACAAATGTAACCTTTCTAATTCATTTGTACGATCCATTCTAATTCATTCGTACGATCCATTCTGATCCATTAGTACGATCCATTTTAATCCATTCGTACAATCCATTCTAATTCATTCGCACGAATGTAACCATTCTAATTCATTCGTACGATCCATTCTAATTCATTCCTATGATCCATTCTAATTTATTCGCACGAATGTATCCATTCTAATTGATTTACATGATCCATTCTAATTCATTCCTATGATCCATTCTAATTCATTCATACGATCCATTCTAATTCATTCACTCGAACGCATCCATTCTAATTCATTCGTACGATCCATTCTAATTCATTCATACGATCCATTCTAATTCATTGTCACGAATGTAACCTTTCTAATTGATTTGTATGATCCATTCTAATTCATTCGTACGATCCATTCTAATCCATTCGTACGATCCATTCTAATCCATTCGTACGATCCATTCTAATCCATTCGTACGATCCATTCTAATTCATTCTCACAAATGTAACCTTTCTAATTCATTTGTACGATCCATTCTAATTCATTTGTACGATCCATTCTAATCCATTCATACGATCCAGTCTAATCCATTCGTACGATCCATTATAATTCATTCGCACGAATGTAACCATTCTAATTCATTCGTACGATCCATTCTAATTCATTCGTACGATCCAATCTAATTAATTCGCACAAATATATCCATTCTAATTCATTCGTACGATCATTTCTTATTCATTCATACGATCCATTCTAATTCATTTGTACGAATGAATTAAAATGGATCGTACAAATGAATTAGAATGGATCGTGCGAATGAATAAGAATGGATCGTACGAACGAATTAGAATAGATCATACGAACGAATTAGAATGGATCGTATGAACGAATTAGAATGGATCGTACGAATGAATTAGAATGGATATATTCGAGCGAATGAATTAGAATGGATCGTAAGAATGAATTAGAATGGATCATAGGAATGAATTAGAATGGATCGTGATAATGAATTAGAATGGATAGATTCGTGCGAATGAATTAGAATGGATCATAGGAATGAATTAGAACGGATCATACGAATGAATTAGAATGGTTACATTCATGCGAATGAATTAGAATGGATCGTACAAATGGATTAGAATGGATCATAGGAATGAATTAGAATGGATCGTACGAATGAATTAGAATGGATCGTACAAATGAATTAGAAAGGTTACATTTGTGAGAATGAATTAGAATGGATCGTACGAATGAATTATAATGGATCGTACGAATGAATTAGAATGAATCGTACGAACGAATTAGAATAGATTGTACGAACGAATTAGAATGGATTGTATGAACAAATTAGAATGGAACGTACGAATGAATTAGAATGGATACATTCAAGCAAATGAATTAGAATGGATCGTACGAATGAATTAGAATGGATCATAGGAATGAATTAGAATGGATCGTGCAAATGAATTAGAATGGGTATATTCGTGCGAATGAATTAGAATGGATCGTACGAATGGACTAAAATGGATCGTACGAATGGACTAAAATGGATCGTACGAATGAATTAGAATGGATCGTACAAATGAATTAGAAAGGTTACATTTGTGAGAATGAATTAGAATGGATCGTACGAATGGATTAGAACTGATCGTACGAATGGATTAGAATGGATCGTACGAATGAATTAGAATGGATCATACAAATGAATTAGAAAGGTTACATTCGTGAGAATGAATTAGAATGGATCGTACGAATGAATTAGAATGGATCATGCGAATGAATTTGAACGGATCGTACGAATGAATTAGAATGGATCGTACGAATGCATTATAATGGATACATTCGTGCGAATGAATTAGAATGGATCGTACGAATGAATTAGAATGGATCCTGCGAATGAATTAGAATGGATCGTGCGAATGAATTAGAATGGATATATTTGTGCGAATGAATTAGAATGGATCGTACGAATGAATTAGAATGGATCGTATGAATGAATGAGAATGGATCATACGAATGAATTAGAATGGATCGTGCGAATGAATTAGAATGGATCGTATGAATGAATTAGAATGGATACATTTGTGCGAATGAGTTAGAATGGATCATACGAATGATTTAGAATAGATCGTACGAATGAATTAGAATGGATCATACGAATGAATTAGAGTAGATCGTGCGAATGAATTAGAATGGATTGTACGAATGAATTAGAATGGATACATTCGAGCGAATGAATTAGAATAGATCGTAGGAATGAATTAGAATGGATCATACGAATGAATTAGAATGGATCGTGCGAATGAATTAGAATGGATTGTACGAATGAATTAGAATGGATACATTCGTGCGAATGAATTAGAATGGATCGGACGAATGAATTAGAATAGATCGTACGAATGAATTAGACTGGATCGTACAAATGAATTAGAATGAATCGTACGAATGCATTAGAATGGATCGTATGAATGAATTAGAATGGATATATTTATGCGAATGAATTAGAATGAATCGTACGAATACATTAGAATGGATCGTACGAATGAATTAGAATAGCTCATACGAATGCATTAGAATGGATCGT